>RJVU01075617.1:6104321-6144419 GCA_003731715.1 Anabarilius grahami
TTTAGGTTTAGGTTTAGGTTTAGGGGTTTATTGCCATTTGCACAGGTACATTTCAGTACAGGTACATTGGAATTCTTATGCGTTTCTCAAGAGTCAAGTACCAAGTTAAAAATAATACATAAACATAGAAATAGTACATACATACATACACACACCACATACAAATTCTATTTAATAACGTCAGCAGGTTTAAGGTGGTTCATGTTTATTAAGCCTCACTTATAATCATTGCATCCTCTAAGATAGTGAAACCAATGTGTGTGTGTGTGTGTGTGTGTGTGCGCATCTAAAGCATTAAATTGGGGTTATCAAAGGATTAGCAATGTTGTATAGGCCTATAGCCTGATCAGTTTCAACAAAACAACAATTCCCCATAGTGTCTTATTAAAATGATACAGAATTTATCAGGATCCACTTATGTGCCCAGACAAAAACAAATCACACATCACACACGCCTCCACAGATGTGATGCAATGCATCAATTTAAGTGTTCATAAACAGGGTATTTTAAAGCACTCACACTGCAGCTACTTAGATGGAAAAGAGGAGTCGTGTAAAACATGAGGTCATGAAGAGTAATATATCTGCAACAACAAAGACAGGGAAGCATCAGAAACACACACATACACACACACACACACACAGGCAAAAGAGCAAGGGGAAGATAAAAGGAGTGGGGATGTGAAACAGAAATTCTTCAGTATGTGGAACAGTCCTATACAATAGTATCAAGGGTCACCAACATGTGTGTACAAAGATCTATATAGGGCACTAATTACCACCATGAGGATGGGTGTTAGATGTCTGTGACTAACACCAAGTGTGCTAGTGTTCTGTTCCCTTAGCAACAAAGAAAGTCCTGAAAATATTGCTGTTTTATCTCTATAATCTATATGGCCAGATGGTTAAAGCTACAAAAACATGGGTGTGTGTGGATATATAAGGTGTCGGTGTGAAAGTATATAAAGGTGTTTGTTTGTGTCGTGATTTACAGCTGCTTTTGTATGTTTAATCTTCATATGTTATTTCAAACCTTTATTTATTCTGTAATTTACATCCACAATCAAAGCTTAACATACAAAACCTATTTGGGTCATCCTGTATATGCCAGCACTACACCCACCTATATGTGTTCTTTCTCTCTATATCCTTCTCTCCATCCTGGTACAATTATGCAAATATTGACAGTGAACACTGTATAAAAATGGATTGGTTCCTCATTATTCTGAGCTGCTCTCTGATTTTATTACAGTAATGAAGGAAGAATGATTGCTATGGGGGAAAACAAAGGTTTGAAACACACACACACACACAACGTATCTGTGCTTACATTAATTGCTGTTTGGTGTGTGTGTGTTCAACATCTGTTGTCACTCTTCTGTCTAATTGTATTGTAATTGTCTCTTAAGATAAGCACAGCAGCACTGCTTGACGTAATATACACATGAACAGACACAACCACCTGCAAAATCTTCAAACAGCACATGATCACACAAAGCCAACAAACACATTGTCATGAGACTCATATTATACACAACATGACCAAAAGAATGAGTAAACTCATTCTTTTGACTTTCTGTGTGACTTTCTGTTTTCTGTGAAAAAGAACTGCTTTTGGCCACACAATGAAAGTCAGTGGGGTCCAAAACAACAATGCACCCCATTGACTTTTTATTGTATATGGAGGGGGAAAAAAACACTGAGACATTCTTCAAAATATGAATTTTGTGCTGTATATATCAAAGTTATATAAAATGTTACCACTATGACGAGCACTGTAAAACCCTAAAACGACTATATACATTTAAACAGATTTACAGCTAAATAATAAACAAGTTTTGACAGAAGAATTAGAGAATTAAATAAGTGCTTCTATAAAATTATGAGATTCTGCTTTGAAATCATTCATTGCAAGTGCCTCACTGCAAGGTTACAACAAGGGACAACTCACAGATATTTTTTGTGGTAATCAACATTTTGCTGTCAATTGAGCTTAGTTTGTACTAAATCCTTTCAAATTTGTCTCCACTAGAATTTCTGTAAAAGCCAAAACTGTCTATTTAAAACAGTGTGCTCGCTTACTTTTGGTCATGTGGTGCATATAAATGTACACATTTAAGTACATAAATGAAATTTGTTCAATAAATGTAAGGACTTTTAATTTATCTTTTCAAACCTGACATCCCCTTTGAAGGATTTGAGTCATATCGTGTTTGATCCTCAAGAGCAGCTGAGCTGGTTGTATATGAAAATAATGAGCCGGGTCTGTGATTTGGGCACCACTTCAAAGAAGTGTGGAAAAACCATTTCCTCATTTGTGTCTTCCTCAGAGATCCTTATTAAACATGCAACAAGCTCACTACTTTCTGCTCCTCCTCCAGACATTTCATTGTAAATTATAATCACCTTTAACATCTTCTGAAAACAATATCTGTTTATAACCTCATGTTCAGTCATATAGGGCCAAAGGGGTCTAGGTGTATTCATACAGATTCCAAAAGAATTAGCAGATAAAATAGCTATAAAATAAAGTAAGAAAAAAAAATATTAGTTGATTTTATGGTGAAAATCAATGGATGGTGCCATAAATATTGTGACTTGCAGTAAAACATTTGCTTGTTCTTGTTTTGTTCTTGACTTACATTGGACTAATTGCTTATTTGTCTCAGACTTTGACAGACAAACATAAAGTTGGGTGTTCTATGGAGAAAAAACAAACAAACAAAAAACATATAGGACACATGAAGGGCTTGGGTGTGATATCATGATTAGCTGAAGCTTTTTACAAAATATCTGCTTCTAACCCCTTTAAAGCTTAAAGACCCCATGTTGTGAAAATCAAGTTTTTAAATGTTATTTGTCTATGCGGTGTTTTTAATATGCTTTAAGACAAACCATGTGCAAATTCATGAGTCAGCACCATTGCTGAGTATTTTCTCCTTAAAACTGAAGTGAAAAAAAGACTTCAGTGTTTCGCTGGTGTTTCTGACGTCACAAACTACCTAGTAACCAATCATGTCAATGCGCCGCCGGGCTTTAGCATATCATTAACAGTGAACTAGCAGGAGACTCGAGAGAAGCCAGGTTATCCCGGTATATTTTTCTGCTGATATGAAAAATCTAGATTTAGATTTAGAAAGATTTAGCTATATAGTGGTTGTATGATGTACATTACGACATTATGATGAACTATGCTTTTCTTCACTGACGTTCTGAGTTGTTCAAAGCGTTTCTAAGGATTCTGACTGTTAGAAGGCATGCTGTCTGACTCTGACATGGTGAACGGGAACATGGTTTGTGCAACCCATTATAAACATGATTCATTTTCAACCATATAAGTCCATCTTTGAACAGTAGCATGAAACATAATTCAATCCAAGAATTTTCCTTAATATTAAGATTGTGCCAGGAATAACACACTTTATCATACCTCCTGACATGCACATCCCTCCACAAACAAATATACCCACATTCACACACATAGATGCCATCTAGATGAGACGTATTAATCTGGGAAACACTTCCTGTTCATAGCCTAAGAAAAACAAATCAGATGCTTAGTAATTCTTTCCAGATGTCACAGACTCTACAAATAGTCATTAAATGCATATTTCATCTTGCAATGTCTGTCTCTATACTGTATATCTCCTTCAGTCAATGTCTCTCTCATTAATTGTGTTGGGGAAAAACAGTTTAGGACCCTTGAAACCAGATATGTTGAATAAAGACCCGGAGTCAAAGTTTAAAAAAATTCATAAATTGAAGAAAAATTGAATGAAGAATAGTTTGCAGTTTCATCAGCAGAAGCCAGCTTCAAGTCTCTCAAGGAGTTCGTAGGCCGCTCTCTGCATACATTCACATTTCCACAACAATTATACTCTAACAGAGTCTACTAACTACGTCATTAGTTCAGGTTGAATGATTCTGATTGGCTAAGAAAAATAGACAGATTTGGTAATCTTCCATACATGGACAGATAGTCAGAAGCATATCTCCATTCGTCATGATGCTGACGAGGGTACAATGGATTTAGGTACTAGATGTCTTTTTGGGGTCATGACATGGCGTCTGCTGGTCTCACACATTTTAGAGTGCCAGAGCCACCAGTACAAAGAACCTGCACAGAACACTAAGCGCACATACACAGATACACACGTTTCACAGCTTCTTCGAGGCTGAAGTTGATCTGAGCTCTGCTAGCAGGAAGCTTTTCCAAAACATACTGATAACATGTTCTTTTCTCTCAGTGAGAGGTACAGACAATATTCAAAATTATTTTCTAGTGTTTGAAAAGGAAAATAAATGCTTTAACATACGTTGAAGAAGTCATTCAAATAATTTAACAGAAATATAAATGTTGGTTAATAACTTAAAAGATATATATTGAAGCGGTAGTGGATTCCAGAATCCATCCCTTCAATTGGAAGATATTATATCAGAATATTTCCATGTCAACTGTATATAAATTTACAGGTAGGAGCTGTTGTCACTGTAGCTTATGCATGTTCAAAATAATTCATTTTGATTACACAGACTAAATTCAGGTTTGAATCTGGTGGACTGGAGCAGCCTGAGAATGGTTTTAAGATAAGAGGCCTTCTTGGTAAGCTCACTTAAATTTAAGTCCATAAATATCAAAATACTCTACTTGCTACTCTTGCAACATAAGCTGAAGAAACAGGCTACTGGGAAAAAAGCAAGTCATTTTGTGATGTCACAATGTACCAATAGGCCTACATACATGCACAGATTTTAAAACATTAAGCAGTTTTTCCTGTGGGTACATTTGAGAGATCTCTTTGCCAATGCTCACATCAGCCAACTGTAATCTATACTAACTGACGCACAAAGCAAGCTTTAATGATTCAAACCATTCTTTTCCATTTTGAAAAATATATGAATGAACCACACTTTTGAGCACTTGGAAGCAGCCTTTTTCTCTCCTTTGCTGACAGACAAAGAAACAGAAAAACTAGGATTCATCATTAGAGCAAGTGCTTCAACACAACAGACGTAACACACATAATGAGAATGTCTGCATTGCTGCGCGTTCTCTTCTCTCTTTCTTTTGTACAGTTGAAGAGAATTCTTACCTCATCCACCACATCTTACATCCAGGATTTTTTTTAATGATGTTGTGTGGAAGTGGATGAATAAAGGTCCACTTAGGCTGATGCTGCTGTGAGAGCTCATTTCAGTCCAACATTATTAACCAAAGAGATTAGAAACAATCTTAATGAAGTGAGCTCATAATGGAGAGGACAGAGAGGGGAACAGATTGAGAAAAGGAAATTCAAATGGGCTACTTAGTATCCTAAGAGACAGTGCTTTCATAATACCAGCACCCTATTTTTGATTGGCGTGTTCAGTTTCCTGTCTGATCACTTTTGTGTGTGTGCGTCTGGTCCTGGTATTCCCTGCGTTATGGGGACCAAAAGCACCCCACAAGAATAGTAATAGCTTTAAATTTTGACCTTGTGGAGACAACTTGTTTTTTGTTGTTTTTTTTTTGGTTCCCTGTAGGAAAAACGCTTAAAAACCATACAGAATGATCTGTTTTTGAAAATCTAAAATAGCAGAAAGTTTTCTGTGATGGGTAGGTTTAGGAGTAGGGTTGGTGTAGGTGGATAGAATATACAGTTTGTACAGTATGAAAACCATTACGTCTATTGAATGTCCCCATGTGTGTGATGGGAACGCTTTATTGCCATTATAAAGTAAATAACCCTAACGCTTGTAAATAATCTTCTTTCAATTGAGTCATTTTAACAATCAGATAATTCAATAGCAAACAGTTCAAGATACATCTCATCTCTCATCGTTGTGATGAATCAGATATGCTACAGTGTAGATTACGTGTCTATAATACCCAATATCTCTCATGTCTGTATACTAGAATCACAGATAGTTTGTTTACACCTCTTATGTAGGAATGCTTGTGTATATGGAATCAGAATATCTTCATATAGCACTGGGGTAAAACAGCTCCCACCACAGCAAAATTATAAATCAGTCAGTATGAATGATGTCCAGGCAATTGACTGCAAAACACTGGAAGAAACAGAGTGACATTTTCAAAACATGCACGTGCTGTCTTGACACACTGCTAGCATCCTCTTTAAAAAGTCTAGAAAGAGACCTATGCAGAAAATGATTCTGTCATTTCAGGCATTTTTCCAAAGTCCCTTCTAAAAACAATTTAGATAACTGCACAGATCAATCTTAAATCTTCCTTTCATAGGCAAGATCAATTTGAAGATTGTATTCAATCAGCAGAACAAATTCCTAAACTCAAACCAATACAATCTGCTTAATGATATTTGTCTAAAAATACAGATTCAGACAAATGTCAGTGCTGATATTACAAGATCCTAGTGCTGCCTTGGATACTGTCAACCACAATATACTCCAAGACAGACTGGAAAACTGGACAGCACTCTCTGAGATGGTCCTCAGCTGGTTTAGATAATATTTAGAAAGCAGGGATTTACTATGTTAACAACTATAAATCTGAAAGGACCTCTATGAACCATGTAGTCCCCCCGGGCTCAATTCTTGGACCTTTTCTGTTCCATCTGTATGCTCCTACTAGGCAAAATTATCCAAAAAACTAAATTGCTTACCATAGCTATGCAGAATACACCCATAGCTCTATCATTAAGCCATTACAGCTCCATAGACTATATGCTTCTGCAGAAATGAATTAAAATAAAAAATAGTAAGAACTACCGTGCATCAACTTAACTGGCTACCTACCTATGCTACTTACCCGCTACTTCTCTCTCAGTCTGCTTCCATTTCCTGTGTTCCGGCGCTGATCCATTCCTCACCTACAATACAGGGAAAGTTAAGACTGTTATTGTCAAGTTTATGTTGGACTGTTGCATTCTGAACAATCACTCACCTGCATCACCGCTTGTCTTCTGGTTCTACCAATAAAAGTCTGTTTGAGTTAATGACATTTACCTGTGTTGATCCTTCTGTTTGCTGACAATAAGGTTAAGTCTAATGACCTTTTCTATTTTTTTCTTATAGTGTACTATTATGGATTTTTGCATGTGTACCTGTTTGTGAGATAATAAGCGTTATATCTTTATCAGATCTGTTTCTTTATCTGATTTGATTTACAGTATGTATCTGCCAGTAACTCATGATCTGTCATGAAAAAAGACAGAGAGAGAGAGAGAGAGAGAGAAAGGGAAGTGAGAATGTGTCTTATGTTACATGATTTTGTTTTGACAATGTAAATGCAAACAACAAAACTGTCATCAGAATATTAATGGTTCTTGAAATCACTGTAAAACATTTTCAGCTGGTTAAACTTAGAAATGAAAGTTAATCTGCTGCCTTAAAAATGTGAGTTAACTCAACTAAACATAAGTTAACTAAACTTGAAGATAACCTTTGTTTCAACTCACAAATAGTCAAGAAAATGCATTACTTTAAGTTTAATTTTTAACTTAAAGTAATGAGTTGTCTTGACTATTTTTGAGTTGAAACAAAGGTTATCTTCACGTTGAGTTAACTCAAATTTTTAAGGCAGCAGGTGAACTTTCATTTCTAAGTTTAACCAGCTGAAAATGTTTTACAGTATTTTCAATCTCACGTGTACCCTCACACAAATAAACACACACATACCCGTTAAGCCAAAATCTTCATCTTCATCAAAAGTAAAAGTCATAACACAAAGAAATTCATAGTACTTTAAAAAAAAAAGATTTTATCACTGCTTGCATAAAAATGTGTGAGCACACAAACCCGATTTCAAAATGTCAAAATATTTAATGCCTCAGAGATTTTTTTTCTTTAGGATGAAAGGCAGCTGTTTTATATAATTGCAGACAGAAGAGGAAAAAGTTGTCTAAGAAACAAACTCTTCGAGATGTCTACCTCTTGTTGCTAAGCAACAGATTTTGCAGGAGTGCCGCTTATTGAAAATGTGAGTTTGTTAACTGTAGTATCTTGTCAAGTTTTGCATCATAAAACAAAGCCTGCTGTGTGGCATCTTTTGTCATGGTATCTGTTCGTTCTTTCCCAGTGACTGTCGTCACTGCTCCTTGTTGTTAGTGTAGCTCATGGCGGCTGTCAGGAGTGTTTAAGTGCATGAGGCTCAAAAGTGAAGAAGAGGTGACCATCCTCCCTCTGGTCAGACTCATCCTTACATTCATCACATCCTCTTCTATTTCTATTCCCCTTCACTCTATTACCCTTCACACTTTCTGTCCAACTGTCTGACATTTCTGTTTGATTAGTAGCCAGCCATTGACGAATGACTAAAAAATTTATCGACTTTTATGTTTAGGAAATGTTGCTGTCATTTTTCCTGTCACTATCAAGATTTCCTGTCAAGATTTATTCGGTCATTAGCATTTTCCAAGTATAGATTTGTCAATTTCAAAATAGACAAAAGCAAACATATATTGCTAATATAGATCTTAAAATATATTTACAACTTGAATTATTGCATGTCCTCAACCCAAGGACACGCTCTCAACACTTTACCTCTATGGTAACCCCCAAAACACCAATATAACAGAAACTCTTTTAAATATCAACATAACAGAATATTAAACATGAAACAAGTCTCCACATTTTCTCATCTTGCTAAAAAAAATGCATAAAATAACACTTTATTTCAACTTTTACTCTCCCTGTCCAGCGCTGTGTAAAGCATGATGGGATGGAAATCCTTTTTAATCACTATAATGCTACTTTAACCCAATTCAAGTTGTCTCAACTCAAATGGATTAAGTATAATGGAAGAACCTTTTTTAAAGTAAATTGAACAAGCATTAAAAAGTAAAAAGCCTTTTAGTAGAATTGTAATAATGTCCAAGCTTCAGGTTGTGGTACACTTTTTTTTTTACATTTACATTTATGAATTTGGCAGACGCTTTTATCCAAAGCAACTTACATTGCATTATCCTATACATTTGTATCCGAGTATGTGCAATCCCTGGGATCGAACCCATGACCTTGGCATTGCTAATGCCATGCTCTAACCACTGAGCTACAGGAAAGCTTTTTTCTTTCTTTTTTTTGCTGTGAAATCTTCAAGAATAGAAGATAACTTATATTGTTTGTAATATTAAAAGATGAATACTGGACTGAAAAAAACTTAGGTGTACTTGATTATGCATACATCATTTTTTGTTTGTTTGTTTTTTATAGAAAAATTATGTTAAAAGCTGAGTATCAAATATCATGCATCACATCAGGCTTTTTAGGGATATTTATGTGTTCAACATTTTTTGCTCAGTTTGATCTGAATAAAACTGAGGTGATTTTTATTGTGTGAGCTCCATATTCTTCTATATCATACTATATATGAGCCATAAAAGCCTGATGTATCAAATATGATACTTAACAAAAAACAAATATGTAAACTTTTATTTATTTATATATTTCTATTTTTATTTGAAGGCTCAAAAAACTGTTCAATTTCTGACTATTAGTTTCACATGTCAGGCTTTACGGTTAAAACATAAATGTTATGTGTGCACAGCTAAACACATTAGATATGGACCAAAAGCCACAAACTCAATTTCATTGGGTCTTCAGTTTGCTAAAAGGAATTATGTTCTATCAAATGAAACAGCTTAGAGATCCAGATAGGATACAGAGCAAAAAATTCAAAACCGAGTACCATAACATGCATTTTTACATTTCAGAGGTCCATACCACAAAAAAAGGTTGTGTCACAGGTCATGTGCTCCAATACCTATCAGAGAGGAAAGATCACTGCACTCAGTGAAGCAATGTGAATGATTTTGATATAGTGCACTGCAGAACATATTTATAGACTTGATGTGTCTGAACGTAATCACACAAATACACAAAAAAAAAACATATAGAGAAAGCATAGATATGAGCAATATAAAAACTAGAACATCACTGCAGAATCCACAGGATATCCACACTGGCAGTAAAATATTCCATTAAAGTAAAAAACACTTTATTCCTTTCGAATATCACGAGCATACGGATAACAGACAGTTAGAATATTCAGAATGAAAACAGCAGTTTCTGGAAATACATATTTCATTATTTTGCTTGTTATTTTCCCAGCACACGATTCCCCCTTGATTCCCTATAATGGTGGCAAGAGCATCAGCGCTCACTTACACTTCAAAATAAATAAATAAATAAATAAATCTGTCAAATGTGTTTACTTGTGTTGTGATATTTTTGTTGCTCCATTTCTGGCCCTGTGTCGCTAAGCTCTTATGGGAAGTTAAAGAGCTTTCTCTCACGCTGAAAGAAACAAATGAAAGGCTTCTTCCTTTTTAAGAAATTAATTTTTGCTCACTTGTTTGCACCAGCAACTGTGTCATTTTGATGGCATCTTTCGAACAGTCTAGATCAAAATCAAAATGTCTTAGCATTTTGAAGGTGGACAAAAACTGAATTAAAGAATTAAGATTTGTTTAGAATGTGTTTTCAATATTGCAATGGCCTTTTGAGAAAAAAAGTCTAAAATAAACAAACATGGAAAAACAGACATCTGAAATCCAATAGAAATAAAAAATAATTATGTTTAGCTAATGAAATAGTCAGTACACACACTCAGGTTTGTTTTGCTATCTTAGTGGGGACTCTCCATAGGCGTAATGGTTTTTATACTGTACAAACTGTATTTTCTATCCCCCTACACTACCCCTATCCCTAAACCTAACCATCACAGGAAACATTCTGCATTTTTACATTTTCAAAAAAACATCATTTAGTATGTTTATTAATCCATTTCCCTCGTGGGGACCGCTGGCTGGGCCCCACGATGTAGGTGATCTCAGGTTTTTATTACATCGTGGGGCCATTTGGTCCCCACGATGTAATATAAACAAGAACACACACACACACACACACACACATATATATATATACATACAAATGGTACATTCTGTACACAAAAAGCACAGTGCCTACCTCTTACATGCCATAGCAAAGCTCTATAATTGCTCCGCTTTGTATCTGGGACTGTTTTGTACTGGGTTGATCATTTTGTGATTATGTTGTTGTGGTAATTTAGAACGAATCAATCACCAATGTTGGCAAAATCCCAACAATAGCACATGACAGTCTGCACAGCAATAGAGGAGCTTGATAACCTCTATTTATCATTCAAATTTTAAGGGTAAATTATTGCAATATATATATATAGTCATGGAAAGAATTATTGGCACCCTTGGTAAATATGATTAAAGGTGACTGTAAAAATAAATCTGTTTATCCTTTTGATCATTCATTCAAAAAATTAGCAAAAATCTAACCTTTCACTGAAGTAAAAGAATTGAAAGTGTGTATGGGAGGGTGTATGGTCTCCAGAACACTTTGGCAACAATTATTGGCACCCCTAGAATTTTTTATGAGTAAAATATCTCTGAAGTATATTTCCATTCACATTTACATTTATTTAGCACACCAGGGTATCTAGGAACATGAAATTATTCAGCCATGACTTCTTGTTTCACAAGAGTATAAATATGAGGAAACACAAAGGTCAAATTTCCTTAATCATCCATCACAAGGGTGATAAAACCCAAGAATACAGTCCTGATGTGCAGCAAAAGATTGTTGAGCTTCACAAAATAGAAAATGGCTGTAAGAAAATAGCTAAAGCATAGACAATTCCCTTTTTTTACCATCAGGGCAATAATTAAGAAGTTTCAATAAACATGAAATGTTACAAACCTGCATGGAAGAGGACGTGTGTCTATATTGTCTATATGCATGGTGAGGAGAAAAGTTTGAGTGACCAAAAACTCTCTAAGGATCAAAGCTGGAGAATTTGAGAAATTAGTTGAGTGTTGGGGTCAGAAAGCCTTAAAAACAACAACAAAAACAAACAAACAGCCTTTACATCACCACATGTTGTTTGGGAGGGTTTCAAGAAAAACAAACAAAAAGCAAACCCATTAGATGGGTTTGGTGCAAACAGGGATAAAAAGTACCACATGCCCACGGTTAAATATACTGCTGGATCTTTAATGTTGTGGGCCTATTTTTCTGCTGGAGGTCCTGGACATCTTGTTCAGATACATGGTATCATGGATTCTATCAAATACAATTCAAAAATCAAAACCTGACTGCCTCTGCTAGAAATCCAATAATGGGCCGTGGCTGGATCTTCCATCAGGACAATGTTCCAAAACAAACATTAAAATCAACATAAAATTGGGTCACTGAGCACAAAATTAAGGTTCTGCCATGGCCATCCCAGTCCCCTGACCTGAACCCTATAAAAATGAGTGGGGTGAACGGAGGAGGAGAAGCACCAACATGGACCTGAGAATTTGAAGGATCTAGAGAGATTCTGGAGGAATGGTCTCTGATCTCTTGTCAGCTGTTCTCCAAACTCATCAGGCATTATAGGTGAAGACTCAGAGCTGTTATCTTGGCAAAAGGAGATTTCAAAAAGCACTGAATAAAAGGGTGCTATTAATTGTGGCCAATGTGTTTTGAAGAAAAACATTTATTTAATATAGAGATTTTCCCCACATTTTCAATTCTTTTACTTCAATGAAAGGTTCGATTTTTGTGAATTTTTTTAATAAAAGATCAAAAGGATAAACAACGCAGATTTATTTTTACAGGCTTCTTTGTTCTTACTGTATAGATTAAGAAATACTCAATGTTTTTATCAAATCCTGTATTTTACTGTATACAACATTTTTTCTCTCATAAATTCAAATGTAAGTCTATAACTAAAACTTAAATGACCACACTGACCATAAAACAGGATGGTGAAGGCATTACATTGACAAAATATTATTTTCTAATAGGCTATTGAAGGAATAAATCTAAAAAAATATATTGGAAATCTGTCAGTATGCAACAGTACCTCAAACATAACATGTAATATTCAAGTAGAGGTAATTAATATCATTATTAAATTAGAAATAGCAAAGCATCTTTATGTTCAATTACAATCATTATGCATCAGTGCAGAACTACATTGATTAAACTACTGACACATTCCTATTTCCTTATTTGTGTGTAATGTGATGAGGTGAAAGTAGCAAAACAAATAAAAAAGCAAAAAACAAAATAAAAATGAAAACAAAACAAAACAAAACAAAAAGCAAAAAATAAAACAAAACAAAAAACAAAAAACAAAATCCTGCCTGAAAGTTTCAGGAGAGGAGGACGTTGACCTTCCAGGAGCAGGACTGGGCACCCCATGGCTTAAAATAAGCCACTGCGAGCAAAACAGCCTTGTTTACACTGACAGCGTTTAAATGGCTGGAACTTTAAACTCAAATAACTTTGTTATTTCACCAACAGTCGCTGTCACTTATGTCATCAGAAATCGCAAATTCTCATTGAAAAAGAACAATATCAGGTCACTCTGTTGCAGCAAAATGCTGTCAGTGTGAAAAAAATCAGCCCTGTACTTCCTGCAGGCTTGGTTTGTCAAGGGATAAATAAGAAGAAAATACATTTAATTTTGGATTCAACACTCAGAACTAAAAAAAAAAGAAGAAAAAAGAATCCAGTTCAGAAACAGAAGTTCAGTGTCTCTCTTAAAAGTAACATCTGACATTCATTATACATTTAAATCCATTTCTGAATTTGTGACCTCTTGGGCTTTGCATTCATTTTCATTTCTTCTTTCTTCACTCTAACTCAAACGCACAGCAGGAAGATTTCATCTGAGTGATCAAAGCTCAGTCCACTCGTCTGAACCTCGTACGATTTCTGTTATGTCTTCAGACTCTTACTTGGTCCCAAAGAGCCCTCACTGATACGGGACATCGGATGTTTTCAAGAAATGTATTCAGCGTCCTCGCTTGATTTTGTATGTACAATTTTACAACTGTAATACAGAGCTTGGAAAGTAGTTGCTTTCTTACAGCATAAGTCATGATATCAATCGTTACGTTTACAAACAATCACTCTTGATTTTAAATGCACACTTTTCTTTTTGAACTAAATCTAAAGAGACGTTTTATCCAGTGCATTTTACAGAACACAGACACGAGTGTCACTTACAAAACTGTACTAGAGATCTATGCTACTAATTTTCAGTGACATCTTGGACACATCCGTGTGAACAGTCGACATGGCAACCATGTCATATTCATTCTCTCGTGCTGACACAATTTTGCAGAGTCGGAAAGCCCGGAGGTCACGCTGGAAGTTACGGTTCAGGAACCCGTAGAACACCGGGTTTATGCAGACCGAGCACATTGCTGTTAAGTGACACAGCGAGAACAGGAGATTGTGGATACAGTTCATTGCCACTTCGTGGTTCCAGTCGATGACGGCATTGAAGACGTTCAGCGGGAGCCAGCAAACCGCAAATGCCACCACAATGGAAAAGAGCATGATGTTTATCCGTTTAGTCTCACTGCTACGGTATTTGTTTTCACGCATTCTGTCCATCATGTTATTACGCCGCTGCAGACGAGTGTAGATCTGAGTGGAAGAGAAGAGGGGGACAAACAATCATTTATTCATTTCTCATATAAGGGTGCTTCTGCAATTATGAACAATTCTGGCCCTCTGGACAGTTTTACATAATTTATCCAATGTCCAACAGCAAATCACAGGAGAATTCTGCAATTTCTTAAACTTTTTCTGAAAGTAATGACAATTTCCACCAGTGTTATTTCCACCACATATCAAACAATGTACTGTGTTAAATACCAAGGGGTTGGAAATTATACCTTAAACATTTTTGGAATAAAATGACTCCTTTGTCTTGCTAAGGCTAAAATCAGAGCTAGAAATGTTGTATTATTTTATGATATTATTTTAACATTTTATGTATTATTTTATTGTATGTAGAATTGTATATACATAATAATTGATGCAAAAAAATTTCATGCATGAAATATTGAAATGGTTAATGTTCATTTCACTCATTGTTTAAATTATAATAGTTTTAACCATGTAATAATGAATATTTTTAGATGAATTCTCATAGTTTTTGACTGAATGTCTGGATCTTGGTAAAGGGTAAAACATTAGTTTATACATAAAAGGCATTTGACAAGTCACAAAAATAATGGTTTAAAGCTTCCAAGGGGGTTTCAAAGTGCCCCTATTATACTTTTTCTGATATTACATTTCATGTAGCCATTTGTGAATTTAAGAGGTCTGTAAAAATACAAAGACCAAAGAGTTATTGTCTCCCAAAAGAAAGAACCGATTCTGAACTACCTGAAACGAGTTGTCTTACCTATGTAGGTTTGTAACAAATTTGCATAATGCCCGCATATCATCTTCATTGGTTGCCCGCAAACAACATCTACTTTGACCCGCCAGTCACAAACAATCACAACAACAGACTGGATCATTTGGAGAGATTAAGAGAGACCGAATACTTTCTTGAATACTAGCCTTGTTCAGACTATCAGTCCAAATCCAATTTTTTTTGTGCATATCCGATTCACTTGAAATCTGTTTTGAGCTACATTTATATGTGGTTTGAAACCCTATTCAAATTGCATTTCTAGAAATCAGTTTCAGTCTGGCCACTCTAATCGGATTTTGCGTGGTTTATGTCACTTCCTCACGGCATGTAAAACGTAAACGTCTGACGTTATTATAGGAAACATGCCGAAAGTCGCTGCAGAAACAAGATTGTGTTGTTTCAAGGGGCTTGTCGAGCAGAAAATTACAATATAATGGAGACATGTTGAATTTTGAGACCAGTGGAGATGACAGCACAGAATAAAGCTGCACCTACATTTCTGGTGCTGCCTCAGAAGACGTAGTAGTCCAGCACGACACATTGTCATGTTGTAAATTAGACAACATCTGTATTGCAACCCCTCCATGTTGCTGTTGTTGTTTTTGGTGTACGCGACGTCATTGCCATAGAAACCAATGCAGATATTCCAGAAAAATAAAAAGCGCCACGGGACACACAAATCGGATCTGAACAGTTGCAATACTGTCATGGGGTGGTTGCAGGCCAACAGATGAAGATGAAGAATCAGGTTCCAACAGGAGTTTTAATAACAATAATCCAAAAGGTAAACAGAGGGTAGAAACACACATAATCGTAAACGTGACCAGACAGAGAAAGAACGTGAGGGTACAACTTAAATAGGAACTCAAACAAGATGATAAATTGAACACAGCTGAACTAAACAAATTCATAATGATGGTGATCGTGGTAACAAAGGAGTAACAAAGCAAACTAAAAGTCCATGATAACTAAGGCAAACTGAACATAACTGACATGATGGCAAAATGAGGCGAAGGGATGGTGATGGGAGGATAACGACAATCCCCTGGTAGAGAAGGTCTACTGGCACAGACACAAAGCTTGCCAGTGCCAACAGCCCACGGTGGAGTAGAGGGAGGGAGGAGCCAGGATGGTATGGAAGCTGACAACAACTGGGAGATGACCGACGGAGACGAGGCTGAAAGATCCACAGGCGCAGACAGAGAGCCAATGGAATCAAGTGACATCGCTGGCACTGGAGACCAAGGCGATGCCGTGGCGATGAATGTCGAAGGCGGAGCCAGAGTAGCAGGAGCAACCCATTGCAGCCGTAGGGGTGGAGGGACGGTGTGCAACGGATGGCCCGCAAGTCTGTGGTGGAAGTTGTGTGACAACTGACCAAGGGGGAGCCGGAAGGATGAGGGAACCCGGTGGAGCTGCAAGTCCAAGGGTCTCCGGTGGAGCCAAAGGAAGGAGGAGACAAGACGAAGCAGACTGGTCGAGATGGAGCAAAGAGGTCGAAGGCAGGAGGCAGAGCCACAGGATCCTCTAGCACAGGCGCTGCATGTGGATGCACAACCTGCGGCTCGACATCACAGGGAATCCTCGGAGATGGCGCAGGGCAGCGGCAGGGCAGGAGGACTGGCTGAGCTTCGCGTTGCCACACAACATGACAGAAAAATGGTAAGAATAGTACAGTTCATGCAGGTTAATGAGAAGAGGAGATCATGGTCCATAACGTCATTGGTGCTGTCTGAAAACAGCGATGATGAAGATACTGGGTGGGATAGGGTGGGAGTTGAAATTTCCTCGTTGAAGTTTATCAGCCAGTCCTCATTGTCCATAGTTACTTCTCCCTCGTCAGCTAATGTCGTGAGCTCTTACCCCTGGTCAGACTCATGTTGGAGCTGCACTTCCGGGGCGAGGGTCGGCTGTGTCCTCTTTCTCTCGGGCTCTGGGTCTGGACCGGGACGAGGCGCTATCCATGGGGTGATGGTGATTAGCCCTGATCCAGAACAGTGGCTTCAGGGTCTCATTGTCATAAGGGCAGGTGATGGCAAAATGGAAAAAGGAAAAGGAGAAAAGTTTGGTCTGGTCAACTTTCACGGGGTGGTTGCAGGCAAACAGATGAAGATGAAGGATCAGGTTCCAATACAAGTTTTAATAACCATAATCCAAAAGGTAGCAACACACACAATCGTAAACGAGACCAGGCAGAGAAAGAATGTTAGGGTACAACTTAAATAGGAACTTAAACAAGATGATCAATTGAACACAGCTGAACCAAACAAACTCATAATGACGGTGTTCATGGCAACAAAGGAGTGGCGGGAAAATCAAACAGAACGCATGCGAATGAATGAAAATAAACTAAAAGTCCATGATAACTACAGCAAACTGAACATAACTGTGACAGATACACAGTGCGACAGTCAATAATTTAGATCAGATTCCAATCGCATACACAAATAATCAGATTTAGACTGACAGTGTGAATCTAGTGATGCAAACTACTGAACTGTTTATGAAATTTTGCCATTTTGAATTGAAAATATGCAATCATGATCCATGTAATTCATAAATGAATCTGACGAGACAAGAAACACTTGCATTTTTAACTTATTAGGCATAAGAGTGAATGTGTGTGCATTTTAAAATAAAATATTATTTGCAAATAGTTTAAATAGATTATTTCATAGACCTAGATCTTCTTTTACCACTCTTATTTATTTATTCCTTTAAATCCCTTTTAATCCCTTAATTAATTCCTTTATTAGTAGTAGTATTATTATAGCCTTATATATTGAACAGCTTCAGACACTGTGAGAATAGAGGTGATGCTGCAATGTATATTATGAGAAAATGAAAATGTTTTTTGATCTTGGATGCATGTAAACTTATTGTATTAGGAACTTTTAAAATAGCATAATAGGGGCACTTTAATGTGATCTTCACTTAAAAAGTTGTACACATCCACATTTAGTATATAATTTAATTAGATGTGCAATCTAAAATCAACACCCTCCACCAACAACCACAGTACACAACCGCATGACATGCATGCCAGAGCTTATAAACTATAGCTGACCTGAGGGCAAACCATCATTAAGAACACAATGGGGGGAAAAGCTGCTCTGACATTTCAGATGATGATATCTGTGTGTGTTTTTAGGCTCTCTGTTTTTTTTATTATTGAGTCAACACAAACTGACGGTCAGAATACAAACAGGACCCTCTTTAAGGGCTGCAAACACAACGTTGCAAGCTAAATAATGGTGTTACAACATCATTGAGTTGTCACAGAATGTTAATGAGCTTCAGGAAGCACACTGAAAATGTCAAAAATAAATCAAAGAAAACGCTTGGAGATTTCTCTTATTGCACTCTAACAAAAAACAGAAGACAGGTAAAAGGAAAGGGAGGAATTGTCATGGTTTTTAAAACCTTTTCTACGAAGTGTTACCAGGGGCATGCAGGGGCCTTGTGCTAGACATGCAAGGTTCATCGAAATGAATGGGAACGTGCTGCGTAACACATGAGAATGAACCTCATTGTTCTCGCAAACCAAGCAAGCATGCATGAGCTTCCGTTTACCACAACTGATGTATTAGTTGCTGAATGTTTATATGTGAATAAAAGCCTAAATTAAATCTGTTCATCATCTAAAGCAGTCATGTCTCTTCAGAAAATTTACACTAAACTGCTCAATTCATATGGATTAATTTTAAGATCTCTTTATGAACATTTTGAAGAGTCAAAGTGGTAGTTGAGTAGTTGTCTATGGAGGGGCTGAAATCTCTCAGATTTCATTTAAAATATCTTTATTTATGTTTCAAAGATGAACCAAAGTCTTACAGGTATGGAACGACAGGAGAGTAATGACAAAGGGCAATTTTTAAACAAATTGTGTAGATTCTTTTTGGCCTAACTCTGTAATGAATGCTTAACCCCCCACATGATAATTAAATCTAAATCTATTAAAAAATCTTTTTGTTTATTGAAAAAGAACTAATAAAATAGAACATAAATAGATTAAAAACTTAAACCTAAAAAAGTAAAAATAGAAAAAAATTTAAATGTTCCCTTGGAAACTAACTGAAATAACTAAGTTTAAGTTTAAGTAAACTACAACAAAACTGAATTATAAAAGCAAATTGACTAAAACCTAAATTAAAAATAAAATGAGAACTGGAAATATAAACAAAAACAGATTCAAAATAATAAATAAATAATATAATAGTATTTTAATAATACTAAAATAACACTGTTATATGTTGTTACAGGTTCTTCAAATGTCCCAGTAAACATACAAGTAGCCACTTACAAACAGAAATTGTATTTAAAGGGTTAGTTCACCCAAAAATGAAAATTCTGTCATTAATTTATCGCCCTCATGTTGTTCCACAACCGTAAGACCTTCGTTCAACTTTGGAACACAAATAAAGATATTTTTCATAAAATCAGATGGCTCAGTGAGGCCTGCATTGCCAGCAAGACAATTAACACTTTCAATGCCCAAAAAACTATTAAAGACATATTTAAAACAGTTCATGTGACTACAGTGGTTCAACCTTAATGTTATGAAGCGAGGAGAATACTTTTTGTGTGCCAAAAAAACAAAATAATGACTTTATTCAACAATATCTAGTGATGGGTGATTTCAAAACACTGCTTCATGAAGCTTCGAGGCTTTACGAATCTTTTGTTCCGAATCAGTGGTTCGGAGCGTGTATCAAACTGCCAAAGTCACGTGATTTCAGAAAACGAGGCTTTGTTACGTGATAAATGTTTCGAAATTTCAATGGTTCACCACTGGGGGGCGTGACTTTGGCAGTTTGATAAGCGCTCTGAACTCTGAATTCGAAACAAAAGATTTGTAAAGCTTTTGACGCTTCATGAAGCAGTGTTTTGAAATCACATGAACTGTTTTAAATACGTCTTTAGTAGCTTTCTGGGCATTGAAAGTGTTAATTGTCTTGCTGGCAACGCAGGCCTCACTGAGCCATCTGATTTTATGAAAAATATCTTAATTTGTGTTTCGAAGATAGAACACTGATAAAATAACATAAATATACCACAAAATGTTAGTCTTTATGTTTGGTTCCAAAAGGCAATTACTGAAAGTTACTGAATAATTTGTGCAGTGGCATTAATGTTTAGCTGTGTGATTTTGTTTATAGCTATGGGATGGAGCCATTCTCAAAAGCCTTGTCTTTCTTTCCTAATGATGTAAAAGCATTCTGTCCACTTAGAAGAGAACATCTGTACAAGCTCCGCCCACCATGTGCACACATGCATATGCATTAGCGAGACAAGATAAATGAATGAATCATTAGTTCATTAGATGCCAACAGATCAGAGTCTTCCAAACACAACTGACTTTTCCCTCCTTCTTATTTCTAGCTCTACTTTCCTCTGTTTTCGTTCTCTCTCTTTATTTGATGAATGGCAGCACTGGCACAGAGTCCTGTGACCTGAAATAACTGCATGACACAAAACCCAGAGGCAGAGAGAGAGGATGAATACACAGACTGAGATGCAAGTGTTTATCTGTAACTTATTATTTACTTCAGCTCACATTTGAAAGCCAGCATTAGCCAGACTGGAATAGTGAATTTATAGTATGGTATGTAATTTGTTGGTTTGTATCCATATCCAAATAATTTTCCATGGAAAACTGGCTTTGTTTAACGGGCTGATTAAATGTGATTCTAGGTCAATTTTACTGACAGCTGAACATAAAAAGTCCCTCAGTCATTAGGACTCATAAAGTCGTTGGCTCATACAGAGAGAAGCTGATCTGATGCAGTTCGACAGTTGCTGCCCTGACCGGACAGCCAGAATCTTTGTTGGCATCACATTCTGAAGTATTGGACCGTGGGATGGTTGGAAGACAGTAGCACCTAAGGATCCAAATGAATATAAATGCTTTAGTCATTCTCTGTGGTAGTGGTTGACCAAAATATTGGCCAGGGTGATTAATTGGCTGGTATGTGGCCATTTTGAGATTACAAAAGACTGCAGTGAATAGTGCACTTTTTCTGTATTTTAATTATTGTGGTGAATTTGAAGTAAATATAATGTAAAATAAGTGTTATTTTAACACTTACTGTGTTAGTTGCACTTCTTATTTTTATCATTAAACTGTAATATTTTTAGTTGTTTCTTCAACTTGCAGCATAGTCTTGAAAATCGTTTTTATTTTTAGAAAAAAATCTGTTTGTGCCATCATTTTATCACATCATCAAAAAGTCTGTATAATTGTTTACCAAGGAGATGAAAGTAATTGAGATTAAATATGAGAGACACAATGTGTTTAGAATACACACACACAAAAAAGAAAAGAAAATCAAGGTAAATATCACACGAACATAATATTGTTTTTGTGCATCATTTCCAATTAATCTTTAGCAAATTATCCAAAAAGTGTGAAAATATTAATTTAATGATGTGTATTTAGGATACATAAAAGCTAGATGTAAAATTAGCTTTTGAATGAGACAAATAAGACAACAACAACAACAAAAAAATCTAAAAATGTTCAAAATGTGATTTCCATCATTATTTCCACCACAGTATGCTATCAAACACACTACATCATTTAAGATGTGGTGGGAATTTTCATGGCTTTCTTTTTCTTTTTTTTTAAATGACAAAAATTCATGTATGTCCACTGTTGGACATAAGTAGTAACTAGACAAATGAAATAAAATAGCAAGAGTGTGAAAAGTGCTTTTTTCTGTGACGCAGTTTGGTCCAAACCACAAAAAAAGCAAATTTTTTAAATGAGGGCGGCAGAGATGAGGAAGAAGGTAAAAGAGAGAGAGAGTAAGTGGGTGTAAGTGCTGTTCCATTTTTGAACTAACCGCCCGTGGTTAATTGGGTGTAAAAGTGACAAGCATCCTTGACAAAATTCGGTCATTTCACTCGAACACCAACAAATGCTCAACAGCACTTGACAATCTGAACAGCAAACACTCATCACAGTGATGGCAGAATGCTCATTCTGTCACCCCACACACGCATTTTAATTTTTACAACTCTATTAGCATAATAATCTCCATATTAAACCCATTACTGGGAAGCTGGAGCTTGTCACATGAATCTTCCTTTTCATTTATGCCATTCTTTTACACATCATCAAATTCTGAATCCTTTGTATTGTCGCATTTCTCCCGGTTTCTTTATTATTGTTATTACTACTATTTTTGTACCCTTGGCAGGGGTGCGATTATGACTCATTCTTGTGATCTTGGAGGTCTTTGAATTTTCAAATGATTAGTTTTTGCACAGACCCTTTCTTCTCATCTTCTATCTCACTCTCTTACTCATTTATTCTGCCATTCTCTGAACAATCCCAGTGTCTCTCTCTTCTCTTTCAAAACCTGCAGTACTGGGTTTGTGTTGGCAATGAGCTGATGTGGCAGGTTATGTTGGCTGCTGGTCATGTTCAGTCAGAACATACTCTCTGTTTCACTGAGCTATATGACCAAAGCAACTAGATTCTAGAACAAAAAAACCTCAGCAATAATCTTTCAACAGTACAGCAGACCAGAAGAGACATGCCTTTTTGTTTGTTTGTGTGTGTTTGTTTGATTGCATTTCTAAGACTGCTATTCTACTTAAATAGTTTGTGTCTGCACCTGTCTCCGTCTTAAAAAGTCAACATGAATTGTCTTTTTACTTCTGTAATGAGCAGTGTTGGGGAAAGTGAGTTTTAAAAGTAATGCATTACAATATTGTAACTAATTGTGTTAGTTACTTTTTATGGAAAGTAATGAATTACGTTACGTTTGAGTTACTTTTTCTCACCTGGGCTGGGCTTTCTTGTTCGTTTTTAAAAGGATTAGTTTCAATGCAGCTTCAAAAGGCTCTATCCGATCCCAGTCGAGGAATAGGGGTCTAAAATTTTTTTTTAGAAAATGACCAATTGTTTTGCTTGACAAGGACCTTATTGCTCGGCTGGGATCGTGTAGAGCACTTTTGAAGCTGCACTGAAACTGCAATTTGGACCTTCAACCCGTTGCTCCCAGTTGAAGCTCACTATATGGAGAAAAATCCTGGAATATTTTCCTCTCTTTTGGACTGAAAAAAGAAAGACATGAACATCTTGGATGACATGGGGATGAATAAATTATCTGGAAACTTTCATTCTGGAATGAACTAATTCTTTAATACCAAAAAAAGTTATATTTTTGGCAAATGTAAAGGCCCATTTCACACCAATAGTGGAATGACACATGAGAAGAAATTTCAACACTCTTCAGCAATAAAAAAAAGAAAAAAGGTGATGTTTGTCTAAAGTCATTTTTGGTTATTAGCAAAGACATTGGTTAAAAAAGTGAGATTATAAAGTATATTTGTATTATTTAATTATTTAGCTAATTAATTATTGCAGGTTTGCATAATATTCTAGATTTTAGTTAGCATTTCACAGTTTTTATTCATTTTGAGGAATACTGAATCTGTTATTGTGCAAGTGAGATGAGTAAATGTATGCTCACAATTTCTCTCAACATGTGGACAGGAGAGCTGTCAGACAATAAATGGGAAAAAAAAGTTACTTGCATTACTTATATGAAAAAGTATATCAGATATTTTGTTGTAAATTTAAAAGTAATGCGTTACTTGTTACTTGAAAAAAGTAATCTGATTACGTAACTTGTGTTACTGTAAGCAGTATTTCAGAGTAAAAAAAGTAAGAAAAAGTGTTGATTTTATCCATATGGGATTTGACTGGATGATGAAAAGAGGGTTTACAGAATAGACTGCATGTGAATTTGCTTAAAGGGGTCATGAATTGAGAAATCAACTTTTCCTTGAGCTTTTGATATATAAGAGGTCATCGAACTATAAGAAATATCCTGTAAGTTTCAGAACTAAAAACTTCCTTGTTAGTCCAATAAAAGCTTTTATTGACACCAGGCCCAGCGAACGACTGATCCTGGATTGTGCCTATCATAGATAGGTGAAACCCCACCTCCACAAAAGAAATCAACGCCTACTTCATCATTTCAATGTTAGCCCCGCCCACTGGCATGTTAGTAAAATGAGGAGGAGAGAATAGCAATACAGGACAAGAATAACATTACCTTTCAAAGGATCCTTATGCTAGGAATATGGTTATTTATTTTTAACAATGTGAATGTCTCAGTTGAGCTTTATTTATTTGCGATTTCAATGTGGATTCTTTGGTAAATCAATCACATTTCGGCGCAGGATTTGCAAACAGACTTTTACGATATTGACTCAACAGTAATGCAACAACATGTAAGTAACTGTGTTAATTCTAATGCCTGATCTGATATGTAATGATTCATGTACAGTCAGATGTTCTTTGTCTATGTGTCAGAGTAGCTAGTAGGATGAAAATAATCTGTTATTTAAACGGTGATTAAATTATATTA
Organism: Anabarilius grahami; assembly: GCA_003731715.1. Classification (NCBI taxonomy): domain Eukaryota; kingdom Metazoa; phylum Chordata; class Actinopteri; order Cypriniformes; family Xenocyprididae; genus Anabarilius; species Anabarilius grahami. The sequence continues at coordinate 6,128,907 of RJVU01075617.1, forward strand.
AAAAACGATCAAAGAACGCTCCCTTTACAATCACTGGAGCTGTCAATCAAACAGCGTGAGTTTATCAGTGACTGTTCTGGACATGCGCCAAAACTCCCGTTTTATTCAATGAATCTCTTAGTTACAATGTGTTTGTACTGTGACGATGAAAGCATTCGTTAGTGTGCAGAAATTGAGTTGCAATGACGAGATCACTGCTTTCATGCGCTCAACAACATGTCTTTGATCGGCTACAATGTTCTAATGCCATAGATATAAATGTAATGAAACACTTTTCACGATTAGTTAACCTTGAGGGCTGTAATAGTAAGAACATGCTAAAAGTTTTTGAGAGAGTAATACTTAGCTATTTCAAATGGATAGATGTAAGCCAATCACAGCAGTTGGCGTTTACATTGAAGTCTCACAGCAGACACACCCCTTAAAACAGAGCGTTCAAACAAGAGGGCTAAAATCTGGGTCGGAAAAATGCCTTTTATTTCTAAATTATGATGATTTTTGATGTAAAAAGCATACTAACATTATAAGTGCACCCCAGAAAACATTATAAAACAATTAAACAATGCAGTTCATGACCCCTTTAAATAATGGTTAATATTTTGCCCAAAAATGTTGCCTAATAATATTATATAATACATATTTGATTAAGGTGGTGCCTCACAAAGGAATCATCATTTGGGGTTCCTGTGCATCAAAAAGGCTGGCCAAAGCTACTACACATGAAAGAAAATTCAAAATACATCTTTACACATTACAAGCATCTGAATTATGCACATTAGTGTAAGATTGATAAAAAAAAAAAAAAACATTTTACTTAGTTCATCACCTTACCTTAGACTTCATTTTTGACTCTTGTTTCAGATGGATAACTACTGACTATTAAATTGAAATCTATGTCTGCTTAACATTTACAAATAAGTACTTAGATAAGCCGGAATAAATGTCATACTACAAAGCTCTCAGTGACATCTCACTGGCCCCTAACCTCACTGGTCAGACATAAGCTGAACTCCCCAGTGAGAGAAAGGAGCAACAATCGTATATCTGCTTAAATGTCCTAGTTTTTCCACAAGAGATGAGTACTAGGCTGTGATACACCAGTCAGGATGTTGTAGGAGGGATTTATTCTGTTCTGTTCGGATAACATGAGAATATAGAATCAATTGGGCTCTCCACAGCCCACAGACAGTCCTGACAGAGAATTGAGCATTCCTGCAGCACCCCTAAAATGATTATTTAGTGTTAGATTATGTTACATTATTCAGTAGCATGGGAAATTGTATTAATTTCTGTGTTATAACAGAAAGAAAATCCACTTCTCAACTTCAGATAGTATTCTAAAGTAAATAGTAAAGAAAAATATTGCAATATTCCATTTGTTCTCACTTAGACTGCAATGAGATTGGAGACTTTACTTAGTTAAAGGAATAGTTCACCCCTGTCATTACTCCCCCTCATGACATTCTAAACCTGTATAATTATTTTTAGAAGAAGATAAAATAAGAGCTTTTAAAGAAATGTGACACTGATTTTTTCCATAAAACAAACTTACATAGTGACCACAGACTTTAAGTTGCAAGAGTCAAAAAAGCACTGTTAAATTGGTCTATATGATTCATGCACCATATTACAAGTCTTCTGAAGCCATATGATAGCTTAAGTAATTAATACCCTGATCATCTTGATCTCGGCAGCAGCTCTCAAATCAAATATTTCGCTTATGATGACATCTAGGGTATTACATCACGACAGTTGGTTAAGAGACACTCAAGGACTAATGACGTCTGATGCTACTGACGCCCAACATGCATCATATGCGGCATATCTGATTAGTGAATTCGATCAGTGAATAATGAGTTCAGCACAAGGTCAATATAAGCTTGTATTAAAATCACTGCATGGAAAATATCTACTATGTTCTGTATAAAATAAACAGCATAACAGCAAATGAGTTTGTAACAACATTATAGTGACTTTTTTTTTTTTACATTTTCATTACATCTGAAATATTCTCTATAAACTCTATATTCTCTATATCTCTATAGTTCTCATTAAATTTTTCATTCTAATTTTATAGAATGACTGAAGTCAAAGAAACCAAAACTATTTGATAACCAACATTCTTCAAAATATTTTTCTTTTGTGTTCCATAGAGAAATGCATACAGGTTTGCAATGACATGAGAATGAGTAAATGCTGACATAATTTGCATTTTTGGGTGGAAAATCCCTTTAACATGTTAACTGTTAGATGTGAACAGAAATAGTTCAAATCATTATATAATTAATTTATTAGTGCTTTGGAACACAGACATAAGGTTGGTCTCTTTTTAAAGAAGACACTCAGAAGATTATTGCAGAAGTGAAAGCACTTCAAAAAAGGAAAATGTAAAAAGTTATAGTTATCGAATTTTGAATGTTAAAGCTCAATTTATGATTACTAAATGTATGCTAGGGAAAAAAGGCTATCAAATAGCATGACAGTTCACTGACAGTTCATATTTTTGTGGAAACCATAATACTTTTTTTGTCACTTCTGTTCAATTGAATGCATCCTTGTAAATTCATATTGTATATAAGTCCATATTATCTAGACCAGTATTTCTCAACTGGTGTCTCAAGTGGGTCTCAAGGCCGTTTTGAGTCGGTCGCGGAGTGTGCAGTCAAAGTAACGACAACAAACATAATTCTATGTTTTTCTGAGGGTACATTTACACGACAATGATGTACAAAAAACTGAAAGGTTTTTTTCTTTGTACAGATGACAATGTTATCAAAATTATCCCGGTTGACACGGATCCGCGAAAATGACTAAAAATGCTGTATTATGCTGCCAGGCCAGTAGTTGGCGATGTCACTTTGTAAAGAAAGACTACGCGCCTGCACACATACGCATTCTTTTGCAGAGCACTCGTGCCAAATGCGGATGCCTATCATGTAATACGCATGTGCATGCCATCACTGTTTTCACAGATTTGTGTTTTTGAGGTTTACACAGTGATGATAACGGTATAGTTTTCAAAAACTTCCACTTTGAAACTCGTTTTTAAAAGTTTGCATTTTCAGGCCCCCAAAACGTCATTGTTGTGTAAATGAAAGACAAAAAGTTTTCAGTTTTTAGTTGAAAACGGTGTTCTGTAAACGGCCCCTGCTGCAAGACTTTTATTTTGAAAGATGTGTGTGAAAGCTGTTGACATTTCTGTCAGACGCAGTTTAAGTAAGGAGTGCCTGAGAAAAACATGTTGTCCTGACTCAGTATGTGTGGTCAGATGAGATTTTGTCAGGTTATTTGTCAGCGTCATTATTCTAACATTATTTTCATGAAATAAAAAGTCTCTTACCTCAGAAAAACGAACCTGTCAGCTGTTATACTGTGCTCGTAGCACACAATCGGCGAGCTCTTTATATCATTTCATTGTAAATAAAGGGCAAAAGAAATTACAAGCATGCGGCGTCGTAGTTATGTCGTCAATTAGTAAGTCATGAAATTACCAAAAAGTACCAATAAATTACGTAACTGGTACTTCGTGTGTTAGCTGGGAAGGATGTGCATGCAGGTATGACGTTCATGCTATTCATTAGGAGCAGTATTCATAAAACTTTTTATATTTTTTTAGGAATAAGGTCAAATTCTTAACGAAAAAAAAATTGGGTCATGGCTTAAAGTCTCCCTGAAATCAAAATGTAAGTTTTTTAGCTTTTACTATGAATATGTTAGCCTTAAGGTTATGAATGTTCCAAACAATGACAAAATTTGCATTTAGGAGATATATTAGCATTCAAAACTTACAGTCTCTCACTTCCGCTAAAATGGATCATGAATTTTCATGACATCCCCACAGACTTCAGCTTCTCATCAAATCTTCTGTCCAATAAAATGCTCTCTAGAATCTGAAGCCCTGCCCCCTCCTACACTATAAACACACACTGAACCTGCAGCTGAAATCGGTCATTTGTTCACACATTTACTAGTTTCTATATGGTGAATGGCACACAGTGCACTATATAGAGGATAGTGAACGATTCAGACAGCGTAAATATGCTTTCTACTGATGCAAATGTAGTCCGTTTTCGCATTGGTGTTACGTGAACCGCCCCAGCATGAGCACAGTCTGCTCTGGTCCAGAGACACGAGAGCACAGAGCGGATCATACACGCGAGTCGGCACAGACCACAAAATGTTCGGACACATTTTAATTTTACAAACAATGCTATATTTTAAAGCAATATGGAGGAGAAATGATTAGAGATTATGAGGAAAATGGGGTTTTACGAGCTGAACGGCTCAGGCTGAGAAACGCTACTGGCTACTTTGAAAAAAGGGGAAATTACGCCAAGGCACTTCAGTGGGCCTTTAATGACCATGAGAAAACTCAACTGGGTCCCATGGCCAAACCAGTTGAGAACCACTGATATAAACTATGCTATGTTGTACATGAAGATTTACACTCTGACAGTATGTCAACAATAAAAAAAAGCAGACAATCAAATATATGACCTCTTCTTACTCCTCATTCTGTTCTTACCTTCAGGTAACAGATGAAGATGAAGGTGAGAGGAGTGATATACTGCAGCACCAGCATGCCAGTGGTGTAGGTGAGCTTGATTTCTCTGGAGGGCCACTCTTCCACACACACCACCTTTCCCCTGTACTGCTCCTGAAACACTGAGGGAAGCTGCTTCAGAGGGGCATCTGTCACCCTGGAGAACAACAGAAAGGGTGTGGCAGTGAGGACAGCCAGGGCCCAGGTGAGGCTGATGCCCAGGCAGGCATGGTTCAGGCTGGGCCTCCATCCGCGAGGGTGCAGGATGAGCTGATGCCTCTCAATGGCAATCAGAACCAAGGAGAAGATGGACACTGAGACAGAGCAGCACTGGACCAGGCTGTTGAGTTTACACATGACCGCGCCAAACACCCAGTGGTCCATGAAGGTGTAGATGAAGGTAAACGGCAGACACACTAGGGACATCAGCAGGTCCGAAACGGAGAGGTTTGCGATTAAGACGTTTGTAACGTTGTGAAGTTCCCGTTGCCGTGCAATGACAAGGATGAGAGCTAGGTTGCCCACAACACCCAACAGTACCACAGCACTGTATGCAATCGCCATTACAACAAACAAAGAGTGGCTGCCGTAGCACTCGTCGCCATATGCAATTGCCGAGAGGTTAGCGAAAGAGCAATTTGATAGGTCCAATGAACAGTTCAGAGCAGTGACTGGTGGAATTGGTGGAAACAGGGCTGAGTCTGGCATTGTTCTGCCTCCTCTGCTGTTATTTTGTGTTGGTTTAAATCAAGTGATCTTAGACTCCTTCCCTCTAGGTAACAACCTTTCCAGGACCATGTTGTAATTCTGACAACATACTGTGGGGACATGAGAAAACATTTAAATCAATACTCACAAAAGACAAGACGTCTCTACTGTCATATGTGATTATGGACCTATCCAGTTATAAAAATCAATAAATGTTCACTTCAGTTTTATTTAATAAAGAGTTATTTTAATCTTCTTGCAACACCTTTGTTATTGACCTCATTTCCTTTGCCTTTTATTACACTTTTAAAGGGCGAGTCCCTCTAATACACATTTAATTGTGCAATAATTATGAATCATTCAAAAGCATTTCTTAGGCGATGTATTAATATTAAATAATAATAATGTTTCCCATTTCTAAAAGCTATAATTAAGCCTGCGTTGGTGTGCATGGAATTGAAAAGTTAATTAAGATTTTGGCATGTGATTAATTTTATTTGTATATTTAAAATGAAGCCATCAAATACTCCTGGCTGAGCTACTGGTAATAATATGAATAAAGCTATTTGATTTTGGCACATTGCCTACAGACAAGTGCATATTACACACACACACACACACATCTAGGCATTTTCCACTGACTTCTATTGTTTTCATAGTAAGCTAATTATATATTCTATACCCTAAACCCTTTCTACATGTTTACATATTCATTAAGACATTATTTAATATGTTGTTTAAGCCATTTGCAATTTGACCCACATAACTATTTTCTTCTTTAATATACTATATGAACACACATAGACATCATAAAGATGTCATGATCATAAGTAATTTTACTTCCAGACATAAGCACAGACACACTCCAGACATAAACTCTATGAATGACTCGTATTGGTCTATATATCAAGAGTATGAAGCAGGTTGTCAAGGTAACAGAGGTGACAAAGCCTCCTGTTTTTAGGTCTCTGGTTCTTTCATCTTCTGCTCCCTCTTCTTCTGTCTCTATCAGCAGCCAAATTCAATGCTTTAAATCCAATGGTTTATAATTCAGCATGTTCAGTTATTGTTAATAAATTGAATGAATATGTATTCGAACAACAGAAACATTACAGAAAGCCCAGCCGTGAATCTCTGACTAACCTTTCTTATTCATAGTAGGCCAATTCGCTTACAGTACAATAGTCTCCTGCACATGAATTCAATGGGATATGTAGACAGTGGATAATCCCAGTAGACTGAGGCTAAATGGCAGGCCGTTCACATGCTCTGTGCAGAGTATTCCCTTGACAGTACTGTTCTACAAAGTGACCTTATAAGAGTAGAGTGGGCTACAAAGGGAATATGCAAGCATTTGAAGCAGGTACTTAAATGTCAAGATGGAGTAGGAGTCATTCATTTGTCTTTGCATGCCTGTAAAAGGAAAATCTAATTAGGAGTGCAAAGAATTAAAAATGTATTCCAGTGACGTTAAATTAGATTTCAGCTACTGAGAAATTGTTCAAAATCCCAATGTCACTTAGGACCCAAGGAATGTACAAAGGTAGTTAACAATTATCATAAGAATATGTTTATTTTATTGTTATGGACAACATATGGCAAATGCTATGACAAATATTACACCCTATTGTTTAATGTTCCAGCGGAGCCTCATTAATATATAAACTGTGTGAATAATAGTCTCTTATCGCACTGACATTTATCTTTAATCATTTAACAGACTCTTTTATTTAAAGTGACTTACAAAAATTAGGGGCAATTCATCCTAAGGAGGTGGTAACATAAAAAGTGCTGCAATACATTCCAAGATTCTTCTGAGAACTACACACTAGAACAGAGATAATCGTGAGAAGCAGTGAAAGAAGGGTGTTTTTTAACGTGTTATTGCATTTGCAGGTTTGAGTCGAGTGCTCATAGAAGAGATGTCTTTAGATGTTTTGTGAAAGTTGAAAGACACTTGGCTGTTCGGGTATCTTGGGTATTTAATGCATGCACATATCTGGGTTATGTTTGCTTCAATAGAATAGAGCATTCACTGAATGACAATCTGACAGGTCTGTTTGTCTTTTGAAATAATCTGTTAAAAGCCATAAAACCTTCCAGACAAGTTACACTGTTTAAGTCGCCATTAAATGGAAATGAATCTAAATTTCTAAATGCATGTTATCAATCTTCTTGTGAATGATTCATTCATGCATTCGTTTCATTTATTTATTTGACCTTGTAATTTTGAATCAAAATGTCAGTATCATGGTAAAACAACAAACTTCTCTCTGATGACACATGCTGGACATCTCCAGTTTCCCCTTTCTTACAACCTACTGCTTGCATTCAGATCATTTGTTGTTGTTTTTTTTTCCAGAAAAAAAACTGTTTTAATGTTACATGGCAGTGCCTAGTTTTAGGATCTGCCTCAATTCTCTTTTGCCATCTTTCCTTCACTCTACACTCAAAAAAACAATTCAGCCTACAATTTGGAGTAATTAAAATGCAAACAAAATGTACAATAACCAGGTTTATATTTAGTTCACATCAATAAATCCAGTTTGTTTAAATTCAATTTAATTCAATATAGCTTGTTCCACAGCCAGCCATGCATAAACCATATTCAAACTTTTTGACTCAATAAAATTAATTGTTTTCACAATAAACAGATTTAAGCAATTTGAATGAACTAATTCTGAAAATATTATTATTTAAATAAAATCAAATAAATGCAAATAGTAATAAAATGATTTCTTTGAGTGCTGAAATCTTACTTGTTTCATTTATGTATGACTATGAGTCTCCGACATATACATCACAATATGCAATTCACTAATTTAACATGTATATTCTCTTTCTGTCTGCCTATGTTCTCTGTCATTAGTTGACTAGTTTGTTCCCTTTATTAATGATTCCATTCACCTGTCATTCAGGTAATAATCTCATTAATTCCTATGTGTATTTAAGCCATGAGTTTTTCTTAGTTCTTTGTCCTGTATCGTTTATGGAAGAGTGGTTGTTTCTCTGTGTAATCCTACGTGTTTTTGTTTTTTTGAAATAAAAATAAAGGTGTCTCTTCAATGATTCTCCATCGTCATACACAGCCATATACATATATATATATACAGCTCTGGAAAAAATTAAGAGACCACTTAACATTGATTTCTGAACTTGGAGTGGTCTCTTAATTTTTTCCAGAGCTGTATATATGTATATATTAGTGTAGTGTCCTAAGTTTCTTGTATTGTTGATGGTCACAAAGTTAATTCCCAACTGACCTAAGTAGGCCAGTAGTCCACATTACCCAGGAATTAGTCCATAGTTCACCCAAAAATAATAATGCGGTCACTATTTACTCACCCTGAAGTTGTTCCAAACCTGCATGCTATTATTTTTTTTTGTGAGACAAAATAAAAATGATAAGGATTCTTAATGCACCAGTCCATTCAAATATACACCAAAGCCACTGGAAGGCAAGCCTGCAACCTTTAGCCAAAAAAGCGTAATGGCTAATGCTAACGCTCCGGCTCTGGCGGTACACAGGGATGGAGTTTTGAACTGCGGGCACTGATGTCACTGCCATTACACAATAGGCTGAGAGGTGCCGCACGTAATTAAGTTACCCGTTACACTTTCTCCAATGGTAAGAGATACAGACCCTCTCATCTCCCTATAATATACAATCTCTGTATACACCGATTAGGCGTAATATTATGACCACTGACAGGTGAAGTGAATAACACTGATTATCTCTTCATCACGGCACCTGTTAGTGGGTGGGAGATATTAGGCAGCAAGTGAACATTTTGTCCTCAAAGTTGACGTGTTAGAAGCAGGAAAAATGGGCAAGCGTAAGGATTTGAGCGAGTCTGACAAGGGCCAAATTGTGATGGCTAGACGACTGGGTCAGAGCATCTCCAAAACTGCAGCTCTTGTGGGGTGTTCCTGGTCTGCAGTGGTCAGAATCTATTAAAAGTGGCTCAAGGAAGGAACAGTGGCGAACTGGCGACAGGGTCATGGGCGGCCAAGGCTCATTGATGCATGTGGGGAGCGAAGGCTGGTTCAATCCAACAGATGAGCTACTGTAGCTCAAATCGCTCAAGAAGTTAATGCTGGTTCTGATAGAAAGGTGTCAGAATACACAGTGCAGCGCAATTTGTTGCGTATGGGGCTGCAGAGCCGCAGACCAGTCAGGGAGCCCATGCTCACCCCTGTCCACCGCCGAAAGCGGCAACAGTGGGCACGTGAGCATCAGAACTGGACCACGGAGCAATGGAAGAAGGCGGCCTGGTCTGATGAATCATGTTTTCTTTTACATCACGTGGATGGCCAAGTGTGTGTTGCTTACATGCGGAACACATGGCACCAAGATGTACTATGGGAAGAAGGCACCTTTAGGGGTCTAGTGGAGTCCATGCCTCGACGGGTCAGGGCTGTTTTGGCAGCAAAAGGGGGACCAACACAATATTAGGAAGGTGGTCATAATGTTAATGCCTGATCAGTGTATGTTCAAGATGATATATCAAATAATTTAGATATACAATGATGGTGCACTCATATTACTACTATTGGGAGAAAGAGCAACACGCAATATGGTGGAGTAAGTCCCGCTTTCTAAATAAGCGCCAGTCGTCAATTGGTAAAGCAACTGCGTCACTGCAGCTGCCGTTAGAAGCTCCGGTTGCTATAGAAATACTGAAAAATTCAGTTTTTTTTTTTTTTTCATGATTTGAGCATTTAGAAACAACATTTATGAGACAATTGTTGTTAGATTTCATTGGTTATTTCAAATATAACATTTAATCGTAAGCTTGGTAAACAGCTTTGGAGAATTTGATGTTTCCCCATTCAAAGAGATCAGAGCTGCAACCAAATGAAACAGTCATTCTATGAGTTGGGTCATTTCAATCAGTTGATCCGGTGTAGAAATCAGTCTGAACAATTAGTTCACAAATCAGACTGATTTGGTTCAAGATCAAGTTCAACTCACTCAATGATCCACTTGCAGCTCATATTATCAAGAAGCCCACCGGAAGAAAAAATCAGTGAATAATTACTTCCATTTTTGTCTGTTCCTCAAGTAAAAATAGCATATGGCTTCTTTTTTTTTTTTAGCTTTTTGGTATTTATTTATTTTTTTTTTCTTTTGTAACTCACTTTAAATAAAACAGTCTGCTAAATGATTAAAGTTATTTTAATGAGATAAGAGACTCACACAGTTTACATATTAATGTTTCTCCACTGAACATTCAATAGTCAGCATTTGCCATATTATGTTGTCCATAACAATAAAATAAACTCTTATTCTACTGTTATTTTATTATTCACACATTTTATTTATTACTGATTTATTACTTTACGGGAAAATAAAACAGTATTGTAATATTTGCCATTGCATTGTCCATATGTTCATTGGCCATAACAATAAAATTGTTAAAGTCATTGATACTATGAACTGCGGTTGAATATAAAAAAAAAAGTTGTGTGAATATTCTTCAAAATATCTTCTTTTGTGTTCCTTTAACAAAAGAAAGTCATACAGGCTTTGTAAGACCAGGAGGGTGAAACAGATCTGTCATCACTATTCCTTTAAGATAAATGATGGCACTGTTGTGTCTCAGAAACTTGTGATTAACAATACAATATCAAATTATGATATTATGGTCAGTACTGACCAGTTTTTTTTAATGAGTTAAACTATACAATTTATTCATTTATTGTCAATGAATCAGCAGAGGCATTTAATGCCATTGCCATGACAATATAATTAGGTCATCGACTGTGGTCTTTCTAGAGCCCCATGGAGAAACTTACTGAAGAAACTGAGAATGTGTGCATAATGAAGCTGATATGAACGGCATTCAAATAAAGAATATGAGGAGCCTAAACAAGTTTCAAACATCTGACAAGATATGCTCCCATCCAGTGCTGGGTAAATTATTTACAAATTGTAGTCGGTTACTGATTCCAAATTACATGACAAAAATTGTAGTTAGTAACGTATTCTATTACACATTTAAGTTAATATAATCAGACTACTTTTTGATTAATTTTAGATTACTTTTGACCAAACTCATTTATCTCTTTGATTTGAATAGAATAATGTTCTACCATAATGATCTAAAAATACAAATAACAAAAATATATTACATTCTTTGTTATCCACAACATAAAGTGCATTAAATATTACATTACATCAGGGTTTCCCAGACGGGTTCGTGATGGAACTGCAGGGGTCCGTGAGTTTAATGAAAATCTAAGTAATTAAATAATAAAAAATACAATTAATTATTTAAAATAAAAACAATCAAAATAAAAAAAACTTACTAAAAAGATTAAATATATTAATATTTTATTTAAAATATTTTATTTGTTTACCTGCATATGACATTTAACTGACAGAGAACCGTGAACTTAATTTTATTATTATTTATTATTATTATTATTGGTCTTATTAACTTATTAACTCAAAATCTCAGGGGGTACTTCAAGTAAATATATTAGGTCAAAGAGGTTCAGCTGACAAAAAAGTTGGGGAATTCCTGCAAATATGAAATTATGTGAATTTGTATATTTTAATGTGTTTGAAAGACAAAAGCCTTCCAAAGACAGAAACACATGGTTAAATGACTCACTGAGTGATAATTCAAATAACAATTAATGTGTTCGTCAGGAGTTGATTAGGTATGTTGCAATGTTGAGAAAACACTTGTTAAAAGTGAAATTATTTCTGTAAATCCAGTGTTGCAGTTTTCAGTGATCGGCACATGACTGGCTGATCTGTGTGTGCAATTCCACAAGACCCTCTGAATGCATAAGCAGTAAGCTTTTTTAGAAATGAAAATTTAAAAGATAAACAATAAGTAATATGGAGAATCAATGAATTATAAATAATAATTTACTGCCATTGTGAGAGTAACATAATAATGTAATCAATAAAAAACGAGTATTGACGAGTCTGATTACGAGTATTTTAAAACGTAATCTAATTACAAGTGCTTCATTTTTGGAATCAGATTACATGATTACATGTCACTACCCAGCACTGCTCCCATCACAACTTGAGGCTTAAAAATACATGACTTTATGACAAAAAGAGCCATTGGAAACCATGGGAACCAAATGAGGCAGAGAAACAGCACAAAAAGACAAGCACTGAGGTGAAGGAGGAGAAGAATGAAAGAACACAGTGACATATCAACTGACAGAAGATGAAAGGAATAAGATTGGGAAGGAGAGACAGAGAGGGTGGAAAAACAACTAAATATCTGATGCCAGTTTTTTAGTAGTAAAACTGGATCCCACATCATGTACAGTAAGTATATAACCTATGAGCCAGTTGCAACTAAATATACCTCTAACCATCCAAATTTTGCAGGAGAGAAAAAAAAAAATCTCATAAGCACAAAAATCAATTCTCCAAAGTATAGAACATTTTATAAATCATTTTTAAAATCTGATGAAGTCTTTTATAACATAAAGCACCAGACATCCAGACAGGCTTGAATGATGACACAAAATGAACTTTGATATTTTCAGTCTGCACCAGGAATTTATAGAGCACCATAAAAGACAAATTCACAGAGTATGAAAGCAATTACAATAATATATATCTAGTGTTTAAATACAATCTTGACAAGACAAAGAGATTTGCTTTGAGCTCACCTTAATGTCTCCTCTTAACAATCTGAAATGTGCCATTAAATCCTAAAGAGAAAGATACACCTATCCAAGGAAAACATTTAGGCTAGGTGTGCGAGGCATCTCCTCACTGTCCTCTCGTTCCCACAGTTTCAACAAGAGCATTAAGATCAATTATATCGCGTTATTAGCTTTCAAACTCCTGAGTTAAGTGCTTTCATTGAATGTATCGTAAACAGGTCAAAGTCCTGCAGGTACTTTGGTCCTTATATATAGCCTAATGATCCATTTCTTCTTGACCACCAGCTGCGCTTGGTATTGCGCTTTTGGGCGCTCAAAGTTTATTTTATAACGCATTATGAAATTAGCGAAATCTATATTTCAATGCGTTTTCACCAGATGCCAAACATGTTGTAGTGAATCGCATCTGAACAGACAGAATAACATCAGACATATAAAGGGAGAATGAACCGCATTGCGTGGCTGGCTGCTCTTAAATAATATGATATTTTCGTAAACGGAAGAAGCAGAAATGGACACGATCGAGTGGAGAGATCCGGCGTGTCTCCAATTAAGCGCGTTCGAGAGTCTTACCTGAAGCGCTTCACGCGCGCGTCTCCATCAGTCTGAATGAGTGAACGTGTGTGTGCATCACTGACACTTCTCCGCGCTCACTGAACTGACAGCAGGCTGAACTGCGCCTCTGCACAAGCGTTACTCACGCGGGGTCCATGGCTGTCCAGAAGCACCAAACGCCACCGATTCACAGCATCCCACCGTGATGCATTCATAGCATGACACGTATTGAAGAGCTGTTGAAAACATGTCTCCAGTTCGTTTATTCAGAGAAACTATTCACAGGACTTTATTAAAGCTTTGCACTCTTAAAAACAAAGGTTATCTACTGGCATTATTGGTGAAGAAGAACATTTAACATCCATGGAACCTTTCCATTGCACAAAAAGGTTCGTTCCCACTTTATGCAGAGGTGGAACCAAGTCATTGTTTTGCAAGTCATAAGTCTGGAGTCTTTGCATTCAAGTCTTGAGTCATGTCCCGAGTGACAGGGACCAGCCTAGAGTGATCAAAACTCTGATCTTTAAGAAGGTAGTAGGCCATAAAGACTTTCCAAGTCAGGGTTCAAGTCCAAGTCTTGAGACACTGTTGTGACTTCTAAGTCGAAAAGTCTAAGTCGAGCCGCAGGGCTTCTTTGATTGTGTCGAGTCGAGTCGCAAGTCATCAAATTTGGGATTCAAGTCCAAGTCATGCGACTTGAGTCCACAACCCTGATATTAAGTGCCTTTAATTACCACACACTAACATTTAAATTAATCATCTAATAATGCACTTATTGTGTATATACATGTTTTTACATTGTACTTATATTTAAAAAAATACTTGCATAGCAGAAAAAGTGTTCTGCAATACAGCATTAACACAATATGTAGCAACTATTATTATTATTATTATGAAAGTACATTAAATACATCTAGTATGACCATAGGGGTCTATGTAGTGGAAAAAAAGGTTCTTCAGATGATTAAAATGTAAACAGTCAAAGTCAAGTTTAGTACATTGCATGGCAATGGATAAAACGAAACAGTTCCTTCAGGATACAACAGTGACACGTAGTAGACAGTCCCAATGACTAAAAAGACAACCGCAAATACAGAATAAATAAATACAGAATAAATAAACGAAGCAATTCCAATAGGGTCCTCACACCATCGGTGCTCGGGCCCTAATAAAGACAATAATACAAGGTAAACAGAGTAAAGCACAGTTGACAGTTAAGTAAGTAGGTAAATAAATGAAGAACTGTTCACTGAACGGTTCTTTGGGGATCCCAAAAATGGTTGTTTTTGGTATCTCTGCGAAAACCCCCTTTTGGAACCTTTATTTTTAAGAGTTAGATATAAGAAAACTATACTGGAGTTGTCAGAGGGAAAAGTTCAGTTACACATAATGTGTATGTTGGTTTCAAAAATAGTTCAAAACCCTCTTAAATTACAGGTAAATTATTATTGTTGTTGTTTTGAATTCTGTCTTCCACACTAACATTTCATATTTTTGTGATAGCTGCTAGGTAAACAAGTCAACACAATAAATCACACCGGCATATACTCAGGCAAGAGTCAACTATATAATGATGATAGATTTTAACCAAAAGTTTGAATTGTGTTCAACATTTTTCATAAATTTCAGGTCAGGGCAAGTTGTCACATGCATTTTAATAGTAAATTTATATACCTTTATATACATTTTACATTTTTGCTGCTTCATAAATTGTTTTGTGTTCTTAATTGCTTTGGAGTTAACATTTTGCTTAAAAGTCGATAATATTCACAGTGACAGCATGCCAGGCTACTGAGGAACGTTTTCACAACGTCAACTGTGTTTAATGACCTGTATCTTTTTTTCCTGGCTGATAACAGTGGAAATGTTCAATATCTTTTGGTAGCCAAGACTTTAATTTCTCAGAAATTGCTTTTAAAAATAGACCTACCCTGACAAATGCTGTGGAATCAGTTGAAACCCTGTAAAACGTTCCAACGTTCCACTGTAGGCGTGATGTGAAATTTGTCGTACTCTCTTGAGCAGCGCCACCTGGTGGAATAAAGTACAGTAATTGAACT
>RJVU01075617.1:6144530-6223418 GCA_003731715.1 Anabarilius grahami
CATATAGGCAGATGTAAGCAAATTAACTTAATAGATTTAGTCGTTTAAAGGGTTTCATTTCTTCAAGCACATTAGACCAACTACTATATAACTATTACGGGGTCATCTTCAAAAATAATTTTACTGTCATTGTATTTAATTTATTTATTTCTTTTTGACATGAAATATGAAATGGACATAAAAAGTTGGTAAAACTATGTCGTCCAATAAATGGAAGTGCACAGGTCACTGAAGAGGGTTTGAAACACTCTTCTTACACTTAATGACAGCTAGAAGGAGGCTCTATGGATTTTTCTGCCAATTACATTAGCAGTAGCTCTGCAGCTCAAGCTCTTTTAAATGTCAGTGAACTTTTTCTCTGACCTGTTTGTGCGAGCTGTCACTTTTTATCTGTGTGGTTCTTTTTCTCAAACTTCTTTAAAAGGCCCAAGTCAGTGGGAAGGTCAAAATGGGAGAACTGTGAGCTGTTATTCACCCATGTGTGTGTAATGAAAAATGTGCAATGGCACGAAGCTTAAATCTACAAAGTAGGCCTATGTGGATACAGAAACAGAAACAGATAAATCTTTGTGTAGCCTTCTTTTATGTCCAAGGGGTTGATTTTATGAAAACAGATTTTTCAAAACTTTATTTTAATATTAAATCTGACTTTTTACATGTCTTGCATACACTTTTGTTTGGCTCTGCCATTACATGATATAAACGAAGAGCAAAACAAACACACACATTTCAATAAATATTGCCTAAAAATGATTTTAAAAAAAACAAAAAACAAAAAAAAAACATTTCCACCACAATGAACGCGTGATTGTGCTCGAGACATGTTACATTTCATTTTTGTTTTTTCTAAGAAAATGGTCGACTCCTGTGGTTAAGGAACTTTATATCTAGTATTTTATGTACCTAATATGCACAATTATATCATATTTCACACTATTTGGCTAATTTGACATTGTATACACAATTTATTTACAGTTTAGCTAGGCTACAATAGGCTATATATAAAGTAAACAATAGATGAAACAGACGAGACAGTACCTGAAAAGGCTGAGCTTCGCAGTCCGAATTGTCTCTATTTGGTCAGATACGAGTCTAAATAATAATTTTCCTATTTTAAAACTTGTCAAAGTGTTTTGTTTTTTTTTTCAATTGCTCTGAAAGTTTCCAGTAGGATATGACTATTTAGGTGTTAAAGGTGGTACAGAGGATGTTTTGTTTTATACATTTTTGCAATATTACTTGAAACTATCTTTACTAACTGATAAAAGACTATTTATTAGGTGCACTGAAAGGAATATTATTAATATACATCATCTGTGCACGAGGTAGGGCCTTAAAAACATCAGCCAATCGTTTACGCAATCATCGCGTAACCGATTGGCCCTCTGGCTTGTCAATCAATGCCATGACGTTCCTTGTGAGAGACGCGCGGCTGCGCGCTCCAGTAACTTTCCACACTCCACAGGCGCCGCATGCAATGTTTTTGTCAGGAGACAGGAGTAACAACTGCAGATTATGAGTTACCTGCGGTGAGTCCGACATAATGAATCCACTAAGTGTGTGCGCGGTTTTAAGTCGATTGTAAGGCCGATTATGAATGTAAATTGATACTTATGACTGATCGCGCTCTAATGCGTCCAGTCAGAGCCAGTTGCGTTCAGTCTGCGATTACAGTCGGTGTTCAAATTCCATGTGAAAGTATATAAATCTGCTTCAGGAGCAGGAAACAATCGCTGTATGTTGAGCATAGTCTTAGAATGTTTTAGCTAGTCGTTAAATGTGTGCCCGGCTTAATAACACAGCGAATGCCGGTGGTAAACAAACACTCGTGCACGAGTTTTGGGAGGCGTTCACTTGATATGAGCTGTGAAGGAAGGGGGTTGTTCTTTCGCATGCGCTCATTTCAAAAACTCGAAACATCCTCTGTACCACCTTTAATTACTTCACAGTCCAGGGCTGCGTTCAGCCCCGACAAAACGTTACAAAATGTTTTTTAAACGGAAACGGTGGCGCGTTGAACAATGACGTGATGACGCAAGCGTTGCAACTACGGCAGCTGAGAAGGCTGTTCTTTTTGAAGAATTTTCGGAGCCTGATGATATCGATATACGTGTTTAATACTGCAAAATACGCTCAATATTATAGTCACTGTCAATTGCCGTCCAGAATAAAAGAGAACATCCCAATCGAGTGAAGGGATTTGTGGAAACTTCTAATTATTGTGATACAACTTGCCTCGCATTTCAGGATGAGAGACAAACATTTCAGGTCAAGGATAATCCACTTCTTTATCTATATATTATTTATCACTGTGTTATGATCTATATTATTTTTATTGTGATTATTAGGCTTATCATTATTGCTGGTCACTGTTGTGCTATGGTATTGTAATATTTACCATTATATAATCAGAGTATTGAAAAGTTTATTAAAGTGTCACTTCACAATACAATAGCAAAATATATAAGTATAGTATTTTATGTTACATTAATACCCATTGTGCGAGCTGTCTCTTTAATACCGCGTGCTTTATATACATGTTGCCGCTGATTGGGCTGACATTTCTGACACACCCACCAAACAAGAGAAAACGTATCTCAAACCCGTTGCACACCGTTTCCAGGAAACGTGTCGTTCAACCCGGAAACCGTAGCAAAACGTTGCGCACCGGTTTGAGCTTGAACGTCTCGTACGTCATTCCTGTCTCTGTGCTGGCCAGGAGAGACCAATCACAATAATTTGTGAATATTGCAAGGGAAGATTTACGTTTGCATATTAGATAACAATCCTTGAAATGTTTACATTTTAACAAATAATATTTTGTGTAAATAGCCTATTTACTGTAAGACAAAAACGTCATAAGAAGTGGGCCTATTTGTAGTTGTGAGTTTTAAGAAACTCCAAATTAATATGTTTGAATAAATAACCGAAAAAAATACAATATAATCAAAATTAGTGGCATTTTCTATGTATTTGTTTGTGTAGCAACGCTTATGAAGCATGGTATGTATGACTTGCATTGCACGCCCTGTGCAATAGGTGGCGACACATTACACTTTCACAAAAGTCTAGACGTCTTTTTGACGCACGCGAAGAAGAGTAGTTGAGTAGTGTTGTTGTTAGTGGAAAAATGGCGTCGTCCATGGGCGGAATGTTCACTGGTCAGCAGCCTTCTGGATCTCATCCACCTACAGGTCCTGGCGGTCCTGGTCAACCCGGGCTTCTAACAGGCCCTCCCGGTAATAGAGGGGCAAATAACACTTTAGTAGATGAACTGGAAGCTTCTTTCGAGGTGAGATCAAGAAAACTGCTGCTGCTAACATGCCAGTGATATTTTCTGTACAATTATTCCAAGAGTGACTCTTTGAAGCTTTTTTTTACATAAATTTATTTAATATTAATATATTTGTTTTATATGTAATATATAAGCACACGTTTTATGCATTCAGTAGAAGGTAATTGTTTGCTTGGTTATAGATCGAAACGGTGTCATTATTGTCAGTGGAATTATTATTATTAATATATAACTGTACTGTTATTAATCTAAATTTTTTTTCTTTAAATATGTTCTTTAATATTTTTAATTCTCCCAGGCGTGTTTTGCATCTCTTGTCAGTCAAGACTATGTGAATGGGACCGACCAGGAAGAAATTCGGACTGGTAAAAATGTTTTTTTATTCTTCTGCTGTTCCTTTATAAAAATGGCTGCAACCCCTATGCTAAGATATCAAATGGTAATAC
Source organism: Anabarilius grahami (assembly GCA_003731715.1). Taxonomy (NCBI): domain Eukaryota; kingdom Metazoa; phylum Chordata; class Actinopteri; order Cypriniformes; family Xenocyprididae; genus Anabarilius; species Anabarilius grahami. The sequence goes on from RJVU01075617.1 coordinate 6,148,272, forward strand.
CAGGGAACTTTAATAAATACTTAATACTAAATAACATTTACAAATGAAGTTAGCAGAGTCTAAACATTAGTTTAAAATGCATTCATATATTTATTTTTAAAGCACAACACCACAGATTATTAACCACATACTTCCCCAGTTGATTAATCACAGTTAAGACTATTGTTTTGTATTGCAAGTTTTCTGAAATATTCTTTTGAATGTGCACACTGAAGTGAAGATTTCTGGCTCAATGAGAAAATGGCCTTTAAAGATACAAATTGTAATAGAAAACTACAGACACACACAGATAGTGTAATTTGTATGTTTTCTTTCCACTTGTCTGAAAGAAGGCATGTAATGAAAGCAGATGGCCCAAAATCTAAGAAGAAAAAAAAAGGTTTTACCTGTAATGTCTTGCCCTAATGATTTTGCATGTTGTGTATTTCAGGGGTTGATCAGTGTATACAGAAGTTTCTGGATGTGGCCAGACAGACTGAATGTTTCTTCCTTCAAAAGAGACTGCAGCTGTCTGTACAGAAACCAGAACAAGTTGAAAAAGAGGTAAACTCTTATTTTTGCCTTTGAATTCTCTGCAGCATTGTGACTTTTGAAACAGTGTACTATAAAACTATATGCTGTTTGATCTTTCAGGATGCATCAGAACTGAAGAATGAACTCCAGAGGAAGGAGATGCTGATTCAGAAACACCTTGCTAAGATCCATCATTGGCAGCAGGTGTTGGAGGACATCAACGTCCAGCATAAGAAGCCTACAGAACTACCACAGGGTCCACTGGCCTTCCTGGAGCAGGCCTCAGCAAACCTCCCTGCTCCCATGAAACCAAACTGATGCATGTACAGAGATCCCGAACCCTTTTCGGACTGTGTTCCAGGGGCCACTTCCTCTCTCCACACAGAAAACTGGACAATAAAGCCTTGTTGTAGACTTTGTTAGAGATGTGTGATGTGAAAATACATTTCAAGAGCTACTAAAGGATGTTTAGTCATGAGGGGCTTGTAGATTTGCCAGAAGGTGGTCATTTTGACAAACTCAAGAGTCTTTAATATTTAGTCGTAAGCATACTTAAAATTAACTTGACATCAAATTAATTCTTAAGTACAGGTGTTGTGTAGAGGAACTACAATGACCGGAGAGGGCTTTAGTTAGAGAGAATTAAGTGGTCTAAAAGTGTTGTTTTCCCCACATTGTTCTTATTTTATTAAAACACCTTTTGTACAGGTTAAAATAAACATGTTTTGTCAGTCAAACATTTTTAAATATTCCGACTTTTGTTAAGTTCTCTTTGGTTTTCCTGTGTTTCCTGGCATGGCAATTCAGCACTGTGCCTCCCTGGAATATTGCACATTTCTTTCTACTCAGTGCTTTCATTCCTCCCCCCCCAAATCTTTTTAAGATTTGTTTTAAAATAGGCTTCATTGTCTTTATGCAAAATATATATATATAATTCCTGCTCTTATGTGCAGATAGATCCATCAATATAATAATAATTAAAAAAATTAACCATTNACTGATCGTTATTAAATGGGTAAAAACCTATAACATTATATACAAAAATGTTACATTCTTTCATTACAAAATCAAAAGCAGAAAAAATCCATAACATACTTAAGAAAAAACCATGAAGATTATAGCACGTTGAGATTCATGACATTTTCCCCCAATGTTGTAATGCAATCTCATTGCAAATGTTTAAGAAATGTCAAATGTCATTACTATAATGTGGGGGGCAAAAAACAAACAAACAAAAAACATTAATTTGGAGGATGTGAAAAATTGAGGATTTGGAAAATGTGACCCAACTTAAGATTTGTTTTAAAATAGGCTTCATTGTCTTTATGCAAAATATATATATATAATTCCTGCTCTTATGTGCAGATAGATCCATCAATATAATAATAATTAAAAAAATTAACCATTACATGTGCAAACATACAGGGAAATGAGGTCCATTGTAGTGTAAACATGACTTTTAAAAAGTGTGTTAATTCAAATAGAAGTAAAATATAGTGAGATATAAGCGTGTTCCCAATAACATTTACATAACATCTGTGCTAATATTGCTGTAACATTTCAAGTATATTAGGACCATATACCTCAGTATGTTCAGGTTGTTGTAGCAGCTACATAACCTGTATAAACCGCATAATCTCTCATTTGCAGTATTCAAAATATTTAAAACAAGTGATTTTAAATAAAAAACTTAAATGTTAAAACACTTCACCGAAGTCTTTGTTCTGTACATTCCTTGCTCTTGTCTTAAAAATGTTTAAACCCTTGAAAACGCAGTCAATAATGCCCCAGATAGAACAAGACAGAAAGCAACGATGAGGACAATGTAATTTCGCCAACCCTGAGGGAGAGAGAGGAAGAAATGGGGAGTTCAGTACAGAAAAGTAAAAGCAATAGACAGCGGGAGCATAACTCATACACACAAGTATTTACCTTCACTTCTTTGAATACTACAACACCCCAAAGAGCTGCAATCAGTCCAGGAACCTGGAATGGAGCAAATACACATTATTTGAAAAGAAAAAAAAATACAAATGTGAAAAGTACAAAAAGATTCTTTTGAGATCAGTCACTCACGGTGGTGATAATAGGGAAGCTCACTACAGCACTGAGATAGTGGTTGGCCAGGAACCAGCAGCATGTTGCCACACCCCACATGATGCCAGAAAGGAATCCTACATGAAAAAAAAAAAAACATTCTATACAAAATGACGTCAAAGGTATGTGGAAGAAAGATAATTCAAAAGGAAGCGCAAATTAAATTGAAGTGATGGTGTTTACCTGGCAGCACTGCTTTTGGAAAAACTTGTGGTTTGTTTTTTTTGATGGCACAGTACAGGAGGAAATACACTGTACTAGTGAGGAAAATCCCACTATATTGTGCAAAGACGTAGTCCAGATCTAAATACACAGTATACGTAAACAAAATGCATTATAGTTCATATTTAGGAATTCAAGCAATACTTATTCATAAAGTAATCTGGATTTACCAAACTGGCTAGCCCCATTGTATTGGCTTTTTGGATCATCTGCATGATTTTTAATGTATAGAACTGGAACAAATGATGTCCCGTACAGCACTCCAGCGACGACAGCAAGAAACGTTCCACTGCAAGACATAACATTCAAAGCTCTTATTATACAAATTGTTAATGAATGCATTATTCTTATTAGAAACCGTATATGCATGCAGATACTCTAATAATTTAATTAGAATTTTATTGAGGTTTATACTGTATATACTATTAGATAAGTACAAAAAGTACATTTACTCAGAAAAAAAGGCTGATTTTTGATGTGGTATATCTGTAAAATATAGATGCTGATGCTATATAATGTAAATGAAATTATTCATTCAATATGCAATATAGAAGTGTGATGTGTACATACACAAGACGTTTGGTGCGTGGTTTTAATGCATCCACCCAGGAATCATCTGTCGTCACCACAGTTTCTGAGTTCACAGTCTTCGGATTGAAGTGATAAAATAATTTAATGGAATAATTTAACATGCAATATTGAAAAATATACAGAGCCTCTAAAATATATATATTTAGACACTTTTCTTTTCCTCTAAGAAATGTTATGTCGCAAAAGTTTGCGTTCTCCAGAGAAACTTTAAGTTCGCTCACAAAGAACGGATTTACTAGCCATTGTAAAAAGTAATTAAAATGCTTTTATTGAAATATAACTTTTCCTCCAATCCCATATTTCCCCTCCCCCCACCATTATGTTCCCATTGGGCCTACATAAAAATTTCACAATTTTTAATGTGTCAACATACATGGTCTATTAGTAACGGGGTTTCTTCAGATGTTGATGAACTTTGAACATCAGTCTTCACAAAGAAAAAAACAATGGCACTGTAAACATATACAAAATTAAAATAATTAAAAAAAAAAGAGAACAGACATTATTTAAAATAATGAGACTTAAAAGTAACATCACATTCTGTTGCATACAAAAAAATAATATGAATGAATCACGTTTACCTAATTAAACAAAGACCTGCTCCACAGGAGTTCAGTACTGGTTTGGAAACGCTCTCAGCACCAATACCAAACCAGCCAAACCTAAAATAAGCAGCAACAGTCAGTGTAAGGAGAGTATCTTAATAATATAAATTTAGCAAATGTGAAATTTATAATGGTTGCAGTGCCATTTTACAACAAATCAATCAATACAAAAGATAAAAAGTTCCTTAAGTGGATTCTGAAAGCAGATTTTGCTTACCGTGAGCTGGCCCAACCCATGAGCAAATTAAATGAAGCCCATATAAGAAGCCCAAGACCAAGCCCGATAGTCTTTACGATAGGAACTACAGTTATATTACCTATAGGAAACATTGACAAACATGTGACAGAATTTCATCACTGAAAAACATATTCACACAATCTTTATAAAGAAAATTATACTGGCATATTAAATAATTAAATGTTACCAGTAGCCCAGATGGCTCCTCCCAGCATAACAAAAGGCCAAAATTTTGGACTGTTCAGAATGATGTTCACCACTAAGGAGACTGTCCATATAGCAGCACATAGAATCCACTGGAAAAACATACCTGCACATATACGCAGTAGGGTGAACTAAAATAAATGAAATATTATTGAGCAAACTTTCTCTCTTCAGTGTGTTTTCAAAGCAGTATGATATACAGTAGTCAACATTTGAAGTGGATGAAAACCTTTCACCAAGTTGTCCTAAAACCTTCCTCTTAGGACAACTTTGATGAACTTTTTTTTGATCCACAAATATTGACTACTGTACTATTTTAAGAAAGAAAGAAAAAAAAGATTTATTGTATGTCCTCTGTAAGGGACATTGAGATCCAGGTAACACTTTTTAGTTGCCAAACTTCCCTAACTTTTTTGATAATAATTGCTTTCTTTTTTTCTTCTTTTTTTCCAATGGGAAACATAAATTAACATTAGTGTAACATTCTGTGTTTGATGGGGTCTTGGGGAAACACTACAGATAAACCGGTTGAAAATATTCTTATGAAACATTTCCAAGGTATTACTCTGTTACAACATTATTTGCCTAGGACTCCTAGAGTCACTAGAATTAACAATGAAAACTACTAAATTTGGCACAAGTCCATCTGTTACTTAGCAATATAGCTAACGCTATTACAACATTTGGATGGGAAAAACAGGATACAATTCTGTCATCATTTACTCACCCTTGTGTTGTTTCAAACCGACTTTCATGGAATAAAAATAGATGGTTTGATACTGAAGGTTGAGTAAATGGAAATATACTTATACATTTTGTCTAACCATTACTTCAGGGTCATTTATGTTGACATTTAGTACCATAAACATTTACTGAGAAATGAAGAAGAGTCAGTTGAGAATCACTGTGCAAACACATAAACAGAAAGGCAAAAAAACACAATAAAGTGACAAAAATAAGAAAAGATTGACTAACCATCACCAGTGTCTATCTTTTTCACTGGTACGAAGTTGCTCCCGAAAAAGACAACGGCCACGGCGCAGGATACGAATCCATAAGTCAGATCAGACGAGTTGGTGCTGTTGGATTCTTGCTGAAACTGCATGGACGCGCGTGGACCGTCTGACAGCTCCTCTACTTCATCACAGTTACATTACATTGTGTTTTACTCATTAAAGTCAGCAAAGTAGAAGTTATTCAAAGCAGTAATTAAATTTTTATTTTCTACCTGAGTCCAGTTGTTGCGCGACGCCGGTGCAGAGCACACAAAGGAGCGAAACGATAAGCACAGCCACGCGATTCATGTTAGATACACACGCAAAAGCATTCAAGCAATTTAAAGATATTCATAAAAACTACTTTAATGCTGAGACCGCTGGAATAATATATTCCAAACGAGAGCTGCTCAATGAATATGTCTTGACTTCCGTGTCAGCTGACAGTCATGATCACATGATTGTAGACGCATCTTGAGCACGTGTGGATGAACCACATCTTTTGAATATGATGATTACTGACATTTTCACTGTGTTATTTGCTGACAGTGTGGCGGTTTATAAAGGAGTGAAAAATAACTTATTTGTATTTCAGCAGGGTTATTTGCCATTTGTCAAGATTTTCTGAATGGTTGTTAGCGTGTTGCTGGGCTTTTCAGAGTTATTTTTCGGACATTGCTACGTGGTTGTCTGAACGTTTCGGATGGTCTGTTGATATGCGGTTGCAGCTTTACATACTGTGAGGGCTTGTGTGTATCAGTGATGCTCAGAGCTACACCACTGGTACTTCACATCTACTGGTAGGGTCACCCATAGTGAAAAGGTCTCAGCTGAGATTCCAGACTAAGACAAATCTGATTCTAGACAGTAGCAGATTGGCCTGATGTTCCTGGCACTGGCAGAAGATCACAGTCTTGTGGCAATGGAAACAACACCAGAATTAGGCTACCTGAATGGAAGAAACTTAAAACTGGTTATATAAGTGGAAGTCATGGATCAACGAAAACAACCATTCGAACAGAATGAGGAAACACAATAGGCTATGGTTTAAAATGAGTAAAGGTGTAAGTCAAGGCTGCATTCTTTCTTCAGCACTGTATTTAGTTTGATTAAATTATATTGTTTCTTAAGTGCTTTTATGCTTGTGGTAAACGTGAAATAAATCACTTCTAAAATTGTTTCTAAATTTAGGCACATTATTGCATAAATACTGTTGATTGGAGCAGTGAAAATGATCTAAACACAACAAATAAATATCTAAATGTATAACCCTACCCTATTTCTAACAGATATCACAGTAATCTAAGCATCATAAACTGAAGATTAATAAAGCAGACGCTCTGTAACAAACTTATTTGTGCATGAATAATCAAAACGTGCATGTTAAACAAAAAACTAGACAGTTGTCAAATAATCACAGATTTTGTAAGTGCTGAAATCGGACTTTATATTTAACTATTTTCCTGTCAGCATTTAATGCATTCTTCTTAATGAAAGACCACAGAATATATAACAATGCTCTATTAGCATTTAAACTACAAAATGTAAAGAAAAAACATTAAACTAAAAACAAAAACAATCAGCATGAAAAAACAGCATCAGAAGCTCAAATCTATAACATTGTGTTGTAAGTTGCCAGAAAATTGTTTTAGTATGTTGTTTCAAGGTGCTCTCTTTTTGAGTTTAACTTCTTATGTCTGATTGTATTATTGTCAGAGTTCTGTTATGTTTCATCTGTGTTTGTTTTACTATGAGTTGGTTTTGCTCTGTTTTCTGTTTACTTGTTCCTGCTCTTGATTTGTCTCCTTGGTTACGGATTGATTAGCTTACACCTGTTGTTAATTTCATTAATTAGTTTGGTCTATTTAAGCCAAGTGTTCTTTTCAGTTCATTGTTCATTATCATCATATTAAGTTGGCTGATTCTGTTCCAGTCCCCGGTTTGCCAGACATGTGGAATTCACACAAAAAAAGTGCACATTATCACCTCAGAGAGGGGAAAGGCACTAAGTGCGTGTAATCAATGCCACTGGAAGACAAGCCTGCAACCTTTAGCCAAAAAAGTGTAACGGCTAATGCTAATGCTCCTGGTGTGGCGGTATGTAGGGAAGGACACCAGAGGCCATTACACAATAGGCTGAGAGATGCCGCACGTGATTAAGCATAAGCGATACACCCAACTGGTTGCCCGAAAATGACCTATTTGTACCCATTAACACTCAAGATGAAACCAGATAAATTCTATAAATTAAATAAAGAATATAAGATAAAAAAAAAAAATTCTTAAGAAAATATCAGGTGTACTCCAGCCCACCACTCTACAGCTGTCTATCAGGGAGGTGGCACTTCACTAGTGCACAGGAGGATGTGACACCCCTAGTGGAATGTGCTAGCACTCCCAGGGGTCACGCACACTGTGTGCTTGGTATGCCAAAGAAATGGCATCCACAATCCTCTGTTTGGAGACAGCCTTTTTCCTTCTACTGTCCCCCAAAACAGACAAAGAGCTGCTCCCAAGCGTATGAAATGCTCTGTCCAGTCCAAAAAAATGCACAAAGCATGCACTGGACATAACAAGGATCAGGCTTGATCTGCCTCGACATGAGTTGATCCCTAAAAAGGGTAGTGGGAACTTTGAGCATGTAGCCAGGCCAGGTTCTCAGGACAACGTTAGAGCATGCCAAGCCAAACTCAAGGCATGTTTCACTAACAGAGAGCTCTTGCAGGTCCTCAGCCATCTTAATGTACATGAATGCGATCAGGAGGTCTTCAAAGAAAGGACACCAAGCTCAACTGACCCTACTGGGTCAACTGAAGCACTATCTAGGGCTTTAAACCCCATGGAGAGTTCCCAAGAGGGAATAAGGTGTGACCTCAGAGGATTTAACCTCATCACACCTCTGAGGAACTTAACAACCAGGTCATTCTTCCCTAATGACTTACCGACCACTGCATAGTGACCCATCTCTGTGGGCCTTAACCTTGGGAAGAACACCAATGAGTGAAAAGACGTCACTCCAAAGCATACAGCAGCCTTTTAAGGGGTCTCTGACTCACTCAGGTCTTCCGCATACCATCCAGGGACCAGACGTTGAGGTTCCAGAGGTCTGGGTGCAGGTGCCAGGTTGTGCCCTGCCACTGAGAAAGGAGGTCTTTCTTCAGGTGAATTCGCCAGGGAGGGGATGTCGCGAGGAGCGTGAGCTCAGAGAACTAAGTCTGTCTGGGCCAGTAAGGCGCAACCAGCAAGACTTGCTTTTCGTCCTCCCTGATCTCACACAGTGTCTGTGCAATCTGGCTTACTGAGGAGGGGAATGCATAATTGCATTGTCCCCGGGGCCAGCTGTGTGCCAGGGCATTTGTGCCGGAGCTTTGGTCAGGGAATACCATAGAGGGCAGTGGGAGGATTCCTGGGAAGCAAACCGATCTATCTGTGCTTCACTGAATTGACTCCAGAGTCCAGATGAGCTGGAATGCCTGGGGATGGAGTCTCCAATTTTAACACGGAGCGTCACCTGTTGCATGAGGGAGTCCGCTGTGTGATTAAGGTCACCCGTGATGTGAGTGGCATGCAGCGGCTTCAGTCGCTGCTGACTCCAAAGGAGGAGATGGCGGGCAAGTTGTGACGTGTTAACCACGCATCCAAACACTGTACAAAGGGCACCAAGGGCACAACAGATTTCGTTTGCGACATACCAGTGGTGGATGCATTGCGGCGAGGTGGAGCAGGGAAATTTCCCTCTTATTGAGAAATTCTCTTGTTAGAGAATATTCTCTAATGGAAATCCCTCTTTTAGTTGCTGCTTGTGCTCCTAGGGGAACTCTGCACTTAACAGAGCATGTGGGAGAGAGAACTGCTGAAATGAGCTGCACAGGAATCTAACGAAGCTTCTAGACAGAGGTGAATGAGTGTAGCCACAAGCCACCTCCTTTTATACCCATATGTCAGGGGGAGTGGCACGCAAATTCCACTTTTCATTTTTGGGTGAATTAACCCTTTAATTAAAAACAGAATAAAGGGGCTCATAAATTGAAACAAATTAGGTACATTTTCAAGAGGGTTTCAATTGTTATATTTAGAATTATAGGTTTGTTAGTAGAATATAGCAATTTCATTTAAATAAATGATAAATAAAAAGGGTCCTAGAAATGGGTCCTAGAACTGCAGTCCTGAAACTGCAGTGTTGCAGGATCATTCTTCACTTGTTTTGCCGTCTATGGCTAATCACCACCACTGGAGGGCAGCACTGGTTTCAACAGTTCCCTTCTCAGACATATTCCACTGCTGCAAACTACCAAATACATTTTCTCACCAAATATTTTACACATCAACAGCATAGAGAGTGAGAAACACTGATAATCCCTGATTTATTCTCTCTTATTTTTTGAGCCTATCACCAGCCTCTCTCTAACAAAGACCACATTGGCTCATTGAGGTTTTGGAAAGGTAAGCAGCACCAATGATCACATTTGATTTTTTTTGTTCACACTGTCATCTCAGAAATAATCAGTGAGAGGAATATTATCTGATTTGGATGTTTCAATTAGCCTTGTCTTTTATAGCTCTGGCTCTTAGAGGGGTATTTCACCCCAATTCTGTTATAATTTACTTTAGTCTTTGCAACACAAATTAAGACATTTTTAATGAAACCTGTTTCTGTCCCTTGAAAGTTCAGGTAATCAAAAATGTCATAAAGGCATCATAAAATTAATCCATATGAATTGCACGATTTAATCCAAGTCTTGTGAAAAGATATGATCACTTTATATGATGAACGCATTTGTGTTTTGAAGATACCAAAGTCTTATGGGTTTGGAACGGCATGAGGGTGAGTAAATAATGACCGAATTTCATTTTTGGGTGAACTATCCCTTTAGTGATTCTTTAAACTTTTCTTTAAAATACCTTACATAAATGTCCCAACTATTAGACAGATATCACTGAAATAGTTGTCCTATTTCAGAAATCAGGCTAATTAATCAGCAAAAAAAGAAACATGTGGTGGCCCATGCTGTTTTATCAGAAATCACATAGTTTGCATTCAGGTTTCCTGTTGTTCATGTGGTTAAGGCAATGGCTGCAAGTGATGTTTGCAAGGCTAAAAACCACTCAATGTTTNGGGCATAATAGGTGCCTTTTAACCCAACCTGCTGGGTTTGTCCATATTTTACCCAGCTTGGGTTTTTTTAACCCAGCATTTTTTAGAGTGTACCTTACATAAATGTCCCAACTATTAGACAGATATCACTGAAATAGTTGTCCTATTTCAGAAATCAGGCTAATTAATCAGCAAAATAAGAAACATGTGGTGGCCCATGCTGTTTTATCAGAAATCACATAGTTTGCATTCAGGTTTCCTGTTGTTCATGTGGTTAAGGCAATGGCTGCAAGTGATGTTTGCAAGGCTAAAAACCACTCAATGTTTTACATTAAAAGTAAAATTCTTCTACAATTCATATCAGCTGCTTATATACTCTAGCTGTTGATTGGAAGATTAGATGAGCTCGCTCTTCGCTAAATTACGTTTAGAAACATCACCTAAACACATAAGTCAAGCATTCACAAAAAAAGTTGCAGATTTTAAAGGTGAAGAGGAATTCAGCTGTTGTGATCAGCCCACCATTGATTTTGTGCCTCTTTATGTTTGTGTCATGACTCACAACTGACTCATTGATTGCACATTTCTGAAGGGAACATAGATTTGCTTTGGGTGCACATCCATTGACTATTCTGTATGTAAGCATCAGTGCCTTGAACTTTTATGCATGGAGCAACTGTCTGGTAGCCAGTGGAGTGAGACAGTAGGTATGTTTACATGCGCCAATATCGGCCAATCCAAATGAATGCAATTCGATTTCAGATTCTGAATGTTCTGTTTATATTAACCCTAAATTTTGCAATTCAATTCACATATTTGTTAATGTGCATATGATGTATTCCAAACAAAACTTAAGCATATGTGCAGAACAATAGGTTACTGTCGTAACCCCGGTTCTCTGATACCCCTTTTCCACCAAGGCAGTTTGAGTGCTGGTTCGGAGCCAGAGCCTAGTTTCAAATCAGTTCTTTGTCTTTCGACACACAAAGCACCAGCTCCGAACCAGGAAAAGTGGTTCGTAAGTAGCACCAAAACTTTGCTGGGCTAGAACTAAGAACCGCTTGCGTCAGGGGCTGGGGGCGGGGTTACCGTGACCAACAAGAAACTTTTGACGGCCATTTTTGAAATAGCAGCTAATCAAGCTAATAGCAGCTCGATTGTAATCTCCGTCTATATACAAATTATGGCGAGCCGTGTTTGGATGCCGATGTAGGTTCGCAAAGCCATGAGCATTAACAGTAGTGAAACATCCGCGATTGTTGATAGAAGGCTTGTTCGAGATGCATCGGAGCAGCGCGGACCGATTCAGCGGGTGCGCGGATCCCCGGGAGCATTTGTAGAGCATACGACTCCTTGTGCTTTTGGATCGTTCTAGCAGTGCTTTGATGACATGCGCCGATCGCTATGCGAGAAGCCGATGCATCTCAAACGAGCCTGGTGTATTTGTGTTTGCCGCTGCAGCGCTAGCTTTGCTGTGAAATATGAGACGTATACAGTGACGTAAGACCTGGCTCTGTGCTGGCTCTCTAGCCCGTGGAAAGGCAAACCGGTTCTTAGAAGGCTTGTCAGTTGAACCAACTCTGAACTGGCACTAGCACTAGCTCTGAACTAGCACCCGGTTCGTGCTGGTGGACATGGACAGCTCCCTGATTGCCCAATACACTCACAGTGAGGTTTTGTAAGCCAGAGAAGGACGGTCACCCCAAGTGGGGCGGTGCCTGACACGTCCCATAATCATGCACCTGGCAACCCTGATGCACACACATGACTGCTGTGCACAGGCAGGACATGAAACATGTATGAGGCCCACACATGTACAGTAAATAAATCCAGCAACACATACATACACACCCTGTAAATGCATACTAGGTGACATGAACATTCACCACTTGTTCCTTTATTACAATGTGTAAATAGGAAGATGTCAGAAGAGCAGATGTCCTGCAGTGACACACCTCTGAACAAGGCCCAAGAGGCAGCTAAGCCCCTTGTGGAATGAGCTCTGATGTTTCCTGGGGGCTGCGCTCCCATCGATTCATATGCCACAGCTATAGCTTTCACAAGCCAATGTGAGATGCATTGCTTAGATATGGAACTCCCCTTGTTAGGGGGTGACCATGAAATAAAGAGCAGGTCGCTCATCTGGAAAGCACTGGTCTGTAATTCACGGACAGGACACAGAGCATTCAGCCTCTGATCCTCCACGGAGGAAAAAGGTGGAGGGTGAAAAGCGGACAGCTCCAACACCTCCGATGTGAATGCAGGGAACCACTTAAGCATAAAAGCCTGGTTATGCTTAAGAAAAACCTTATCTCCACTAGAATTTAGTGCACAAGGAATGAATCGAGAATGTATGCAGCTCACTGACACATTTTGCTGAACAGCCAAGGCCAAGAGCAAAGCTGTCTTGAAGGACAGCAGCTTTAGGGAAATACTTCCCAGGAGCTCAAAAGTGTATTGAGACAGAGCCTCCAGCACCATGGAGAGGTCCCATTCAGGAACAGTTCTCCTGATGACTGGCAAAGAACGACAGACAGCCTTTATAAATCTGCGGATTAGAGGATGCTGCCTGACCGTTGAGCTCTCAAAGCCCACATGACAGGCAGTAATAGCCACCAGGTAGACCTTAATAGTGGAAAAAGACCTGCCTTTATCCATAAGGTCTTGTAAGAAACACAAAATATCAGGAACTGAGCACTGATATGATGTGAGACCACGGCCATCACACCACCCTTCAAACACTTGCCACTTACAACCATATAAAGGCCGTGTAGAAACGGCACTGGCATTCTGTATAGTACTAACCACACGCGGGGGACGCCCTAACGTGTTTAACTTTGTCTTCTCACGGGCCAGGCCCAGAGAGCCACCCTGTCCGGGTGTGGGTGATATATCTCCCCGTTTGCTTGAGATAATAGATCTGTGTGGAGGGAGAGGAGCCACGGCTGGGCATATAACAGAAACAGAGGGATTATCTCTGCCAGCCATGCTGCTTTGGGCCACCTGGGTGTTATCAGAATGAGAGACAGGCCCTTCTCTCTCACCCTGGTCAGTGTAGTAATTATCAGGCATAGGGGAGGAAAAGCATAAAGCAGCACTTTGGGCCATGGGTGGGCCAGTGCGTCTACCCAAAGGGGCGCGTCCACATTATAGCGAGAAGAACATAGGACAATGGGTGTTTTTGCGCGAGGCGAATAGATAAACGGTTGCCTGTCCGAATCTCATCCATATTATGCCCACTGTCTGAGGGGGGAGGAGCCAATCTCCGTAGAGTGGGTTCCCCCTGGACTGAAGGTCCGCACGCCTCTGTTCAGAATACCTGGAACATGAGTCGCACGCAACAACAGGAGAAAACCGCCTACTCCACACCAAAAGCTTGTGAGCTATAGCGTGAAGATTCGACGAGCACATGCCGCCCTGGCGATTGATATTGTGCCACTACTGTCGTATTGTCGCAGCATACGAGCACATGATATCCCTGCAGGCGATGCAGAAAATAATTTAGAGCTTTCCAAATGGCATAAGCTCTAAATAATTTATGAGCATTGAACGTAGTCTGCTCGGCCACAAACCATTCACCGTTCTGCGCTCCTGAGTGGCACCAAAGCCTGTTAAGGACGCATCTGTCGTCATGACTTTACGCAACATCACTGGCCCCCGAGGGATTCCCTGTGCGTAAAAATCCACGATCCTCAAGTGGTGCAGATCTGCCGTGCAGGTGCGCGTCACACGCAGCGAGCGGCAGAGATCGTGTAATGGGCTGAAAGGTAGTGACAAAACCCATTTCATGAACGCTCTCATTCTCAGAAGCCTCAGAGGCAAAACCTGCATTCTGAGACATGTGCGATATTGCACTTTTGCTCCCTCTCTGAACTACAACAGTTCATTAGAGAGAGAACACGCTATTGAGAGAGACACGCTCGCATGGAGACTGAGTTCAGCTCCAAACCCCAGAAAATCACACTCTGACTGGGTGTAAAATTGCTGTTATTCACATTCACCCTGAACCCAAAAGATGTGATGTGTATGAGCACACGGCAGGTGTCTTGCAACACTCTTTCGACTCGGCTATGATGAGCCAGTCGTCTATATATGTAAAAATCCGCAGAACTGACATTCTCAGTGAAGCTAAGCCCGCCTCCACACACATACAAGTCTGAGGGCCGAGTGAGAACCCGAGAGGAAGAACTGTGAATTTGTAACATGTGCCTGGATAGGCTAAACGAAGAAACGTTCTGTGTGGTGGATAAATGCTTATGTGGAAAAAAGCATCTTTCAGAGCGATCGATGTGAACCGATCGATCTGTTTTACTGAATGAGAGAGAACACAATTGTGTTTCCTCAAATGTTTGTTCAACACTGAGATCCAGAAAAGGGCGAAGACCGTCATAATGGGAATTAGACAATGAGAGTGAAAACCCTGCTCATAAAGATGCAGAGGTACAATTCGCCCCGGCACTTTCTCGAGAAGAGATCTTGTCTGTCAGAATGTGAACGACGCTCTCTTCTGTGTGAGAAAAAAAAGATAACACTGCTGAAAGTGGGGTTTTCTGGCAAACTGAGGTCTGTACCACTTTATATTAATTTGAATCACCCATTCAAAAGTCGACACAGACAGCCAGACTCTCACGTGACTCATGAGAGTTTCCAAACTCACCAGAGAATTGCTTAGAGCTGCCAATTCAACCGGATTGTTAATTTGTGATACAATACCGCTTTCTAGTGGACAACTTGGGGACGCATGTGGGGTGGCTGCCGCTGAGAGATGTTCTCTCTTATTAACTAATTAATTTATTCATTTTAATTTTTTGATTTGTGTTATGGGGAACACTGGAGCAAAAGCCTTAATTAAATTAGTGAGAGCTGTGTTTAGAGACAGTGGTGACACTGCTTGTGCACTTTTTTCTCACCAATTTCCCTTTTTGAAAAGGGGTAAAACACATTGGGCAACACAGTGGAACCTGTGCGTACCTGAAGTGGGCACCCACTGGCGAGGAGGGTGCTGACCTCGCCGACAGATAACTTCCGCCTTTTGAACGGGGGAATACGAAGCAAAGTCAGTGGCTTGTCGCAGATTTTAATAACCCTGCCTGCATATGGAAATGCGTCTGATGGCAGGGGGTTCTTAGGCAGCCGCACAGAGGGCATCTGACGCAGTGCAGGCTTTCTTAGAAGGCAACGTTTCAAAACCTCCTCCTCCATATACTTGACATCGCAGCGCTTTTGCATTAAAGCGACGGCAGGACCAAAGAAAGCCTGGACAGGCTCAACCTGCGCTCCCACGATGCACCGCTCTTCACTATCGGGGAGACCAGATAGATTAAGCCACAGTTCACGTTCTCTTCACAGAGAGAGCCATAGAACACCTGCTAGCTTGGACAGCTTGACAACAAGGCATTATAACAGGCCTGGTGAATGGACGCAGAAAGCGATCCATTTTGCCAAGGAGAACAGGCTTGGGAGGGGCAAAAAGCCCACCTTGAGTGGGGTTATTTATGTGTCTGGCGATATAGAGCTCGGGGGTCACCCACACCGAGAAAGACCATATCCTAACATCCAGACCTGCGAGATCGTGTTACAGGTTGAACGGGACTCCCAACAATGTTTAATGTGTTTAGCACAAACAAGGAGGATAGGGAAAAACTATTTCTTGGGCCGGGAGGGGCCCCAGGAGTTTTCCGTCATAGACATCCCACTCTTGGTCAGAGCAACTTTGAAGGGTCGGCCATTCGATGTTAGAGAGCATCAAATAAATAAATGCATAGTCCGACAGGCGAGCAGCCGTTGAACAGGGGAAAATAGCGAAGAGAGCGAGGCGGGCAGCCTTTTAAACAGTGCGAGCATGGGCGGCTTGCAGTAATTACTTCAGCTAACCTGGCTGATAGGACAAACACGTCCAGTGGAGGCTGATCTCAAAAGATGTGTCCTCCTGCAGACAATTGTGAACACACTTGCCCCATTGCTTCCATAAAAAAATAGTCCATAAAACCACGAGCTGAGTGTAAAATATTCCAGTGGTCGCGAGAAGCGAATGACAACTGGAGAATAGAGGCGTCTGCAGCCCATATATGCTCTCAGGTAAGGGGATGGGGCCTTACCTGGCATTGGCTGCGTGCTTCTGTCTGTCTAGCCAGACTTGGTGCAATTGGATGCTTCTGCAGAGGTAAGGTATGGATCCCCTTCCCATAGGTGGATCTCGAACACAAGATGATGATAGAGAACCACAATGATAATCGCTGGAGCAACCATATGTTTTAGTAACACTGGACTAAAAATAGTCTAATTTCAGGGACTCTATTGTGCTGTATGCTGATGGGACCAGGGCCCCTAGTGGTGTTAAGGAATCTAAGGTGAGGAATCTATGTGCAGAGTGGCCCAGGGGCTCTAGAATTCAGATCACACTCTATGCACTAATGTTTCAGCTTCCTTTGGAAGTCTAGCACGTCAAGACTTTGGAGGCCCTTAACAGTCTGAGGCCCCAAAGCACTGGCCCGGTCCATCATCCTGGATGCCTGGATGTTGTTATTGTTGATGAGCCTAGCTAAACTGTGATGTTGTGATGAATTACCAAGCTGGATGGGGAGCTCTATCTTGGCTGAGCTGGTATGTTCATTCATTCAAGACCTGTGCAGCCCCTGTGGAATTGTCAGGCTGGACTGAGAGCAGGGCTGTGTGTCAGTGCAGCAGAGATAGGAAAACAAATGTGCCTTAATGTAAGTGTAACCCCTCCTGTTCAAACCACCCACTCTAGGCGGAACTTGAAACCTAGTCAGCAGGTATGGGAGTCGGGCACTCTAACAAGGAAGCTAAAGACCGCAGTCTGTAGCGTCAGTTGCTAGAGCACCTCTTGAGATCAGGGGAGTGAGGTTTAAGGCAGGAACACACCAAGCCGACACTGATGAACTAGTGGCGATGAAAGAACACTGCGGGGTTGGCTCACGTCGGCAGCGTCTGGGTCCAAAGTTGCCCTGCCACACCAAACCGACGCCCGACAGCCAAATAGCAATTCTGTTCTGCGCCTGCGTAAGATGAAATGCTATTCCGTATCAGCAGGTGGCAGTAGCTGAACAGCCAATCAGAATGATCAGATGGCCCGACGGACCGACGAGCTCCGACGCTGATTCAACATGACAAATCAGCCGAAAAAAAGCCGACGAGGACCAACTTCAGCCGACAGTGCGGAACACACTGAGAAAACTTAGTCGGCCGACGAACAAAAACTGCCCAACGACCGATCGTCGGCTTGGTGTGTTCCTGCCTTTATATGCATAGCTCATACCGGCCTACGTCTGTTACATAAGTTCCCAGCTATTTTGTGTATATTGAGAAGAGAATTTGGCCCAGCACTGAACCGTGAGGTACCCTATTAAATACGATATGCTTAATAACAAATAAGAACATTGTGCTTAGATGCATTGAGTGCAATGAATACGTTAAAATGTCCAATCATGAAAACAACCATGATTACAAACTGATACATAAATGTACTTCATTAATGGATTTGATGCTGAGCGTTAATTGGCTGTAACAGTCTCAACTTTGTTTGGCTACAGGAGAATACTGATTTCTTATTGGCTGAGGAAGGTAATAAGGAACTAGACACAGCAAGAGGAAACTCAACTGCTGAGCTGCAGATGCTATGCCAGTCTGTTTGCCTGGGAGCCCTGCCTGCAAAGAGACTGTGTGTGTGTGTGTGTGTGTGTGTGCGCGTGTGTGTGTGTGTGTGTGTGTGTGTGTGTGTGTGTGTGTACCAGAACAATAACACGGTATCACCTGAACATCAGGCAGTAGCCACTTGTCTTTTACTAAGAAATCAATAAGAACACACACACACATTTTGGCAATTTTCCTCCCCCCAAAAGATAGTCAGGCAATCAGAAACACTTGGTTAAAATACCATAGCTTGTTTATGAGTACATGGAAGCACAACACTAATGTGTCCCCAGTAAATACTGAACAGGGCCACATCTGTTCCTGTGCTACTGAGCTGCTCAAAGCACATTAGCTTGAACAAATCAACAAACCCTTTTCATTGGCTCAGAACTCACTTGGAAAAAGGCAGAGAAAACAGTGAACAAAAGACAACTGTTATTTGTATATTCAGTCCACACCGAGCTAATGATCTAAAACAGGGTCCAAAATTTTGCTTTTGCCACATCTGCCAATAGTAGGTGAATTGAGAATAACAGTATTTTTTTTATTGGCCATGCAAATGTATTTTAAATTATTTTACATTTATTTAGTATTTTACATAATTTTTCCTTAATTTCCTTTCCTTATCCCATATTTTTTTTTAGTTGGCCATGACAACACAGATTTTGTTACTCATAGCTTAATGTGAGGAATATTTCAAATGTTGACACGTGTTTTGTAAGACAAATAAATTAGGAGTTATAGATAATTTTTCTTCTTTTAAACCCATCTTCTGTTAATTTTGGACCCAGGATATGAATTTATGTGCAAACAGCTGACATGCTTATCAACTCCCTCTTGCAGGACTTTTCTCCTTCCCATAAAACAGAGTAAAACCGAATATCAGAGGATTCTCAGTCTCTGTTTATTCCAAAAGATTCCAAAAAATAAAGCAATCAGTCCACATTCCATTTAGAAAAATGTCCTCCATTTCATCCCATTGCAGACTTTCCAACTGAAATGATGCTAGTGATGAGTCCATTTGTGTGACTGTATGAGAGACAGCTTGGTTCTTCACTCATAGGTTCCCAAGCGTACTCCCAAAATGCACAATATGAGCAATCCTCTTTGTGTGCGTCTGTGTGTATTGGTGTATCATCCATGATTTTAAGTTATACACATGAATGGTTTCTATTTACATTTACAGTACATATACATATAAAACTAATGAACAAGATTTCAGTTACACAGCATGGCATAGAAAAGGGTGATTGGCTTATACTTTATCAATGTAATTATCAATATAACTATCTGTAATCATCTCCATCTCTTAATCTTCAGATCATAACTGGACTACGAAAATTAAATTCCTAGTTAACTAATATCAGTGATATACTTAATCATCGCTTTTATAAAAACAAACATAACTAAAGGTTGTCATGCTTTTCACAGTTAAAACTGCATATCGTAGTGCACCTTAATAAAAGTACAATGCATTTGATATGAAAAACAAAACAAAACAAGCCAAAGATGACATAAATAACAAACCCTTGAGTATAGGGTGCTAATTTTCAGTCTTTACATTTCCCCATAAAGAGACAATATTAATAAATGCATCTGAAATGCCTTGACATATTTTGGCACACTGCAATATTTGGCATTTTGGGATATCGTAATATATTATGAAGTTCATATATTCATATACAGATCCATCTTAATATAACACTTTCAATATATCATCTAACTGGTGAAATGCAGAAGGTAAAATATTTAAATTTTTCTTCTTTTTGTAATTAAAAGACAATTATAAAACTACTGCTTGCATCGTCCATATAGGCAAGAAAAACGGATCCAAACACAGTGATCCAAAAAATTAACATCACAAGAAATCAAACCAGTGAGGAGGAGAAACAAAACTACTCAAATCATTTAGTTTTTTCTTTAAGTCAAGCATTTGCATGGTAACATTAACATCTAATGAACAAAAGTGTACTTATATACATAATTTATTATACATATCTCATATAATAAGAAATGATTCTTCAAACATTTTTAATATATCATTTAGATTGAGTAAACAAAATCACATTTGATGCAGATGTTCCGTGTGCTTGAGTTCTTGAGAATCAGAGATTCCAAAAACACGTTGCTATGGAAACAGGTGTCGAGCTTTTCCCATAGGAATTATTTTCAATGTGTAACGTTGTTCCTCAGTGCAGCATTGCAATGTCATCACTTACAACGTGAAAAACGTTGATGAAAACGGAAGCAATGGGGCAAGTGTGTTTGTGTGAGTGAATATATGAGCAAAATGAGGTCATATTATATGTGCGTATTCAAGTGTGTGACAAAACGAGAACTTGGAAATGCAGTTATGCAAAATGTACACAAGAAACTTTATAGAAGTGTGGCTACAGTTTTTGTGAAGTTGTCTGCATATGTACACACAGCAATGTGCCTGTATACCTTTTCTGTGTCTGTCAGCATGTTTTTGCAAATGTTACTTGTACACATGACTGTTGGTCAAAATATGATTGCACTGAACAGTAAACATATGGATCTGACATCCTGTGTGTGATTCATTTTATATGGAATAATTAACTATTATCATAGTGTCTATGTGTGTAAGAATATGTACACTTGTGTGGATTTGTGTGAGAAAGTGGAGGTACAGCATGCTTGCACCAGTGTGTGTGTGTGTGTGTATGTTTGTGTGTGTGTGTGTGTATGTAAGGCACTCAGGACAGCTCGCTCACACTCAGAGGCATTGCCATGCCAGGTCTCAGGTACGGCACAGCATGGACGGCTTTAGAGAAGTCTGGAGTCAGCACTCGCCCGTTCTCCCCTGTACTGCCCGTTATAGACAACCTGGCCTTACTGCGCATAGCATCTGTGAACGTCATCTGTTACCAAACACACACCCACACAAACAGAATATATAAAAACAAAGCAATTCATACCCAAATGCACATACATGAGAGAGAGAAAAAACACATAAACATTCATTAATGTTATAAAGTGCATCTTATAGGAAATATAGATTTTTATTTTATATGTATACATCTATATAAACTGTAGATGTTTATGAAGAGCAGATGGGGTGGAGAATGACTGACAGCTAATGGGTCTCGCACTAAGATGGCGGAGCTTTATATCAAAAGCAAGCGGTGCAGCCAATTCACAAACAATCACAAGCGTCAATGATGATAAACAAACGGAAAATGATGTCGCTCTAGCTGAACGAAATGAGCTAATAAAGCTATGAAAATATATGTAAATATATATTTTCCATCTATGAACCATTTCCTTCAATACATTTTACCCTCCCTCTGTTTATCCCTTGTCCACCTTTATGTCACTTCTTTAATCTTCTTAAATCTTAATCACATAACATGTGCATACGGGCACAGTTTACCAAAACTGTGCTGTCAAACAATTGCTTGTGTGATCCTGTTTTTTAAAGAGGTCATATCATAAAAAAATCTAATTTTTCTTTATCTTTTGATATACAAATACACTGCCTGGCCCAAAAAAAAAAAAAAGTGGCTGTTTGGATTTTAAAAGGCAAATACTTAAGAATCTATGAATTGATCATTATTACAGTGATTACTATTTTTCTTGCATGTTTTATGTTATACAAGATCTTGACCAAAAAATGACGCACCTCTCGATGGAAATAAATGTTGTGATGCTTTTTCCATCAAGAGGTGTATCAATTTTTGGTCAAGATCTTGTATTGACAATGCAAGAGGTGAGCACTCTGTAAAGTCTACTCCAGCACATCCCAAAGATTTTAAATGAATTTAAGGTCTGGATTCAGAGGTGCCAATTTATGTGTGAAAATGAAAGAACCATTCTTTCATAATTTTAACCCTGGTGAATCTTGACATTGTCATCCTGGAATATGGCCATGTGTCTTCCTACATGGTTGTTTAAGAAATGAAAAGCTACACACTCCATCTTTAAGGGTTAAAAGAACCGTTGTCAAACATAAAACATGCTAGAAACATGATAATCACTGTAATAATGATCCATTCATTCTTAAGTATTTGCCTATTAAAATCCAAACAGCAACTTTTTTTTTGACCGAGCAGTGTAGTTTGGGGTCCGTAAGCAAATAAATAAATAAATAAATAAAAATAATTTATTTTTTTTTATTTAAAAAAGACCATCTACTGAAAGTAAGATGAAAAAATCCTTTCCAAAACATACATAACAGCCCATATTTACACATCAGTGATGCCTGTCTTGTGTTTTGAAACTTGATCTACCTGTTGAAGTCAAGTAATAAAAAGGAAGCAGAATGATGCTATTATGCCGTTAACTGATGATACTTCCAAAGGATCCCAGTGTTGGGAACAAGTTTATTTTTAAGGTCCAACTATAATAATTTGAGTAGCACATTCAATTGTGGATTGTTTTGTGAACCTGTCACAGTGTAATACATACGTTGCAAAAAGGCTGTTTGTTATGAAGGATGGGGCACGTTTTCATACTGAACCTGAATTTTTCTTAAAATAATATACACTACTGAATCATTCACAATAATACCAGAAACATTCATTAAAGGGATAGTTCACCCAAAAAAGAAAATTCTGTCATCATTTATTCACCCTCAAGTAGTTCCAAACCTGTATAAATTTCTTTGTTCTGCTGAACGCAAAATAAGATATTTGGAAGAATGTCAGTAACCAAACAGATCTCGCCCCCATTTACTTCCATATTAGGAAAAATAAATACTATGGTAGTCAATGGGGGGGCAAGATCAGTTTGGTTAATGACATTCTTCCAAATATCTTCCTTTGTGTTCAGCAGAACGAAGACATTTATACAGGTTTGGAACTGCTTGAGGGTGAGTAAATAATGACAGAATTTTCATTTTTGGGTGAACTATCCCTTTAAGTAAATAGATTTTAATTTTAAATGGTGGGAAAAAAGGAAAAAACATCCCATTTAATTCTAAGGTTCAAAGTGAGAGCGTAAAACGTATGTACAACTAAAGTATGCCCTAAAATTAAATCTTACCAGTGGACCTCAGGGAAAAACAAAGAAATTATGATATGAAAATTATGATATGACCCCTTTAAATCTTTGACAAATGCATGCCAGCGTGATGCCTAGAGAATCGTGTAGTGGCAATGAAGCGTTTGGCATACGATAAAAAAAATGACAAAAAAAAACAAAAAAAGTGAACAAACGACAAAAATATAACCTCTGCCATTCCTACCCCACTAGATCTTAACACTCTCCAGCCCATAAACGTTGTACCCTTCCTTATAAGTAGCAAAATTCTGAGAATTCTGCGAGGAAGAGGAGGGATTTAGAGCCTGAGTCTTGGCAACCTTCATGCGTTTGGCCTCCGCGCGAGACTTGTAGCAGAACTCCACCAGAGCGACCAGCATGGCCAACCCGAGGCCGCCCACCAGGATGTAGAAGACGCCCGCAACGTTACTCAGGCTGAGGGCACTAGTCTTCTCCTGCAAGGGGTGAAGGTCAAAGGTCAAAAATAAGGGAGAGAAAGGATAACAGTATGTCAATACTACTTATTATCACTTTATATTTTATGACTTTTAATTTTAAGACACATTATGAATTTAAAGGTAACTGCTCTAAATAGACTACAAAACGGTACAGAATTAAATGTGTATATGAGTGTCTAACAGTAAATCACATAGAATACACAGACGGCTACAAAAGTACAACAGGACAGTGCGGTGCAGTGTGCACATAAAGAAGGAAAAAAGACGCCACCTACAAAATTGTAATTAAAGACAGCTGAAGTAAAAGGCAAATATACAAACAACATTTACAGCATTGGTGAGGGAGAAGGAGAGACCGCATGGGAAAGAGAAAGAGAGATAGGAGGGAGAAAGAAAGAGTGTAAGAAACAAAAAAATTAAAAAGGAACAGGACAAGTTGTCAATAAAGCACATAGAAATACAAAGGAGCACAAGGAAATTCTGAGCCTATACAGATATGAGTATGCGTGTTTGTGTGTGAGAGGAATGTGGATCAAGTACGCACTTTAGTGTATATAAAATATGTCTTTGCTATGTGTCTCTTGCATGCATTACTGTGTGTTTATAACACATCCCTGCTTGTATAGGCATCATTGATTGTACACACAGGTCAGGCTCTGATTCATGCGGTGGTAAATCTGTGTAGGGGGGCTTGCTGTGACACACACTCACACACACACATCACCATAGGCTGTAATTCTTTTTTGCACAAGCTTCCTTTCGTATCACTCTCATACTCTTTTCCTCTCAAATACACAAAGTCCCACCCACACACACACACAGTCTGCTGATGCTTGGATTTGGATCACCCAAACTGAGACATTGTTTTCACAATTTTTCATGCATACACACATACACATTCTAGCCCTGCCAGACACACACACACACACACACACACACACACGCTCCCTGCAGTGACTGACCTTACTTCCAGAGTCCTTGGCTCCACATTCTCCCTTATCGTACCACCATTTGTTTTTCAGCTTGTCTAAGATGCCTTGCTCACTGAGTTTCAATACTGCAAGGTTTACTGGCGTTCTTCGCGTATGGGAAATAACATAAATAACATTATCAATGTTATTTTATGTTATTGTCAGTAACATTTGCACTCGCTAACAGCGCTGGTAATGATTCAGCCCTGAGCGGGGTGGCGATCAGCAGTCTGCGCTCCATTTGGCAGTCGGCAAACGCGGCTTTGCCGTGCCAGATGTGCACAGACTCATCGCCTTGAGCAGGAAGCAGAAACAGTGTCCGTCAACGAGCCTTATACCTCTGGGAATGTGTTTTTTTTAGGTAGTCTAGAATTTATTTTAGTGTAGATGTGTCTTAGAAAGCTCTCGTTGACCAATTGGTGGTATAATCAAGATAGTAGGTGCCTCGGCTTGTTTACTACGATCGCTGGTAGTGCTTCCTGCTCATTTGCATTTTGTTCATTTCATTTTTTACCCATAAGTCCCAAGCACGGGTCTGACCTTTGACTCCCCGCCTCCGCTGCCGCACTCTCCTTTGTCGTACCACCATTTGTTTTTCAATTTATCCAGAAGCCCCTGCTCGTTCAGTTTTAGCACTGCAAGGTTTACCGCGTTTCTTAAACAAACGATAAAACATACTTGTCAGACAGCATGAGGGGGGCGGGGCTGCAGCGGGCCACGCCCCCCACAAGTTGCATAGAATGAATGGAACATTGGGTTAGACAATCCATCAATCAATCAAATCCACCAATCAAAATAATGTTAAACAACCCATTAAAATGTAAGGTGGTCGAGCTTTAAGAGTTCTTTTTAAAACTCAAACTCTTGAGGCAGGAGGCTAGAACAGAGGAGGATCAGCAATAGTATCAGTTATTACACATCCGCACATACAGATCCTCAAATCAGTTAGCAGAAAACACTTTAAGCGTTGAGGCAAACAAATCTGGTTAGAAATATCAAGAAAGATAGCATGCATAGTTCAAACAGTGCATCATCAAATGCATTCATAATCAAGTTACTGTTTTCAGCCTCTGAATCATCAGCTTAAACATTCTGTAATGCTTATTGCGACCATTCAAAATCCAAGTGCCCAAACACATGCATGGATTATTACTGATTATCAATAATAGCTTTTGTCATAACACAGTCTGGTTGCAAGAGGCCATTGCTTCAGTCATTAAGAACAGACATGCATTCAATAAAACAGATGCTAATGGCAAACATGAGTAAAAGGGGCTACACTGAACTCAAATTAGCTCTTTGGTACTAAGTGTAAATCTTGTCTCCAGTTTTTCACAGTATGCTTTGGTTTAGATGGGGTAGAACGCTATTGGTTAATAACTGTATAAATAGTTTAACTGTTTGCCAATATTTGCTTCATTGAACACATGGCAGTTGATTATCAGCAAAACAGGTGAAAAAAAGGCTTCAGAAATTGTAGACTATTGGGAAAGGAAAAAAAAACAAAAACACATCTGAAACCTTCTCTTCAATAATCTACTGAGCTCCATGAGTAGACCTGGTATTCCTGGAAAAGAATCACATGAGCTAATCTATTACATTTAGGGCTGTCAAAATTAGAATGGTAACAAGCAATTAATTTAAATGTTTAACGGCATTAACGCATTTTTCACATATCAGCAAACCCGAACGAACAAAATGGTTGACAGGTAGAGAGTGTTCCGGCTTAAATCACCACTCCCCTGACTAATTTTTAGAGATCAACGGATAATCGGGTTTGTCAAAGTTTTTTTTTTTTCAAGATTTAAGCATTTTTCCTTAATCGGATATCGGTTTTGTAATACGCATCAGTGGAGAAATATAGGTTCTTATTTGCTTACTGCACTGTTAGATATCAAGCTCAATAAGTATAAAATATCACATGTAAGATTAAGTCCATAAAGTAAATGAAAATTGTTACATTATTTATTTAATTATTACAGATGCACATATTGCCACTAATTACCAAACTCAATAATTACACTTATTTAACTTTTCATTTCTTAAAAAAGAAATTTAATGCGTTAACGTTTTAACTACAAAAAATTATGAAATTAACTGCAAAATATATTTGAATCATCTGACAGCCCTAATAATTTATTTTTCACATTGTGGATATTATTATGGTGCTCACTTGCTTCCTATTAAAATCTTAAAACTTAACTTGTTAATAAGCCTATGGTAGGATAATTACCAATTTGTTTGAGACTACATTATACTCCATTTTCTATGCCATCATTCTCGGAGAGCACCGGTTGCTAGGTAACTTGCTTGTCAGCTGTCAGCTAGACTTTCTAAAGGCCTCACTATCTCTGCAGTTTCCTTGGTAACTCTCTACACTGCTGTTAATCCCTAGGTTACTATTAGTCCCTACACTCAGTGCTGCTATTACCTAGTTTACCTCATTTTAAAAGGGGACCCCCGGCCTACATCAGGGTAGGTGGGATACTATAACAACATGGGCCATATTGTTATACTACTCCACCCACCTTAAAGCAGATCCCTTGGGTGTAGCGATGCCGTAGCCTTTAGAGTCAAGGTTCCCTCCGACCTTCATGGTGTCACAGGGCTTGCGCTGCTCGATGTACTCATTCATAGTGGACTCCAGAAGGTAGGCATATTTGCCTTTGGATTTTCGGACACGCAAAACGCCTTCCACAGTGTTTTTAACAAACACAGAAGGTTCTGCGCTCTTCATGTACTGCCACATCTTGTCAAAGAGAGCAATCTTGGATCTCTGATTAAAGTGAAGACAAAAAAAGAGACAAAGAAAAGGAGAGGTTTAGACTCAGGGTAGTGAGGAAATGAGGGTTAGCAATTTCAACATTTTCATTCTAGATCTGATTATCAAGAATAGGTCAATCAATGCCATGATGTTTTTAGTTTTTTTGCCTTCATTTAGTAATTTATTCAAAAATACATTAAAATGCAATTCAATATGTGTATGTATTACATACAGTGACTTCAAAGATGAACATGTATTTAATATCTGAATTAAAATTCATTTTGATATTTTTTAGGGGTGATAAAGTCAAAAGTTATAACAAAGATAAAACCAATCCAATTAAATTTAATAAAAAAAATTTTTTTTATTATTAAAACAACTTTAATTGTTGTTAGCAGGTCCAAGCACATGCTTGATGAAAAAACGCATATAATAACATTTGATTTTAACATTTACTCTTCCTATCCAGCACTGTACAAAGCATGATGGGAAGGGGAAATCCTGTTCCTAGTTTCTGTAATGCTATTTTAACACAACTAAAATCATTTATCTCAACTCAAATGGATTAAATAAAGTGGTTGAAAAGAATCATGTTGGATTAACTTAATTTACTTAAGTAAATTGAACAAACATCAAATGTTATTTTTGGCCTACTGAAGCATGAAAATAAGAATATTGAGTTGAGCCAAACCGCAACTGTTCCAAGTCAGTTTAACACAATGCAATTGTGTTTGAATGAGAAACCTAATACAATGGTGTTAAATGAAAATGATTTTTTAAATAAACTGAACAGTATCGTAAAATCATTATTTTGAGTGCTTATTAGCCATGGCTAGTTAGGCGTTCTGCAGCCCTAAAAATTAAATTAAGTCAGCTTTGGTCCACTCACCCTAAAGAATTCTTTGGTGGAGCCTGCATCCAATGTCCCATAGGCAATCTCGGTCTGTTTGGCCAAGTCTTCTGCACTCTCGATAGGTGACACCATCCTCTCCACAGTAAGAAAGGCAGCCAGGTTAGCCGTGTAGGACGAGATGATGATGAGGGTGAAAAACCACCACACACCTCCAACTATACGGCCAGACAAGGACCTACACACAGCAAACACAGTCAGCCACACACAAACGCTCACATGCTCCACCAACAGAACCAGCATGTTGTTACTGTAAAATGTAAAGAAAGAAAGAAAGAAAGAAAGAAAGAAAGGAAAAGAAAAGAAAGAACCCTTTCACTTTGGAGAAAATGGGGAATATGCAGCCGAAACACGGTACCACTCCAAGAGGGCAGGAAACGGCGACCTTGTGCACCTTACTGTTCCCAGCCGGGTGAGTATATGTTCACAGAAGAAATGTTCAACCAAATTTTAAACCACAATTTGATTAAANAAGAAAGAAAGAAAGAAAGAAAGAAAGAAAGAAAGAAAGAAAAGAAAAGAAAAGAAAAGAAAGAACCCTTTCACTTTGGAGAAAATGGGGAATATGCAGCCGAAACACGGTACCACTCCAAGAGGGCAGGAAACGGCGACCTTGTGCACCTTACTGTTCCCAGCCGGGTGAGTATATGTTCACAGAAGAAATGTTCAACCAAATTTTAAACCACAATTTGATTAAACATTTCTAATCCTGTGTTAGCTCTTTCTTCTCACCCATAGGACACTGAAGTTACTATAACTTAACCTATTTTACAATAATACAATAATAAGATATTTTACAAGTTAAATTACATCTAGATTTTTCCAATGGAAATGGATGCGAAGCAAGAACTGCAGGAGCGTGAACATACAAAACCACGGCATTGGTGGGAAAACCATTGGTGCACAAAGGCGAAAGCACACCCCACGCGCTAGCCAGCTAGCATTAGCGCTCACAGCACGCACCAACCTTGGCGAAATATCGCATCCCTGCTGCATAAAAGCGCCCAGAGAAAACCACAGACTATTAAAGATGCCAAATTCGTTGGTAGATTCGCTAGGGCCCAGCTGCCCATCCTCAAACTCTTCAGTGTGCCACTCGTAAGGGCTGAAGCGGCTAACAAGGAAGAGCACAACGCTAACTCCGATGTAGGCGAATACAATGCACATCCAGATCTCGTAGGCCAGTGGGTCCAGGAAGGAGAAGACACCCGGCTTGGATTTCTGTGGTTTCTTGATCATTATGGATATTCCCAGACTCATGAAAGGTTTCGAGAAGTCGATCACCTCCTCTCTGACCAGAGTGATGGTGAGAGGAGCTACAGCTATGTCTGCTTTCTGTCAACAGTAAAGAGAAGGGGAGTTAGGTAAATGAGAGACATACATTACACACATATAAGAGATGTACACTAACGGTCAAAATTTTTGAATGATTGACCCTTCGCCGGGAGTTTGATTGACAGGCAATCTAACCATTTATAACACTGAATCTGCCGTTATGTCCCACAAAGCAGTCAGGGGAGTTAGTAGATTAACGTCGGTGGACTTGAATTTGAAAAATGGTGTGTACTAACATCTTGCCGCGGTTAAAAAACATTCCTTCTGATGTTCATTCTATCAATTAACTTGTGGGAAGAGATGATCGGTTCACGAGCCGAAATTTGAGATTTTGTTTCCATATCAAAAGTAACCTGCTCTGTGTTGTCTGTCGATGCATTGTCAGTGTCCTCTTTGCTCCGCAATGTATTTTTCACTACGTGAGAAATGATGTGTGGCGTGAGAGTGGCATGGCTTGTCGGACATAGCAACAGTAACTAAAGGGGGCAGGTCTTTGAGAACGGTCAAATAAGAGACTTCTTTTAAAAACAAAAAAAATCTTAATCATTCCATATTATTGACCTTTAGTGTATGATGAAAATCACATTTTCCTGGAGCTGGTGTTCACTGTTTCTCGATAGTTCACTTGTGTGAGTGAGTGTTTGCTTTACTTCTCACCCCATACACCAGTTCCCCAACCATGCCATTCCAGATCTTGGTCTCAGCATCTCGTGCTCCATACTTTCCATCTGCTACAATCCTCAGCTGATACTTAAACCCACAATGCTTAGCAATCTCAGCGGCGAGGTCCACACAGTATCCTTCATAACGTTCATTATCGGTGAATAACTCTGCATTCTTTTTCAGCATTACATATGGTGCCTCCTACAAAATGCAGAAAATATATTGACATATCTACAAATTTAAGTGATTTTATTTGCTCTTGATATGGAATATCATGTAATATCTCTTACAAGGATTGTTGTCACAACAACTGTTTTATTCTCCATTCCCATGGTGTCATTGGGGAAAAGGTCAGATTTGGTCACGGCCATTTTGTCCACCTCATTCCAGTAACCAATCTGAGAAAAAGTACACATTCATGACATAGAAAGTGCTCTTTTGTTGAGAATATAAAACGCAAATAATCAAATGTTTACTTTAACAGGTGTTAAGAGTTGAGGTTGGGAATCAAGAACCTTATTCAGAACTGTTCTTTTGGTTTCTTGGATATTGTTGGGTACCGTTAATGGCTCTTTAATGTCTTTATTTTTTATGCAAATGTGGACAGATCACTGTACTAAAATATTCTGGCAGTGTTTCCTAAATCACTATTCAGTGGTGGTGCTGTGGCCCGACTGAATCAACAGTGCCAAAGAAAAAAAGAAATTATGTTTGAAGTGGGCTGTCTGCTTGTAGTCTGACTTGAATGTGATGAAATACAAAGACTGTGAAATAAGACAAAGACAATAAATTGTCAACACACCTTTATAATGTGTTGCCCCCATCTTCACAATCAGTGTAATCTGATTGAGTAATTACTTTTATTAACCAGTTCTTATAATCAGGGCTTTACATAAATTTTTTTGCACACCAGCCACTGTGGCTAGTAGTTTTCCAAAGTTACAGACCGCCTTTATTAACCCCCTGGAGTCATATGGATTAATTTTTTTTATGGATAGATGAATTGTTTTTTTGTCTTCAGAATTTGGATTACTATTCACAACCATTATAAACTTTGGAGGAATATATCTCTGATTGTGTTTGTCAGAAAGAAGATAGTCACATACACTTCGGATGGCTTGAGGGTGAGTAAATCATGGAATAATTTTCATTTTTGGGTGAACTATCCCTTTAAGTTTAGTTTTTAGTTATTATATAATTAGGACCAGGTAATTAGAACTTTTTGTAGGGCGGTGGTGCAGGAATCATTATTTGGTATCATTAAGTGCTATTGATCTCTATATTATCTCTAGTAAGAACTGTTCAAATTCCCATCCCTACTAGAAGTACTCAAGATCATGATAGAGATTTAGTTCCAGTCTGTGTTACCTTCACAGGGCCACTGTTTTTCAGCTCCATGACATTGACTGTGTAATTCACTCTTCTGCCGTACTGATCGAATTGAATATTTCCTGTCAATCCATCCACACGCACCTGAGCAAACATATGCACATGCACAAATGTTAAATGGTGTAAAATTCACAGACAACAGGCATTTGTAATGTTTAGCAGGGTGGACCTGTTTGAGAGCACGCTCTATTTCCACCCCCTGAGCCCACGGCACCGCAGGATTGGCCAGGCAGTCTCCATTGTTGCCACGGCGACTGATGTCGATCCTTTGTTTATGCAGAAAGCGGAATGCCTCTGTCATTACTTGCACAGCATCATATGTGAGAGCGGAAGTGTACTGCAAGGTAAAGAAATATGAAGACCATAACAATATATTCCACAAATCTCTTTTGGTGTTTAAAGGCCCGATATACTTCAAGCAAAATTGAAGAACGCACTGGTGCGATGTCAATTTAAACAAAATCAGGCCAAAGCGAAGTTCGTTTAGAGTTCGTTTGGGAGTTCGAAACAGCTTGTCAAAGATAACTTTCCGTAAAAGTTTGCTCTGGCTGGTAAAGCCATGGAGTGGTGCAGGGATGACGTCAGAAACCCGGAAGTCTATTTCGCCACTGGTTCCTTCAAGATTTTCGATCTCCGGTTCATTTCTTCTGTTTAGTCCGTTGAGGTCTCATGAATTCATGAAAAATCATGAATTCACTAAAAAAAAGACTCTTTATAGTAGAAATTGAAGTTATAATTCTAATTGAAAGAGACACTGACACTGTTTTTTCATGTTTAATACTGTAAAGCTGCTTGCTTTTAAAGAATCTATTGTAAAAAAGCGCTATATACATGAACGTGACGTGACTTTACTGGAGTGGAATACCTGGAATTACTTCGCTGTGAGTATATTGGGGCTTTTATGATAGATATTGTGATAACATTCATAACAAATAGAGGTTTGATGATGACTATGTTCAAAAATGCTGTGAGCTGCATTTTTATTGCAGCATAATTTAAATATTTGCACTCCCTCACCCTGATTCTGCTGTCTGCTCCAGGGTACTCTTTCTCCTCCAATGCTTCCCAGCGCTGATCAAATTTAGCAACAAGCGGATCATCAAAATCCACTACCTGGAATCCAGATACATTCGCTCCGCCATACTGAATCTTGGACAAATCTCCATCCACAAAGCCCTGGAAAACACACACACAAACAAAAATGCAAACTCACACATATTCTCGCACACACAACATACACACACTCCGATGAATGTCATATGGATTTGGAACAACCCAGCTAACAAAAATATGTTCTAAGAATGTTCCATTAAGTGATGAAAATGTTATTTCTGAATGTTCTTTGAAAATTCAAAATGTCCAGTTTTTAAATGTTTTTGTCGTTGCAATTGTTAAGGAAACATTCCATTTTATCATTCTGCAAACATTTTGGGAACTTTACTTATTTAATGGTTTTTAATGAACATTCTGAAACAAGAATTAACATTTAAAAAATGTTAGACAAAGTCCAACTGAAATGTTTCCGAAGTTGTATATACAATGTATGGTAACACCTTATTTTACAGTGCCGTAGTTACATGTTACTACATACTACGTACTTACTATAGTAATAACAGTAAATTATGCATAATTACAAGTAACTAACCCTAAGCCAAACCCTAACCCTAACTGTAACTCTATAGTAAGTACATGTAGTTAATTAATAGTACTCAGTACTTATTTGAGTAATTACAATGTAACTACGGCACTGTAAAATAAAGTGTAACCCAATGTATAAATAATGTTTTTGTGCCACTGTTTTGAGAACAATATTAAAGGCCATTTAGTCCCAATTTTCTGAAGAGACACAATCGCTTTATATGATGAACAGATTGAATTTAGGCTTATATTTACATATAAACATTCATCAACTCACATCAGTAGTGGTAAACAAGCTCAAGCAAGTTTGCTTGATGCATGTGAGAACAAATGAGGTTCATTGTCGTGTGTTACGCAGCACGTTTGAGCTACCGCAAGAGGTTTGTTTTTGCGCGTCAATCAGGTGAATAAAATATGTGAATAAAAGCCTAAATTAAATCTGTTCATCATATACAGCTCAATTCAAATGGATTCGTTTTATGATCTCTTTTTTAAAATTTTTTGAAGCATCAAAGTTTCCATTGTGTTGCTGTCTATGGAGGGACAGAATCTCTCAGATATCATCAAAAAGATTTTCATTTGTGTTCCGAAGATGAACGAAAGTATTACGGGTTTGAAACGACATGAGGGTGAGTAATTAATGACAGAATTTTCATTTTTGGGTGAACTAACCGTTTCAAAGACCAGATCATTTTGAACAAACTCTATTTAACATTACTGGAAGAACATTTGATCATAACTTTGAAAGAACCTTTTTCAGAACGTTAGCCAATAGTCTGAGAATGTTCCTGTTAGCAGGGTAGATGGTGAGTAAATTAAGACAAAATTATCATTTTTGGGTGAACCGTTTCTTTAACTAACAGCAGTAAAAAAAAATATATTCTTGACAACTTACAAAATTTGCAATGATGTAGTGATATCCTTTCACATGTCGACCAATCGTAATGACCTGAGGAGAAGCAGGCAAAAAATGTCGTTCACGAGAGCAATTTAATTAAAGTGTCACATAATGAATGTTAAAGGTGTACGGAATACATCATTCTTTAACTACATTCCTGACCTTACACGTATACTGTAATGTGTTTTTAGTACGCCATTCACCTGCTCCATAATGTCCTTGACTTTGTCCTGTTCACAGTCTAGGATGACTCTCCGCTCTTTCTTGTTCTCCAGGTCCTGAAAGAGGGAGCGATATGCCTCGTCTTTCCACTCATCCTTCAGGTTTCCAACGTTTATGGCTGTTACCTGCCATTTCCTCTCTGCTGCTGTGTCCAGCACTGCCTGCAGGGTAGACAGACCTACATAGAGAGATGCACAGCAGTGTGCATGTGAGTGCCTCACATCAAATGTCTTCATAAAATTTTTCATCAATCTGCTCAAGCTTTAATTACCTTTCTAAAATGTAATTGCTTTAAAACCCCACGTCTATTAGATTCACTGTGTCTTTTTAAATGAGATTCAATCTCAGTTACGGCTTCTTTCTGTTTTAACCACTGTTCTACTTTAATCAATCACCACTCCAAATTACACCCAGAGACCTTGATATCAGGAGTATTTTTATTGCACTAGAAGGCCCCTTGAGACACATTTTCTCCTTCATTTATCATTTCTCCTCCTTGCTCTCTTTATTTCAACATTCTCTCTTTTGGTCATTTGCCCTTTCGTACTCCTCTCTTAAGCTTCCATCCTTCCTGCACATCTCTCCCCCTCTCCCTCTCTCTATCTCTCTCGGTTGATTTCATATCTAGGTCTTGGGGGAGAGATTTATTTCGCCGCCTCAAACCAGAGATTCAGCACATAACGGACACTACAGTCAAAAGTAAAAATATTCAGCCAACATAGTCGCAATGACAGAAATTCTGACACTGCCAGAAAATGTGGGTAAGAGCTCACAGAATATGCCCAAGACCGAGTTACGATATTGCAATATTTGTTAGCCTTTTAATCCTTGTTACATATAAATATTTATGCATTTCTCTGTAATTATTTAAAAGATATATTTCTTCCAATCAGAAGAACCATAATTTCAACCGAACAGACAATGTAGTTGATTATTCATTTTTATAGTGAATATAAGTTTTTCATGATTTGCTTTTTATTAGTACATTTAACTAATATTAAAAAGGCTTTATCCAGTAATAAAGCTAGATTCCA
Source organism: Anabarilius grahami (assembly GCA_003731715.1). Classification (NCBI taxonomy): domain Eukaryota; kingdom Metazoa; phylum Chordata; class Actinopteri; order Cypriniformes; family Xenocyprididae; genus Anabarilius; species Anabarilius grahami. The sequence goes on from RJVU01075617.1 coordinate 6,183,768, forward strand.
GCTTGATTCCTGTAACAACTCAAAAAATCATGGACATTTATTGGTCAAATAATTTGAAACATTTCAGAAACACAGCAGATATAAAAAAAAAATAAAAAAAAACACCTTTACATCAATTCACTGAAATGGACACACAGGAAAAACTGGCGCTCTCATCAGAGAATAAAGGATTGAAACTAGTCTTCAGGAAAATAAATTAAATGATAAAAAAACCAGCAAATAAAAAAACGCATTAAAATTAGAGTATTTAATTGTGAATACTAAACATATTGCCCAATGCAATAAACAATAACATTGTCTTATTCAGCTGAGACCAGTGTTGGGGGAACACATTACATGTAACTTGAGTTATGTAATCAGATTACTTTTTCAAATAACTAGTAAAGTAACACATTACTTTTTCAATTTACAATAAAATACCCAAGTTACTTTTTCAAATAAGTAACGCAAGTTACTTTTCAAATAAGTAACGCAAGTTACTTTTTCACGTTTATTGACTGACAGCTCTCCTGTCCCCATTTTGAGAGAAATAAAGTGCAGAGGTTTTGTGTGCGCTGTGTGAACATGATGGTTATTGTAGTTCTAGACTAAATGTGAACATGCATTTACTCATCTCACTCACGAAAACATTCAGTATTCCTCATTCCAATGAATAACAACATTGAAATGCAATCTCAGAATTTTACACAATCCAGTAATAATTAACTATCTTAAATTATACAAATATACTTTATGTATTTATTCTCACTTTATTAACCAATGTCTTTGCTGCTGACCTTCAATGATCTAATTCAACCTTAACATTTGCCAAAAATATAATTTTTTTTGTTGTTATTAAAAAACAAAAAAAAGTAACTAAGTAACGCAATTACTTTTGTAGGGAGTAAAGCAATATTGTAATGCATTACTTTTAAAAGTAACTTTCCCCAACACTGGCTGAGACTGTGACAAGAGAAACTTGAAAATTGTTTGGTTTCTATTTTAGTGTTGTCTGCTTTTGCATATTTCCCATTACACTACATTACACATATTATACAATATTATCTGATTGGCTATGATTGTATCATGTTGCACAGCGGTTTTACATTCCATTTGGACAGATAAATTGCTTGTCAAGAGCAATTGATTAAACTTGTCTTGTCACATCTGGTTAGGTATAGAGGACAAAACCTGCAAAAATAATAAGTAATGAATAAATAAATAAATGACAGATGAAACTATGATAAAACAGCTATGAAAGAAAAAAAAGAAAAGAAAAAAAGAAAGAGCGAGAGAGAGAAAGAGACTGTAATGTTCTTATCTGTAAGCACTCCCAACACACATGCTCTTTCTCCAAGAAGCGTTTCACCACAAAGTAATAGGACTATTGATTAAATTCTCTAGTGTATTTGTGTTGAAGTGTGTGTGCAAGCAGTGCTGAAAGAGCCTTGCCAGAGAAAAAAAGATAAAGAATGCATACATTTCTCAAACGAGAGAGAGATTGTTTACCTCTGTCGCTGTCATACAGATAGGCAAACTTCTCCCACTTGTAATACTCCACCAGGCTGATGAGAGGGCCTTTGATATCAGGTCTCATCTGCAGAACAAACTGGTTGAGTCCGTCAGCTGGAAAACTGGGCGTGATGAAGGACACATGTAGCGTCTCGCAGAATGACGTGATGGTGTTCACCGACTTTTTGTCGTAGAAGCCAAAGATGGCATACACTCCTCTGGAAAACTGTGAGCAAACTAAAAAAAAAACAAACAAAAAAAACAGACATCAATATTACTACATATTATAATATAAAATTACAAATTTAAATTATTTCACAGAGGTAGTGGCAGATCTTTTCTTCCATGTTGTGACGTACATCTGAGTTAAACAGACTATCGAAAAAAATGTATGCTGGGACTTATTGATTGGATGGAGGCAAATCTGAATGCAAACTTGAGGTTGACTGTAAGAAAGAGGCAGGGTTATAGGAAACCTTTATTTTTCAAGTCACTTTTATTTTTATATTTATATTTTTATATACATTTGGAAAGTAACAGAATCAATGATGCAAAGTTCAACAAAATATGAGACAGTGTAACGAATGGACGTGATCAAAATGCTTTAGGCATCATAAAATCCTTCCTTTTCTCTCTGGTTTTGGCCCCAAAGAGTCACAAAACCAGTTCTCTTCAAAGGCCATTATCACCTCGGCTCCCATGAACAACCTTAGCAGAGACGGTGTCTGGAGCTCTCTGCAAGCTTCAAAGACAGAAGGTGATTCCTTCTCCGCATCCCCTATCAACAGACAGTGCTAGCCATTTGGTCCAGAGACACAGACAAACTTTCAATACACATTGGGATAAGGACATTAACTCCATTTTTACCCACAAACTGTCCCAACTGCATGTAGTATTTTTCCTGTGTTTTATGTATGTCCCTATGTCATATTAGCCTAATTATGATTCTTTAGTTATGTTAGGATAACTTCAAATGCTGATATCCAGGTGTGTATCACTGCTTTAATGTCTTCAAATCCCCATCTTTCTTGGTATCAAAAGAATCCTCTTTCATTTCATAATTAATGATTAATAGTATGCTATGATAAAATGCATCATAATAATTTGACCTTACTTTTGTGCAAAACTGCACAAATTCTCCAGACCAACATAAACATGCAAATAGCGTGATAAGATAAAACAAAGATTTTCACCTGTTCATCTTTGATTGGTCACCTCACTGAAATGGGTGTGAACTGATAGGGCCTTCAGATCAGGTACATCTTTGCTCAATCTCTTTTGAGACACCATGTTTCCTGTCTCCTTCCGGGAAATTTATCTTCAAGTTAACTTTGTTGGATTCAACGTGGACCACCCAGAAGAACCCAAACGAACACTTTAAGTGCACTCCTGACAAAATCATCAAGAATCTCCAGAATCTAAAGCATCTGGACTTATTCAGCAACCGAAGTCAATGCAAGTACCCGTTTGCAGCTTTTAGACGCATTTCTAAGTTATTGTGCCCCTTTTAAGGCGACCCTGATTCTTTGATGTTTCTCGTAGGTTGTGGTTAACTGATTGTAATCTTGCCATTCTCTTCTCTCTTTTTCTTTACTTTCTTTATTCTGTATTTGCTTAGTTTAATTGTGTGTGTAGCCTACCTGTAGTTTTGTTTATTAAACCATTATATCCATGCTTTCTTTTCTATGTTTGACGCTCACAAATCAAAGTCTCTTAAACGTCTTGATCTAGCTACATGCTATTACCCTGCTAGTACTTTATACAGTTGGAAAAATGTATTCTTTCTTGGCCAGGAAGATCATTTATTTCCTAGAATTGATAACTTATTATGCTGTCTGTTCGACAAGCTGATGAAAAAATCGTAATCCAAATATTTATAATTAAATATAATTTGTTGTAATTAATTACATATTTCCCTTTTGAGCTAATTTTCTACACAGATTCAACTTCTGCTGTAAAGCAGCTGTAGCAAGACAATAGTGTCATTATTCAGCTCAATTCAGTTCAGTGATGATTCAATTCAGTTCAGTAACTGTGTTAAGTTCATTCATTATGAAACAAGTTTAATTCAGTTATAAAGCAGCTCTGCAGAAACAGTAATGTCATTATTCAGCTCGAGTCAGTTCAGGGATGATTCAATTCAGTTCAATAACAGTGTCAATGCTGCAAACTTCATCAACAAAATTTGATTCAGCTATAAAGCAGAAGACACAGTGTCATTATTCAGCTCAAATCAGTTCTAGTTTGTTCTCACATCTGATAGTGTCAGTGCAGTCAAATCAATAATATTGCTGGATAATATTGCAATATATGTGTCATGCTGCACAGTCTTATTAGTGAATAAATACAGTGGCATGAAAAAGTATCTGAACCCCTTGCAGAATCTGTGAAAATTAGAATTATTTTAATAAAATAAGAGGGATGATAAAAAATGCATGTTATTTTTTGTTTAGTACTGTCCTGAGTAAGATATTTTACATAAAAGATGTTTGCATTTAGTTCACAAGACAAAACAATAGCTGAATTTATTAAAATAACCCCATTCATAAGTATGTGAACCATTGATTCTCAATACTGTGTGTGGTTACCTGGATGATCCACGACTGTTTTTGTGTTTTGTGATGGTTCTTCATGAGTCCCTTGTTTGTCCTGAGCAGTTAAACTGAGCTCTGTTCTTCAGACAATTCCTCCAGGTCCGGCAGATTCATCAGTTTTCAAGCATTTTTGCATATTTGAACCCTTTCCAGCAGTGGCTGTATGATTTTGAGATTCATCTTTTCACACTGAGGACAATTGAGGGACTCAAACTCAACTATTAAAAAAGGTTCAAACATTCACTGATGCTCCAGAAGGAAACACGATGCATTAAGAGTCGGGGTGTGAAAACTTTTGAACAGGATGAAGATGTCACAATTGTTCTTATTTTGTTTAAATATCATTGTTTTTCATTTAGTACTGCCCTTCGGAACCATTCCCTCAGTTGTCCTCAGTATGAAAACACAGATCTCAAAACCCTACAGTCACTGCTGGAAAGGGTTCAAATATGCAAAAATGCTTGAAAACTGATGAATCTGCAGGAGCTGGAGGATTTTTCTGAAGAACAGAGCTCAGTTTAACTGCTCAGGACAAACAAGAGACTCATGAACAACCATCACAAAACAAAAAAACAGTCGTGGATCATCAGGTAACCACACACAGTATTGAGAATCAATGGTTCACATACTTATGAATGGGGTTATTTTAATAAATTCAGCTATTGTTTTGTCTTGTGAACTAAATGCAAACATCTTTTATGTAAAATATCTTACTCAGGACAGTACTAAACAAAAAATAACATGCATTTTTTATTATCCCTCTTGTTTTATTAAAATAATTCTCATTTTCACAGATTCTGCAAGGGGTTCAGATACTTTTTCATGCCACTGTATATGCCTGGATGTCAATGTAGAATGTAACTTAATTGTGCGGCCCTGAGAACAAAATCAAGGAAAAAGTTTTATATAGACTAAGGAAAGGGATGCACTTTATGATCCTCGAGATAAATTTAGACAGTATACACAGAATAGTCCCATTTCATCAAGGTTCACAAATTTTTCAGGGCTCACCACTGACTGATTAAAAAAATTACCTTCTATACAAATTGAACTTTTTTTTTTTATTGAATATTTAATGTGGTAAGCTCCTTGTCACTGGTGTGAGGTCAGTTCTCTTAACTTCATAGGAAGGGGACTGAACGGATGAATCAGTGCCTGTAGTTCTAATGGTTGATACACTAGTCTGAGAGTATTGAGGTTAATCTGATCTGAGGATGTGTGACTGAGCATTGAAGAGAAAGAAATGGATTAGATACCAATAATGCCCACTCCTAAAACCAGCCTGGCTTTTTAAGCACAACAAATCTATGCAAACATGGTATAGTTACTAACTCAAACTACGCCAACAACCTAAAGTATTTAGACTTTAGTTGATACACAGAGTCACTCATTTTGACAGAAGCCACTAAATGATCTACAATGCAACCAATAAGACAGAAATCAATTGGAGAACTAATTAAGTGTGTTTACTTTCACTTTGAAGGTTCAATTTTAGTCTGACTAAAGAAACAATTAATTTTTTTAAATGTCATGTAATCTTTTTAGTCCAACTGAAATCGTACCAGTATGTTTTTTTTGTAAAGTTGGACTAACAGACCTATAGTATATAATATGATACATCCGGCATAAGACAACAACAAAAAAAAGCTTGTTGTGCACTAATACTTTCAAAATATTTCAAATGCATATTTTGTCATGTATACTTGGAGAGACAGATGGACACTCAAGCTGCTTGACTACACAAAAGCCTGCTGTATAAACTACACAAATTGTATAAATTAAACTAAACTGTATAAATTATAATGGCAAGTTAAAACAAAATCAGCCTGGCACATAAAAATATATCAACATTAAACCCTGAACAGACCTAAGCATACATTAATCTATGATAAAAACAAGCTACTGCATCTCAAGCATAACAAGATCATACACAACACCGCAAATGTATCAGCATTGTGAAATTTAGACATACATACAGAATTTATACAATAAATCTAACAAAAACAATTATTCTAAAAAACGCGTTCGTTCCGTAAGTAGAATAGGAAAGGTGTAGGACATACAGCGTTAGCGTTTTGAAGAATGCGGAAAGCGGAAGTACGTTCAAGGTGATATTTTGTGTTTATAAAGCATATACAGTTGTATTTTTTTCTAAAATGGCCGATCGTTTCGCTAGATAAGACCCATATTCCTCGTCTGGTATCGTTTAAAGCTCTTTGAAGCTGCACTGAAACTGTAATTTTGACCTTCAACCGTCTGGAGGCCATTGAAGTCCACTATAAGGAGAATAATCCTGGAATGTTTTCATCAAAAACCTTAATTTCTTTTCGACTGATGGAAGAAAGACATGAACATCTTGGATGACATGGGGGTGAGTAAATTATCAGGAAAAGTTTATTTAAAAGTGGACTAATCCTTTAATAACATAGCGAGGGGACCTGTCCTCACTAGGGCTGGGTATTGACATAATTTTCACAATTCGATTCAATTTCTATTCACAAGCTTTCGATTCGATTCGCAATAGATTATTTTGGATATATATATATCAGATACAGTACATGGCAAATTTTCTTGAGTAAAAAAAATCTCTCAACTAGTGCTGTAAACTATACATGGGAGTCAGTTGGTACAACATTACTATAATATTGAAGGTTAAAATTAACTAATTTATACACAAACACCTTCATTACACTCAAGGATGTTTTTTTTTATAATAAATAAAGTTATAAACCTAACTTTAGAACTAGGCCTATATAATTATATTTCTACTTCAATTCTTTTTTTGAAATATAAACATTTATTTAAATTGTGGCTGTCATTACATGATGTATTCAAACATGCATTAAATATTGAAGAACATTAAAAATTATAATGAATATGTAATATAGTGCATATATTTATCAGAATGCTACTCTCTAGAGTTCATTTTTCTAGCTGACTAACGAGTTTATGGCCACTGAATGTTTTTTCTGAGGTAAATGTGATGTAACCATGTTTCCACGGTTGAAACACTGATTGAGCGATTACACGTGACATGATATAAATTTCGGTAAGTTGTACTGTATCTTTTAACATACCTTCAGATGTTCATTAATGTTTATTTTGCACTGTAACTGGTATTAAAGTGGAGTAGATGATCAGTTCATGTGTGTTGTGCTGCCCCTTCTCTTGAACTGAGCTGCGCTACAGCGATCTGTCACGCCACATTAAAGAGCGCCAAAACAGTATTTATTTTTTTTATTTCATAATAAAATGATTCATTTTAAATCTGAGACTTTGTTTCATATCAAAAGTAACAAAGCACAAAGATTATTACGATTTATTGGATGGGAGGCGAGCTAGCTACAATACAATCCATCAACTGAAAACCGGAGAGACTAATTGATTCTTGGGATTTAAGAATCCATATCAGTTCGTAAAAATGAGAATCGATTAAAATTGAGAAATCAATATTTTTTACCCAGCCCTAGTCCTCACCACTTTTTGCCAAAGTAATTTTTATACCCACCACATTCTGAAAGCCCAAAAACAATGTAAAATACATTGTGGAAGGCTTACAACGAAAAAAAAAAAAGCAATCCGTCATTTTTAATAAATAATTCAAGCATGTAACACAAATACATTTGCACCGACCAGACAGGCCTAATCTATAAACCTTGTCACACACATACAGTATAGCGATTTATAAACAATAAACAGCATAAGTATGTACGCAGCACACAAATTACATGAAATGTTACTTATATGCCCTACTTTGTGTATGTAATTCCATGTGTATATGTACAGTACGTGTGCTCACTATGAAACTATATTCATAAACTGTGCTGCAACTTGTGCTCACACAGAGTAATCTGCAGACAGTCTGCATGCAGTCAGAAATGCAATGAGACTTTGATCAGCAGTCACACGGAACAGTAGAGAGAGCCTTCTGCTCCTGCTGCTGTGTCTGAGCTGGCACTGCCACACATCAGGGCTTATGGGATATGCCTGTGTGTGAATGGAGCCGCACACATATGTGCACTGGGGATTCATTTGTGTGTCAATTGCTCTAGCTGTCTAAATGTGTTGTCAGTACAGTAGGGAATTTCAGTATGGCAATTTGTATGCCATATTCATTCATACTAGGAATCGTGACCAGAAAACAATGTTCTTCCAGCATATTCAATCAAAGTGAGGAAAGTATAAGTAATAAATGCAAATATTTCTAACAATCAAATGCCTGTTCTACAAAACACGGTTCTTCACACATAGTAACAGTTCTATTTAGAACCATATCATCCTGAAGAACTCATTTTATGCTAAAATGAGTTTGGAGCCTTTTTTGTTTTTTCGTTTTAAAGTCTTTTTTGTTTTTGATTTTTAAAAATCTTTTTAATAAAACATTGATTTTCTGGAGCTCGAATATCCAACTAAACAGACTGTAAACACACTCAACAGGTACTTGATATCCTTCTTAAAATGTATAATGCATATTAGTGTTCCTGTATTCCAGTTTTTTTTAACAGAACTACGTCATGGAAGTTAACGCTTTTTGGATGTACGTCGAATGCATATGGCTGTCATGGAAGCTCGTTATTTTACTTTATAAAGTTTTAAATAAGGATATTTGTCTTACACAAACACATCGCTTCACTTCAGAAGGCCATTATTAACCCCCTGGAGTCATATGGATTCATTTTTTTATGGATGGGTGCTTTTTTTTTTGTCTTCAAAATTTGGGCAGCCATTTACAACCATTATAAACCTTGGAGGACAAAGGATATTTTTAAATATATCTCTGATTGTGTTGGTCTGAAAGAATATAGTCATATTCACCTAGGATGGCTTGAGGGTGTGTAACACCTTTAGTCCATGAAGGAAGATGAGAAACACAGGATATGATAGAATAGCGTTTACTAGTGATACACATAAGAACAGGTTACATCAACAGTAGTTACACCAACAATGACTGACAAAGGACTGAACAGAACCGGGAGTATGAATACACAGAGTAATTGAGGGAACTAAACAGGTACAGGTGGAGGAAGATTAACTAATCAGGGACTAGCGAACACAGTTAAACATATACGTGACAGGGTGAGTAAATCATGGAATAATTTTCATTTTTGGATGAACTATCCCTTTAAGACATTGAGGATTGTGAAGGTATTTCACTTGAAATTTCATTAGATTTACTTTGTGTTTCTGTTTTGTGTTTTATTTCTTTATGTATTTATTCATGCTCAGTGTCAATTGTAATTTATTGATCTGTTCAGTACTTGAAGCACTGTCATTTTTGGTATAATTTCTCATGTGAATAAAAATAAAAACTGACACAACTTGCTGTCATTTTTTAAAATGGAAAACCCATAACAGAGGCTACAAGGTATTATAAAACCAAGTAGATATTTAGAGGGGTATAAAGCATAATATTAATAAATAATATATTAATAATATTAATCAATAATATAAAAGTGCTTTCAAAGCATGGTTCTTTATGGAACATTATAAAAAGGTGTTATTTAGCACCAAGGGTTCTTCTATTGTTACAAGCCAAAAACCCTAATCTGGTATGGTTTAGAACAATTTTTCTTAAGAGCGTACAGTATTATTTAGTTCTAATGCAAAAATATACATAAAGACTATTTTTGCTTGAAGTTTTATGGATTTTCAGATTAAAGAGAAGAGGGTAAACTCTGTCAACTGATTTGATCTGTCAGCTGTTATTGGCATAAACATTGACATTGACTGATAAGCCTATCCGATTAACTTTAGAACATTCGCTACAGACTTGCTTTCCGCTCACTGATCTCTATATTAGAATTATAGATATAAGATACTAAACTATTATAGATAAATGTTTACGCCATGTTTAAAATTGACATGCCCCGTCCAACGTCATGCCTTGTGAATCATTAAGAAGTGTATTGTTTCCCAATACAATTATTCTTTGGTCATTCATGTGCTCAGAACTCGTAAAGTATTCTACCTGAAAGGCATGAAACTTCTTTCCCTGGTCAAATATGTCATCAGTAACATCATTACTAGTACCAGGTGGTGCTCTGGCCAGCTATTGTTCACACAGAATCAAACCCCAAAGTGAATATAGCTTGAGTTTGCATTTTTGGTAACGCTTTAGATTACAGCCTGCAATTTACAGCGTGAGTAAATCGAATTTACAGCGTTCCTTTTTGTAATGATAGCATACCTATGCAGTATGTACGTGTTATAAGGGAACAATACTCAAAGTTTGGGGAATAACGGGGTAACAACCTGGAAAATTAAAAATGATTTATTCTGTAAATATTTTAGAATTAAGGGGCAGCTATTCTATAATATTCTAATATTACGTGGTATGTATGACCTACTATACTAGGCAACAATCTTACGTTTGGGAGCAATTTAGCTAGAACATACACTATGTATCTTTAGGTAATAATAGTGTACCATACATATAGGCTGCTACTGTGGGAATTTTTATCACCAGCATTGCAGCCCATCAACATGTGATGCAGTGAAAAACAAGCTTACCACTTTTCAGCTATTCCTAGGCAAATAAATGACAAAAATAACATGATAAAATGCAACACTTGGATCTCTGTGCATATGTAGAGTAACTGATATGTTGTTTTGACAGCAAAAGCGCAGCTGATTTAGTTTGGTTTTCTGTGTTTTAAGGCAAATAATAAAAAAAAGTTAATTACTAGTTATTACTAAAATGGTTCTTATTACCCCCTTGTTTCATGTAGTTACAGGGTAAGTATAACATCTGCAGGCTGTAATTTAAAGTGATGCTTGCTACCCCCTTGTTCCTCAGGTTAAGTACAATATAGCTATAGGCTATACAAAGGCAACACAGTTTGATATCCTTGACTGTGAAATCTTTATTTTAAAAAAACAACTCATTTCAAAACTCATTTACAACACTTCTCATTCACAAGTTTGTTTGCCTATATAATCTTTAAGCTATTATGGTTAAACATTTGGCTTGCTGTCCGCAGTGGAAGGGCTCGAGGAAGCAGCTTTAACTCGAGCTTAGATACCCCCAGTGGGACTACTAATGCTTGGAAGATGAGTCTGGTAGCAAGATGCCTAAATTATGTTGGTGGAGTTGGGAAGGTGGAGGGATGCCAAAACAGCTGATGCTGGAGCAAGATGAGTGTCTTCTTAAATGCTCCGGCAGTTAATTGAAAGATTAGATGGGTTCACTCCTCTCGAAATTACGTTAAGGAACTTTAGTTAATTTAAAACACACTTTTATTGTTTTTATCAACTGATCAATTCAAATGATAGTCCCGAGTAGAAAGTATGACGTTTTTCCTTCTTTTTTTTGTTTCTCTTGCTTGCCTTCTTCCTCCTCTTGTTGATTTTCTTCTTTTTCTTTCACTCCACTCAGGAGTCTGATGTTGAAGAGAAGGAATCCTAGACATCCCACTCTGTAAAAACACATTTTAGGGTGGTTTGTGCATTCTATAGCAGCACTCCTGCTAAAGTGATGTAGAGTGTGACGAAATAAGAGGGGGGTGTTTCAACAAAATCCAAACACAAGTGGTCACAGGTGACGCATTTGTAATGCTTGTTAATACGAGGTGTAATGTAATGCGTCTCGGCAGACCACTTGTAATCACATCACCTGAAAATCATCTTAATAGCATGGGGGAAATAGGTCTTCTCTCTCCCGCTCGTTCGCTTGATTTCCGGGATATTATATATAATTTCCGTGCATCAGTGAGCTGATATCAGTATGTGGGAGTCTCCCATAACTTACAGAAGATGTCTGAAATCCCATGGCTCTTGCTGTTCTGCCAGAGATCTTCTTATAAAGAGACTCTGGTTCTGCATCGTTCGCATATTCATGCGAGGGTCAAGTTCAACCTTGATGTAAACAAGTTGTGAAGTGCAACATGAATCGTGAAGTAAGAGCGCTGTAAACATCCATTGTCCTATGACTCTTTTTTTGTTTGGTTGTCGTTGTTATTATCTGGGTTTGTCTGTATATTTTGTTGTGAGCATTAATAAACAAAAAAAAAAGGAAGAAGTGATGTCCTCTGCACTTCATCGTCACTTCTCACGTGATTTTCACACAGCACACTTAAGTCACGATTCACAGCATGAACCCGACCCTCTCGTCATTCTTTCATTTGAAATGAAAAGTTGATTAAAAATAGTATTAAATGAATATGAAGTGTGGTAAATCTGTTTTGAAATAAAGTCACGTTTCCACCGCAGGAACTTTCCCCAGGAACTAGGGACTTTGGGGTGGTACTCGGTGTGTTTCGACCGCAGGAACCAGGGTCTAAATGCAGTTCCGGGTAAAAATTCTCCCCTCAAAACGTCCCTGCTTGCGAGGTAGTACTTTTTCAAAGTTCAGGAAATTTTGGGGGTGGGACTTGGGCCTGACCATGCTAATTGGTTGAGTTCATGCAGCATTTTGATTGGTTGACTCCACGCAGCATTTTATTTCAACCACCATTTTCAAAAGTCTGTTGCGATGCGTGCAGTAAGAGTTTGCTCTTGGAGTTTAAAACTATGACCGATGGTTTGTTTGTTCAAACCATTTGTTTGAAATCTTTGCAAATTTATTAAAAATAAAAAATGAAAAAAATAACATGTAAATTAATATTCACAACCTTTGCCATGACACTCAAAATTGAGCTCAGGTGCATCCTGTTTCCACTGATCATCCTTAAGATGTTTCTACAACTTGATTGGATTCCACCTGTGGTAAATTCAGTTGATTGTACATGATTTGGAAAGGCACACACCTGTCTATATAAGGTCCCACAGTTAACAGGGTATGTCTGAGCACAAACCAAGCCATGAAGTCTAAGGAATTGTCTGTAGACCTCCGGGACAGCTTTGCATTGAGGCACAGATCTGGGGAAGGGTAAAAAAAAATTCTGCAGCATTGAAGGTCCCAATGAGCACAGTGGTCTCCATCATCTGTAAATGGAAGAAGTTTGGAACCACCAAACTGAGCGATCAGGGGAGAAGGACCTTAGTCAGGGAGGTGACCAAGAAGCTGATGATCACTCTGACAGAGCTCCAGTGTTTCTCTGTGTAGAGAGGAGAACCTTCCAGAAGCACCTGAAGGACTCTAATACCATGAGAAACAAAATTCTCTGGTCTGATGAAACAAAGATTGAACTCTTTGGCCTGAATAGCAAGCATCATGTCTGGAGGAAACCAGGCACCGCTCATCACCTAGCCAATACCATCCCTACAGTTAAGCATGGTGGTGGCAGCATCATGCTGTGGGAATGTTTTTCAGCGGCAGGACATGGGAGACTAGTCAGGATCGAGGGAAAGATGAATGCAGCAATGTACAATGTCTCATCCTTGATGAAAACCTGCTCCAGAGCACTCTGGACCTCAGACTGGGGCGAAGGTTCATCTTCCAACAGGACAACGACTCTAAGCACACAGCCAAGATAACAAAGGAATGGCTATGGGACAACTCTGTGAATATCCTTGAGTGGCCCAGCCAGAGCCCCGACTTGAACCCGATTGAATATCTCTGGAGAGATCTGAAAATGGCTGTGCACCGACGCTCCCCATCCACCTTGATGGAGCTTGAGAGGTCCTGCAAAGAAGAATGGGAGAAACTGGCCAAAAATAGGTGTGCCAAGCTTGTAGCATCACACTCAAAAAAACTTGAGGCTGTAATTGGTGCCAAAGGTGCTTCAACAAAGTTTTGAGCAAAGGCTGTAAATACTTATGTACATGTGATTTATTTTAATTTTTATAAATTTGCAAAGATTTCAAACAAACTTCTTTCACATTGTCATTATGGGGTATTGTTTGTAGAATTTTAAGGAAAATAATGACTTTAATCCATTTTGGAATAAGGCTGTAACATAATAAAATGTGGAAAAAGTACTTTCCGGACACACTGTAAATTATAGCCCACAGATGTTACACTTACCCTGTAACTACATGGAACAAGGGGTAACAAGCACCAATTTAAATTACAACCCGCAGATCTTACACTTCCCTTAACTACATGGAACAAGGAAGTATATTTGCCCAGTAATTACAAAGAAACATGTTGTAATAGTTTTAGTTTTACTTGTAATAGTTTTAGTTTTACAATTTATGCACAGAGATCCAGGAGTTGCATTGTATCATGTTGTTTTTGTCATTTATTTGCCTGGGAATAGCTGAAAAGAGGTAAGCTTGTTTTCCACTGCATCGCACGTTGATGGGCTGCAATGCTGGTGACACTTCGCACAGCTGAAACGGTCTGTATGCAATCCGCATTTGTCAGCAGCATATTGAAATTAATAAATAAAATCATAGCAGAAACTCTTTACATAATTTCCCCAGATTTTCAGTTCGGTGCTTAGTAATCTCCATCCAGTAATAACAGAATATGTACCCCATAGTTAAAAAAAAATACCCAGAGTAGCAGCCTATAAGTAGCCTACGATATTATTACCAAAAGGTGTATAGTGTATGTTCTAGCTAAATTGCTCCCAGAAGTAAGATTGTTGCCTAGAATAGTAGGTCATACACGTAATAATAAAATATTATAGAATAGGTTACTTATAAAATGCTTGCAGTACAGGCGGGGCGGTATGACGGGATATACTGTGACCACGGTATAAAGTTTCTATCCCAAACCACCAACCCCTGCCACCAACCTAAACTGGAAATAGCCAGGCCTTCCAGCATTTGCCCCTGCATTAATGGAGCAGGTCCTGGTACTTGGTGGCTTTCCTCTCCAAGGCTTCCTCGCATCCATCAATCCAGGCCTGACAGTCAGCTAAATCATGATGATCCTCCTTCCCTCCTCAGACCAGATGACCATGTCTGGCCTAAGGGATGTTTGGATGATTTAGGGAAAACATAGTTTCCTTCCCAGGTCCACCCCCATCTCCCTCATTTCTCCTCCAGGTGTCGAACCTTGGCCTGGATCAGTTCTCCTGGAGTAGAAGTTAAACTGTCTTTAAGAGAGGTATCATACCACTTCCCTAGGCATTTTACTAGTTCTTCCTCAATTGATGGTATAACCACCCCCTGGACTTGAAGTTGGATCTTGCTAGTCACTTTTCCATTTCTGATCACCATACTATCAAATGGCCTCCCAAATTAATTGACTGAGGGCACCCATTTGTTCCAAACACGCAGAGAGGCCTAGGATGCCATCCTTCTGAATGTATGTACAGTATCTCACAGAAGTGAGTACACCCCTCACATTTTTGTAAGTATTTTATTATATCTATTCATGTGACAACACTGAAGAAATGACACTTTGCTACAATGTAAAGTAGTGAGTGTACAGCTTGTATAACAGTGTAAATTTGCTGTCCCCTCAAAATAACTCAACACACAGCCATTAATATCTAAACCGCTGGCCACAAAAGTGAGTACACCCCTCAGTGAAAATGTCCAAATTGGGCCCAAAGTGTCAATATTTTTTGTGTGGTCACCATTATTGTCCAGCACTGCTTTAACCCTCTTGGGCATGGAGTTCACCAGAGCTTCACAGGTTGCCACTGGAGTCCTCTTCCACTCCTGCATGACGACATCACAGAGCTGGTGGATGTTAGAGATCTTGCGCTCCTCCACCTTCCATTTGATGATGCCCCACAGATGCTCAATAGGGTTTAGGTCTGGAGACGTGCTTGGCCAGTCCATCACCTTTACCCTCAGCTTCTTTAGCAAGGCAGTGGTCGTCTTGGTGTGTTTGGGGTCGTTAGCATGTTAGAATACTGCCCTGCGGCCCAGTCTCCGAAGGGAGGGGATCATGCTCTGCTCATTCATGGTTCCCTCAATGAACTGTAGCTCCCCAGTGCCGGCAGCACTTATCCAGCCCCAGACCATGACACTCCCACCACCATGCTTGACTGTAGGCAAGACACACTTGTCTTTGTACTCCTCACCTGGTTGCAGCCACACATGCTTGACACCATCTGAACCAAATAAGTTTATCTTGGTCTCATCAGACCACAGGACATGGTTCCAGTAATCCATGTCCTTAGTCTGCTTGTCTTCAGCAAACTGTTTGGGGGCTTTCTTGTGCATCATCTTTAGAAGAGGTTTGATGCAGTGTGCGGCATATGGTCTGAGCACTGACAGGCTGACCCCCCACCCCTTCAACCTCTGCAGCAATGCTGGCAGCACTCATATGTCTATTTCCAAAAACAACCTCTGGATATGACGCTGAGCAAATGCACTGAACTTCTATGGTCGACCATGGCGAGGCCTGTTCTGAGTGGAACCTGTCCTGTTAAACCGCTGTATGGTCTTGGCCACCATGCTGCAGCTCAGTTTCAGGGTCTTGGCAATCTTCTTATAGCGTACGGCATCTTTATGTAGAGCAACAATTCTTTTTTCAGATCCTCAGAGAGTTCTTTGCCATGAGGTGCCATGTTGAACTTCCAGTGACCAGTATGATAACACCAAATTTTACACACCTGCTCCCCATTCACACCTGAGAACTTGTAACACTAACGAGTTACATGACACCGGGGAGAGAAAATGGCTAATTGGGCCCAATTTGGACATTTTCACTGAGGGGTTTACTCACTTTTGTGGCCAGCGGTTTAGACATTAATGGCTGTGTGTTGAGTTATTTTGAAGGGACAGCAAATTTACACTGTTATACAAGCTGTACACTCACTACTTTACATTGTAGCAAAGTGTCATTTCTTCAGTGTTGTCACATGAAAAGATATAACAAAATATTTACAAAAATGTGAAGGGTGTACTCACTTCTGTGAGATACTGTATCAATGCACTTGTTCTTCGCCAAGTAGGTAGTCATTCTTCTGGCCAAGACAGAGAAAAACATTTTTCCTTCAACACTCAAGAGAGAAATGGTTTTCTTTAAGGAACACCTCCACAACTTCCTTAGGGATAGTCAACCTCCTGGATCTTGCTTCTCCCAACAAAGTTTTGGTGAACCTATAAGGATCCTTCATAAACTCAGCTCAATTGGCCTCCTTCTCCTTTCTCAATCTTTAAGACCTTTCTACTCTTCTCAGGTTACAGTCGCCTTCGCAGTCCACTTGAGAGGTTTATTTATGCCCTCCTTATCATCGGCACTTACCGTTTTAAACTGCTTGTTAAGAGTCTTGATTTCTTTTCTCAGATGCAAGATCTCTCTCCCCCTCCTGTTGGGACATTTTCCAGGTGATGTTGAAGATGATAGTTGTCATACTATCAATTTTCTTTTCAGCTGTTCCAACTAATACTGCCTCTAGAACTCTATCAAGGTTCTGGTCTAGCTGTTTCCATCGTGTCTTGTTATTTGCTAGGGGACATTTCACTCTCTCTTTTGCAGGTTGGGTGTCTGGGACAGCATCAGGAAAGTCCTTCATGTGGCCTCGGGGTGAGAGAGATGCTGAGAGGTCTATGAATTGTGAATTGAATTGAACTGAAAGAAATTTCATTGAACCAATTCATCTGATTTGTTCAAATCACTACTTCATTCAGTAACAAAACACCACTACTGTGTTGCTCGGAGACTCATTTCTGCTTTAAAACTTTTCATTTGTGGAGGGGAAGTAGACAAATTTGCAAAATTTGTGTTTACAATGTAAGTTACTCAATATTAACTTTTGTTTATTGAACTTAAAAGCAATACCAGCACGGCTGTTCCTATTGTACCCAGAACAACTTTTTATGGAAGTTATTTTTGTGGAAATTGAATAATTTTTATTTTATTTTAATAACCATGTGGTAGTGCCTGTTTTCAGATAATTCAGATACTTTAAAAGTACAAATGACAATATCAGATTTTTTTTTATTCTTTTTTTTTTATTTCTATCTTTTTTTCGAACTTGATGGATGCTAACCAAAACACATGATTGTTAATAACAAATTAACTGTGTTGTAAAACATGTCTGTGATGGCACATCAATTGAATTATATACTGTATTAATGCACCAAGTTTGTGACATTACTTGACAACCAAGGACAACTTTGTGCTTGTGTCACACTCTTTAATAACAAGTTCACCTCTTAATACCAAGTGATATCATGTCTTTTCACCCTATACTTTCTCATCCTCTCACTTCTGAACTGATTGATGGCCTCATTCATCTTTTGACAACACGCAATCCTCTTTAACCTTCAAAAACATGCTTCCTCTGTAATGATCAGGTTATCCTTGCAGGCACACACACATTAATGACTTTAAAACAGCCGTTTTTTTCTGCAGAACACCAAATCATCATGTCACATACACATTCCTCATTCAAATGTCGACTGCATTCTCCTGATTAACTAACCCCTTTAAATGAACCCCAGCTTTTCTTGACCCCTCCCCCCAACTCTCTCTTTGTTTCTCAAGGTGATTGCAGATTGTTGGATTGAAGGACTGTCAGTAAAGGAGAGAAAATGCTCAGTCACTCGTTTTTCATCCTGTCTTCAGCACTAAATCCTCCACACCCCCTTCTAGACACGCTGATGTGAATAGCTTAATATAGCACACACACATACAACACACACACCATCATCATGCTGCCTTCAACATGTTGGTGGTTGTGTAAAAGAGATAGCAGAAGTTACAGAGGGATCATTTTATAAATGCTGAGCGTATTATATGTGTGCCAGCAGAAACTGTTATTTTCATGTCGTACAGTTTACAGAAAGATTTACAGAATTCTTTCTGCTTTTTAAAGACTCACAACAATTTTGAGATAAATGTTTATGTTACTTTATCTAGTAGTGGGTAGAAAAAAGATACAATGTCAATTTTATAGAAATATTTTACATGTATTTATAAAGTGTTAATTTTTTTACAGTAAAAATTGGGATACATGTATAAATGTTATGTCCCTCCCTCACAGGATCACCATATTTAGGGGTTTGTCGCATCAAAACCTGATTTAAATAACTGAAATGGAGCATCAATGGGAACATTTTTACATCTCAGAATGACTGGCTCAATAAAACACCATTCAAACGTTTGTGGTCTGTAAGATTTTTGAAAGTCTCTTATTCTTAACAAGGCTGTGCATTTATTTGTTAAATCGTTTTCTATTTTAATATATTTTAAGATTTATTTCTGTGATGGCAAAGCTGAATTTTCAGCAGCCATTACTCCAGTCTACAGTGACTACGTTTACATGGACAGCAGTAATCCGATATTAATACGATTAAGACTATACTCTGATTAAGAAAGGACCATGTAAACAGCGATGTTTTATTACCTTAATCCGACTTAAGTCATACTCGAAGTAAACAAAAATCGAATTAAGACAGGTGGAGTATTCCTATTTTAGTCGCATTATTGGAGTGCATTGTAGACATGTACACACCTTAATCACACTATTAACGTCATGTGGGAGTTTTCGCCACATTTTGACACAGGACACATAATACACACACGGCAGTGGTGAACCGTTTTGACGGCAAACAAGAGAGCAAGCTTCAAGCAAGAAGCCACAAATCAAATTCCTCGCAGCTCATCACTCATCCAGTAGGCTACCTCTGAGTTTGTCGCGGTGGCATGAATGAAAGTTGCCGAATTAAAGTACAGGAGTTGCTAGAGAATTTGTATCCACCGTTGTCTATTTACAGAGCCCCACACATGAGAGGGAAAATAAATAGTAGCCTAGGCTAAATCGTGCGAACAATTTTCTAATTTGTTCCCTCAATTTATAAATCATGCGCATCATTTATAAATCGAGGGAACGAATTAGTAACTCATGCGCACAATTTATTTTTTCTTGCATGTCATGTGCGGGGCTCCGTATCTCCGTATCTATTTGCACGTATTGCATGTCAAATAATTATCTGCACTTGAAGCTTTCGTAAGATTAAAAGTGAAACACACAAAACTGGCACGAACTGTGTGGTGATACGTGAAATTCTGTAGAGAACGTCGGACGGCGTGCCGTGGGGACGTAATGACGTTTGCCATTAATCGATCTACGTTCTGTAACATGTAAAACGGGAACATGAAAGGAATATTCTAAAAACAACTCATGTAAACACCTTAATCATAATATTGTCTTATTCGGAATAAAGTCAGTAATTAGATTAGGCTACTGCTGTCCATGTAAACGCAGTCAGTGTCACATGATCCTTCAGAAATCATATTAATATGCCAATTTGGTGCTCAGGAAAAATGTCTTATTATTATCAATGTTGAAATAGTTTTGCTGAAACAGTTGTGCCAACATTTTTGTGGAAAGCTGATAAAGTTCTTTTCAGGATTCTTGAATGAATAGAAAGTTCAAAACAACAGCATTTATTTGAAATAGAAATCCTTTGTAACATTATGTCTTTACTGTTACTTTTGATCAAATTAATGCATCCTTTCTGAATAAAAGTATTAATTTCTTTCAAAAAATAATGTGCAGTCAGTCAGCCAGTTATTATTGCAAAAAAGACCCTGATAGGGTGGTCTTGTATCACCCTAAATGGGTTTATTTTATAATGACTGGCTGACTGCACGCTATGTCGTTTATTACACAGCTATTTACCAAATAAACAAATAAATGCCCATAAAATATTGATCTGAGTTCTATAATGTGACAAGAAAAGATCTGCTGATTGATTTGTGAGACATAAAACAAGCATGTAAAAAATCAGTTGCCTGTTAAAACAGATAAATAAGTTAGCATTAAACAAAATAATGCTGCGATTAACCAACCAGAATAACAATTGTTTACAATTGTTGGTGCGTCACAGTGTTGCTGAATATAGGGTGATAGCATGTCATATCTGGCAGCAAGCTGGAGGCGTAGTATGATCAGTGTTAACATTAATGTGTTATTCAATCTGACTATTGAAAAAAAGCTTCTGTGTTCCAGGAACACAAACTCTAACATCATCAAGGAATACGCATAAGCAAATAGGACAATCGTCATCAAAAAAAACATGCTGTTGAAAGTGTTTGAACAGACTGCTGCACACTGAAGAATATACAACATGTAACAGCAACAACAATGCTGAAGCCTTTCTAGGGCACATATCTGTCAAAAGAAGATGGGTCTCCGATGAGTCACTTCAACCACCTCAAGGCTACAAACAAGCGATAACAGAGTGCATGTTACACCATAAATGTGTTTTTCGCTAAGGCAGACCATAAACTGTCTAAACAGTTGGCTTTTCTGGCAGTGTTTCTTATCATAATGCTTATATCTTTCAGAGAAAATCCTGCTCAGTGCCATGTATATATATATCTACATGTGGGTGAATGTACTTGGGTGACAATTAACAGCAAAGGAAATCCCTTGTGTGCGTTAAACAAACTACATTATAGGCCTAAGCATGTTTGCATATAGCATGACAAAATAATAGGCCTATTTATCTTCCAGATTCTCTGAATACAGATTTTCTATATTTACAGTCACAAACCAGTAAACACAGCCCACATTCCACACACCTTCTCATAATCAAATGCCTAAGCAATTTCCATAATGTTATGTATGTGTACCCTGGCCTGAAGTATCATTGAGTTTTTGTGTGCATGATGTGTGGGATGGGCATGTGGGAGTGGGCAGGCCATTCACATGAATCAGCGGCTGTTCAGGCCGTTGAGACACAGGCTTGTCGCAGTGAAGCTCACATTGTGAAGCATCAGTGTTTGACATCAAAAGGAGCCATAACCACTAAGAGACAACTCATTCAGGTTATTGGATTGGGGGAAAACTACACTAAAGAGGCCATACCAAGTGTCTCCAAGGCCAATTCAGATTTGCTCGATTCTGTCTTCAGAGAGCTCAGTCAAGTAATGTGTTTGCTTGCTAGTGTAGTTTCATTGCATAGATTTCTATTTAGAATACATAACATATTAATCATTCATCAAAATCCTGTTTGTTAGATTCCAGAGCAGGGATGAGAGGTCTGGTTCCTTTCTGTGAATCGGATCTTGTAAACAGTTTGTTTCAAAGATGTGGTTAAAAAAAGGATTCAATTATTAATTTGCATCATGACGTAAATACGTCATAGAGGGGTTTTTTTACATTCTGACGTGACAAATTATAAATGCTCTAATGTTTAAAAAAAATGTATGTAGCACATATTGCTGTTTGTTTATTATGTTTTTCCCCCCAGTTCAGTCTGCTGAAGCCATGATTCAGCTCATAAATTCATTAATATATATTTAAATAAAACATAAATGCATTTAGTAATTTATTAATTAGTGATGGGAAGGTCTAACTCATTTTAGGGAATTGGTCAGTTCATTTCGAAGAAGGAAAAAAAAATTATAATTATTAATTTGCGTTATGACATAATTACATCATAGTGTGGCCTCTGACAAACATATTTTAAAAATACAGTTGTGGTCAGAATTATTGGCACCCTTGGTAAATATGATCAAAGATGACTATAAAAATATATCTGCATTGTTTATCCTTTTGATCTTTAATTAATAAAATTAGCAAAAATCGAACCTTTCATTGAAGGAAAAGAATTGAAAGGGGGGGAAAATCACATTATGAAATAAATGTTTTTCTCCAAAACACGTTGGCCACAATTATTGGCACCCTTTTATTCAATAGTTTTTGAAACTTCCTTTTGCCAAGATAACAGCTCTGAGTCTTCTTCTATAATGCCTGATGAGTTTGGAGAACACCTGACAAGAGATCAGGTTCCTTCATGCAGAATCTCTCCAGATCCTTCAGATTCCCAGCTCCATGTTGGTGCTTCTTCTCTTCAGTTCACTCCACTCATTTTCTTTAGGATTCAGGTCAGGAGACTGGGATGGCCATGGCAGAAGCTTTATTTTGTGCTCAGTGACACATTTTTGTGTTGGTTTTGATGTTTGTTTTAGATCATTATCCTGATAAAAGATCCAACCACGGCCCATTATTGGATTTCTAGCAGAAGCGGTCAGCTTTTGATTTTTTATCTGTTGGTATTTGATAGAATCCATGATACCATGTATCTGAACAAGATTTCCAGGACCTCCAGCAAAAAAATAGGCCCACATCATTAAAGATCCAGCAGTATATTGAACCGTGGGCATGGCGTACTTTTTAACCATGTGTGCACCAAACCCATCTGGTGGGTTTGCTGCCAAAAAGCTATTTTTTTAGTTTCATCTGACTATAGAAGCCGGTCCCGTTTGAAGTTCCAGTCTTGTCTGACAACTGAATATGCTGGAGATTGTTTCTGGATGAGAGCAGAGGATTTTCTTGAAATCCTCCCGAACAACTTGTGGGGATGTAGGTGCTGTTTGATAATTTTTTTTAGGCTTTCTGAGACTCAAGACTTAACTAATCTCTGCAATTCTCCAGCTGTGATCCTTGGAGAGTCTTTGTCCACTCAAACTTTCCTCCTTACCGCACATCAGGACAATTTAGACACGGGTCCTCTTCCAGGCAGATTTGTAACATTTTTAGTTAATTGGAACCTCTCAATTATTGCCATGATGGTGGAAATGGGGATTTTCAATGCTTTAGCTATTTTCTTACAGCCACTTTCTATTTTGTGAAGCTCAACAATCTTTTCCTGCACATCAGAACTATATTTTTTGGTTTTACTCATTGTTATGAATGATTAAGGGAATTTGGCCTTTGTGTTTCCTCATGTTTATACTCATGTGGAACAGAAAGACATGGCTGGAAAATGTCATGTTCATGATCACCCTGGGGTGCTAAAAAATGTAAATATGAATGAGAATATACTTCAGAGATATTTTACTCCTATAAAATTCTAGGGGTGCCAATAATTGTGGCCAACGTGTTTTGGAGAAAAACATTTATTTCATAATGTGATTTTCCCACACTTTCAATTCTTTTCCTTCAATGAAAGGTTAGATGTTTGCTAATTTTATTAATTACAGATCAAAAGGATAAACAATGCAGATTTATTTGTATAGTCATCTTTGATCATATTTACCAAGGGTGCCAATAATTCTGACCACAACTGTATGTATGTAGTACATATTGCTTTTTTTTTTATCCCAGTTCAGTCTGTTTCACCCTTGATTCAACTCATAAAAACATAAAAAGATTTATATTAATATAAATTTAAATGATGGTAGGCCTAGGCTATATAAATATAGCATTTACATTAAACTACTAAAAATCTCCAAGATGTTTAATTGTAACATTTCTGCAACATCCTTTCAGTTGTTTCAATCAGAAATATCTTGGTATCAACTCACTCATCGGTTCTCGGCTCATTATGAATCGGACATGTTGGATGTTCTCAGTTCAGTGAATGAAGGTGATGATACGCGGGGCAACTTTTTGAGCAATGTTGCCGGGCAATCTCACCGAGCGATGATGCTTGGGCACTTTCCCATTGAGAATAGACAACAAATTACTATCTGGATACTTTAGATTGAAATTTGTTTCTCAACATTTGCACGACAACATTGCTCAAAAAGTTGCCCCGCGTATTATCACCTTGAGTGTTGTTAGGTGTGTTCGACTACAAGCGACACTACGCAGATCAATCGGTGCCGGATCGGACCGATTCAGTTCAATTCGTCAATGAATCGTTCAGGCCGGTTTTGTAAATCCACTGAACAGAACCACTCCACTGAAAAGATGTTAAAAAGGCCAACCATTTAAAACAATCTTCTAACCTATGTGACAAACTCAAACACACTAATAATGAATCGTTTTCTAATCTAATTTATGTTTCATCGTTCGTTCAGTACTGGTCTTCATGCCTCAGATGTAAGATGCGTGGGGGAGGGACACGCGCGAGGTCCATTTTTACGCCCTCGTGCCTTGCAAACGTTTGTCAAAAACCCATGAATTATATATAGGCTATCGCGAAATTAAAATATAGAAATTCTATCGTAAAACATTCAACGACAAATGACACTTCGAAGGAGGCAACCTGCTGTTTCATTTGCAATCGAATTGTGCAGATGCTGGTAAAACGGGGCCATCTCCTCTCCTCCGTTACTGTGGAAACCATCATCTTGCTGCTCCCGCGAATGCCAATTATCACATCCCCCCCAAAAAACTGGTTTATATAACGATCATCCCAACGCACAGTTTACACAACCAGACAGCCAGAACCAAAATGTGCCACAGTTCAGACTCATTAGAACCTAAAGTGATAAACCCGAGTGATTGCCAGCATCCAGCCCCCGGTCCTTTCATGGGTTGCGTAAAGGAATAAATAACACAGCAGCGTTAATAATAGAACACATGTAAGCAGGCGATAGTTATCCTGTGTTAACTCGAATAGGAATAACACATAGAACCTGCCATACAGCCTCCTGTAATATTTAATATGGCTTGAATGCAGAATGAATTAATAATATGGGGAGGGAAACTGCCTTATTATCACACCTGTGCATTGGTAAGCTAATTTATAACAGCATCTAGATTAGTATATATGGAGAATTAATTAGTTAAAGCGACGAGAACTCCATGTTGACTTACAGCAATTTGTTATGGCGAAGCTGTTAGCCACCTCCAGGTTATCAATGTGAGGAGTGAGGCGGAATTCGGCCGTGCCGAACTGGACCATTCCGATCCGAAACGCGCTGTACTCTTGGTCTGCTCCTCTGGGGAACAGGCCGCCTGAGAAAAAATACGTTAAAAAATTATTCATAGGCCTATTAAATCGTACGAAAAATCCAAAAATAGACAGATAATATTATCATGAAATTCTCACATGGTACCCAAGTAAAGAGCACGTTTATAATACAATTTCTGTTATCAGACGTATCAAGTTGAGATTTGATGAATGTGATCTAAAAGGCGTAGACAGGTGGAATGCGCTCACCGATTTGGACGCTCGGAGATCCGCCGAGCGCCAGTCCCCATAACGCAGAGAAGAGGAGACCCGACAAAATCATCGTCTTCTGCTTATCCATGCGGCCACATCCACCAAACACACACTGTTCACAAAACAGCGGGAACCATATAGAGTCGACACATGTTAAAAAATAACCACAGTTAAAGCGCAGAGGCTCTCGTTAGTCCGCGGTGCTGGTGAGGGAAAGAGCGGGCGCGATGATGCGGGAGTCTTGCCCTCCTCCTTTGCGGCTCCGTCCCTGAGAATCGTTTCAACTCAGCGGACACGGTAAGAATACTGATGAAGACGAAAAGAGCCGAGCGGAACCGAAGCTGCTCTAATTTTGAACGCGCCTAATTTCGAGAGGCGCGCGCTCGCGCTCGCTCTTGGACAGCGGCTCAGCTGCTTCAGGGAATATAATTGCGATTCGTGGATCTTAATACAAGTCCCGTGGTTTCTTTTGGTTATGAATTTATTGAATTAGAAAAGGCTTAATATGTGTCTACTCAGAAGCAGAATGGTGACAGATGTTCCCCTGCAATCCAATTGGCTTGTGCTCCCCCATCTTCTGAAATATACATAATGAACTACTTAACCACCTTCAACCAGATTAATCAATAAATGATCACACCCATTACACATATTACTATGGTCCCTTCAAGAATTTTCAGGCCAATGACCTCTTGGTTGAGAGAGATGGAAACGGGATCACTGTATAAAATTGTTTGCAGTACAGTTTACCATGGTACCACATTAATGTATAGTTCATTATGGTACTGCTTACATTAAAAAGCCATTAAAATAATCATTAGCCTTCTGATTCACATTTTAATGTGGGAGGGACAATAAAACATTTAGCTGAATTTTACTTTTTTTTTTTTTTTTGGTTGATGTTAACTTAATATTGTATTTTTTGATACAATTGTTGAGGAATTTTAACCTTGTGGGCAGAGAAATGGGTCAGTACATAGAATCTGTGCCTGAATCTGCATTGTTCTTGTTTGCCTTTTTGCATGTAAGGTATGCATTCTAAAATGAACTGACTTATAAAATAATTATGAACACATCAAGATGAAACAAGCGGAGTTCTAATTATCAAACCTTGAACCCATGATAAATAATAATTTAGGTCACAGTAATAACATATTTAACATGTCACAAGGATGTGAATAGAGTTTAAGCCAAGAGTGTGGCACAGTATTAGTACACAGCAAATTATAAATTGACTTAAACAAAACATCAAACAAAAACAAGATTAGGTTTAGATATTGAAGAAGACTTTAGCTGCCTTCATGATTTGTGCTGTTTTTAACATCAATTGTCCAATACTCCCCTAAGGCTATTCAAAATCTGCAAGCAGCAAAGTAGTTCCCAGCACGACCAGCAGAGAGCAGTGAAGTGCTGTGGAAGCCTGATCCAACACATGCTGAATCCGTACAGGGGTGTCCAATCTTGCTCCAGTGTCCTGCAGAGTTTATTTCCAAAATGTCCCAACACATTTGCCTGGAAGTCCAAGACTGTCCGAAATCACTCCTATACCCTTATACAGTGCACTATATAAAGGCACAGACATTTGTTGTGGTGTCCGAAACCATATGGGACATTGAGTGCACTCATTCAATCCCAATGCACCTCAATCAAGGGTGTCCAATCCTGCTCCTTGTGTAGGGCCATTGTCAACCCTAATTAAGCACATCTGAAACAGCTTATGAAGTTCTTCAGAACCTCAGCTGCATCCGAAATCTTGAGTAGATTAAAGCAGTGTTTCCAAACCCTGTTCCTAGAGGCACACCAACAGTACACAGTTTGGATGTCTCACTTATCTGACCCATACATTTCAGGTCTTGGAGTCTCTACTAATGAGCTGATGAGTTGAATCAGGTGAGTTTGATTAGAAAGAGTTGGAAAATGTGTACTGCTGGTGTGCCTCCAGGAACGCACGTCCTGATATTGCTGAGTTAGATGCGTTTCTGGGTCAACATATTTTGTTGATCCTGGAACAACATTCTAGTCTAAAAATTTAGTCTTAACCCTATTCCTACCCCTAAACCTAACCCTACCCATAAGTTATCCCAAAAATCTGAGGGAAATGATAGATGAATAACACTGATGTAGAAGCACCAATTCATGATTTTAAACCTAAACTTGACATAATCTGTAAACTTGTCCCTCAAATCTGATTGGTTTATTTGAATGTTGTTCCAGGATCAACAAAAATGTTGACCCAAGAACATGTTGAACTCAGCAATATCAAGTAATGCTCCAGGAACAGGTTTGGAAAACACTGGATTAAAGCAATAAGCCCAGAAGCCATGGTTTACAGTGAATTTATAACAGCTAAGGGGCATTGTTAGGCACAACACGAGCGGAGTGCCTAAAACCCCCTTAGCTGTTATAAATTCACTGTAAATCACGGCTTCACGGGGCTTATTGCTTTTATAAAACGCTTACTACACAATACAAATATTAAAGACTGAAAAATGTCTCAGTGCAACTTTCATGAAGTAAAATCATTCAAAGCCTTCCTTCCGCTGGAAAAAAATAGCCCCTGACCGTGAACAGCAACAGAAGTAACATTATTATGCCTGCCATTAGATGGCGGCAAAGATTGTCTTTGTGAGCGAGTCACTCAGTTGCAAAGACTTTCATACTGAAACTTGTTGCGAATGCGGAACAAGACGCAAAAGACAAATGCTTTGATTAGCGCTGTCAGTGTCAGCAGGGCACGGGAAAACCTATTAAATGTTAAAAAGACAAGATCGCAACAGATATTCAAATGGATTTTTATTATGAACATAGGAGTAGGACTGACCTGAAGGAAAATGCTAAATCTGATTGCAGGTAATGCACTGTCACTCGACATCTCTCTCACAATACTCTTTTACATAAGCTTCAATGAACAAAGTAAACTGGGAACAAACATGTTTACGTTGCTAAGAGTGGTTGCTAAGACAGATGCAGCAACATACACACTCAGTGGCGCAGCAATACTTATGTAATGCGGTCAGCTGTATGTTTTCGGGAATTTTACAACGGCTTCGAACGCTTCAGAATCAAGGGCTGGAACTATCCGTTTTATAAATGTATTTTGAATAACTAATTACTTCACAGCAGCTAAATAAGTCAGTTCAATGTAGTATCAATGTGTGTAGTATGACTGTCATCCGGACGGACTACATTCACCATGTTGTCATTACCATGTGACCTACCAGCATCAGTTACGTCGCTTCACTGCCATTCACTAACCCATACTTTTTGCCTGCTCTTTTATGAATACTGTGAATCAGAATCGGACATACTTTTGTCACATAGCCTTCTGTTTTTCGCCTACTATATAGTAGAGAAGTATGCAATTTCAGATGCAACCCTCTAATAATAACTTTTAGGCAAATGTGTTGAAGCAGTTTGGAGCTAAACCCTCCAGGACGGCGACCCTCCAGAAGCAGGATTGGGCACCCCTGCTCTAGTACATAATCAAAACTTTTAATTCTTTAAAAAAAAAAAGTATACTTCAAGTTTGTTTTTTTAAGTACACTTAAAGGTGCAATATGTAAAATTTTTGCAGTAAAATATCCAAAAACCACTAGGCCAGTGTTATATATTTTGTTCACTTGAGTACTTACAATATCCCAAATGTTTCCAAATATTTGTAAATCGTGAGAAAATTGCAATTTTAACCAAGGCTCCGGGACGTGTGAGGAGTCGCCTGTCAATTGCATCATGCCCGCGTTACCCCCGGTTTCCGGTTTTATTTTGTAGAAACCATGGAAACACCAAAGACGCTTTAATATATTACATGTTTTAATAGGCAAAGGAACAACTGTTTTGGTTACGTTTATAGACAGAAAACGAATTATTGTTATGTAGCTCAACACGTTTAGTCATTGTTTAAATCTAATTTTCTTGATTTTTTGCGAGTACCATGGTTTACCATGCCTCAGAGAAAAACACTATTTTGTCAAGTAGCTAACATAGCATAATCAAATGCAGCTTTATTTTTAATAACAGTAATACAGCATTTTATCCATCATACAATACGTTTTAAACTTAATTGCATGCCATATCAACTCAAGCCATCCAGCATTTAATATGATATTCTAAAATCGATCTAGCTTACTGCAGTCTGCAACAAGTGTCTTACTTATGAAAGGAAAAGCGGAAGCAGCGCCGGCGACTGTGTCATAATAAAAGTTCAGCTGCTCATGAGGCGTGTGTTGCGCAATCGCTCCAGCGGCCTCGTTCAGCTCCCACAACACTCTGTCCTGCTCTGCTTCATACTACAGTAACGTTAATAATCACATCCATGAACATGATTTTTCCTGAGTCCTATCCAGATTGTTTCCACCATCCGTTGAGGTGAAGAATACATGTCCCAAGATTCCGTGCTCAAACTTGCCGTCATCAAGCTACGCCTTTGTTTTGAATAGGCCTTAGCGACCTCTAGCGGACACATTTTTTACATATTGCACCTTTAAGTAAATTTCAAGAATCATTTTAAGTGTCATAAGTATAATATCAATGCACTAGTAGTATGTACTTGTAAGTGCAGTATTTCAATACTTAGGAATTTAGTGTATAAAAGTATACTTTTAAATAAACTTTAAATGTAAGCTAATAGTAGAACTGCTCCGAGACTTGGGTTGGAGATCCAAAAGCAGGTAATCCACAATTGTAATCCATATAAAAGGCATAGGTCAAAACCACAGGGCAATAGTCATGTTCGATTCTTGAATGAACCATTCTTTTGAGCCAGTTCTCAGGAAGTAACCGGTTGAGCCGGTTCACTAATCAAACTGAGTCAAACTTTAATTCTGGGTTGATGACGCACAGCCGAAGAAGCACGTCTGACTCAAAAAGAACCAAATGAGCCGGTTCAACCAACTGTTGAAGTTTGCCAAGGATTACCGGGGAGTCTGATGAGTGAGTTGACGATACAATACTGAGGCATGTACTGTAATTAAATAGCATTTTATTAGCTGCAAAAACCTTTAAGTTGAGAGATGTAAATATATTTTACAATGGTTTATAGTACATGCAGATTATATTTTACGTTTTGAAGCGAAATCGATGAGTTTATGAAATTGGTTTATTTAGACACGTATAACACGTTTGTGCATCAAATGTGTGCCGTAGTTGCGAATCTTATCCAAGATGCTACTCAATAGCGGTCAGTCGATCCGCGAATGAAACTGTAACCACAAACCCCATTAACTTAAGTGAATGAAAGGCAATAATCAGCAATATGCGTTCACACAAATAACTTTTTAATTTAATGTTTCAATATGCATTGACACAAATTTGAATGCATTGATATAACATGACACTGAGTTGATAGAAAAGAAATGCATAGTGACGTCACTGCATTATGACGTCAGGAACCTATGAATTGGCTTTTTGAACCGGTTCATTGAGCCGAACTGTCCGAAAAGAACCGGTTCGCGGAAATGAATCAGACTTTGCATCACTACAGGGCAATCAATCCAGATAATAACAGAGTCCAAGACACAGGCAAATCCAGGGAGACAGGCAGAAAATCATGACCAGGAAAACAAGAAACAGCATTCAGAAATGCAGTGTAACACATACAAGACTTCACAAAGAATGAGTGAAAATACAGGGCTTATATAGGCAGAGTTTAACTAGATAATGAGACACAGGTGGAAGTGATCAAACAATAATGAGTCTAGGACATTGAAGTTCATGATGGGAAAGCAAGCGAGTCGGGAGGAGTGCCCTCTTCATGGGCACTCCAGCTGGTGGATGTAACAAGTACACAACTAATTTACAATTACGTTTTTTGTTTTTTTGCACTGCAACTATACTACAAGTGAACTTATAGGTATACTGATAGTTTACAGTTTAATAGTTTAGTAGTTTTATACTGCAAGTATACATGATTTTTCTTTATAAATCAATATTTTCAAACAATGTAAGTTTATGAGTATTCAAAACTATGTGAAAAAAGTATTTAAAAGGCTACTTAAAAAATAAACACTACTACAAGCCAAGTATACTTAGAATACTTATTTATACTTTTAAATATATCCCAATCAAAAGATTGTATAGTATATACAAGTTATATTATATAGCATATAGAGTATATAAACAACTGAAATATATTTCTGAGAAGTATATAAAAAATAGACTGAAAGTATACGTTTTTCTTTTAGTTTAAAAAGTATATTAATAGCACACTTGAATAAACTTGTTTTTTGAAAGGGAGACACTATAGACTGTTATATAAATACTATAACATTCAAAGTTAATTTTATTATAGACAGATGTATACAGTAATATGGAAAATCTGTAGAGGTAAGATTATTTCAAATGTGCATAGTGCATGTGTGAGTCTGACTAGCTGCTTTCTCGCACCATTCCAACGCATTAAGGCCATCATTTGCAGACGTCATTCATACAGATTCAGCCAATTGTATGATTAACTGTGGCACGTAATTTCCCTACTTTTCCCATGTTTGTATGTAGGACTGGGCTTCATTATTACAAATATCCTAACTTTTCTACAAAGGAAAAACACATCTGAGTAGGTCTGGATGTGAACTTTTGCAAAGTGCAGATTATATGAAGTCAAAGAACTCAAAGTACGTATTTAGCACAACCACAAGTGTTGCACAATGCATGCATTAATTAGTAGGTTTATATTAACACACACACACAAATCAGAGAATAATGTTTTATTACAGTTTACATGTTACATTTGAGATTTTCATGCATAGAGGTTAATATAATATTGAAAATTAATGGTAAAATTAATGTTTTAGGGTAATACTGAATGTAATACATCTGTCCACTGATGAAGCCCAGTCCTACAAACAAAAAAAAGAATGTATTCTTAAAGTATTTAACACAATATCTCTTGAAGGAAATACCAATGCTTGCAAGGCAGCAATACTGTAAAATTTTAGGTATTCTGTTTCAGTCTTTGTGCATAAAATGAAATGCTGCAGTGCCGTTGTCATGACACTGACCATGTGTCTTATTTTCAGGCGGCTGCACACAAGAATCAACTCTAGTGTGCAGTATAAAGGCAGATAAAAATGGCTAAACATATGCAAGACTGGAGTAATTAATTCAGAATGCAAATAGATTTACGATAGACAACCAGTTGTAATTCAGTATGAAAATATTACAACAACATGATTTAAAAAAGTTTGAATGTCTGTATGTTATATTTGTATGAGTCTGTACATTAAGTTGCTAAATTAATTGGAGGAGTTTAAAACAAATCCCTGAACAGAATGTCAATAATGCAAACATCTGATCAACCAAAATAATATAGACAACAAGAGAATGTAGCTGATGAAGGATCTTTATTGTATGGCTCAATAACAGCAGTTTAATCCCTTCTCATCACAGACTCATATGCAATAAGCCCATTATGAAAACGGCATGCTGTCTGTGTCCAGATCTTATACAGTCCTGTATTCCATAAGCACATTCTTGCCAGAGGTTATAAACAACTGATATTTATGGAAGTGTTGGCATGGGACATCATTGAGTGAATCACTATCTAGCAGTTTGGGCCAAACATGGCTGAGCACACATTGTCTGTCAAGTCATGCTGCTCATATTACAGCTACACATTTCAAAAAGCGACTTATAAGGACAAATACAAATAAGCAGGACTATTTAACAGACGTCAAAGAATGTAAAGGATGAACATTTCAACATTTTGTTCATGCTTAATCATCACCCTCATCAAAATAAAAGCACACGCACACACTAACACTCTGTCATGGTCACAGGTAGACAGACCAGTAAATAACATTGAAGAAGAGGAAAGTGAAAGGGAACAGAGCTCGTGCATAGAGATCAACCCGTTTAGCAGCGGACGGAATGACGGGTTTCGGAGGTGATGGCTTCTTGTTGTTCTTGTTCTGTGATTTGCCGGTGGCATCTGTGACCTCTATGGGCTTGCCGTAACAGTCGAAGTTTGAGAGTTCGAAATCTCGTGGGAGAGAACCGACAATACTGAAATCATTTGAGCGCAGATCTGATTTAGAAGTGCACACCTTCTTACTGCGGTTTTCCACAACCTATACAAACATGAAACACGCAAAAGTCATTTAGACATCCATCCATCCATCTACCCATCTGTCTGTCTATCCGTCCGTCCGTCTGCCTATCTATCTATCCATCTATCTGTCCGTCTGTCCATCATGACATGATTGCAGTTGGTTACAATTTGTGTGCAGAGCATTTGATCAAATCTGCCTGTCTACCCATCTGTCTATCCGTCCATCTGTCTATCTATCTATCTATCTATCTATCTATCTATCTATCTATCTATCTATCTATCTATCTATCTATCTATCTATCTATCTATCTATCCGTCCGTCCGTCCGTCCGTCCGTCCGTCACCACACGATTGCGGTTGGTTACAATTTGTGTAGAGCATTTGATCAAATCTGCCTGTCTACCCATCTGACCGTCCATCCGCCCATCCATCTATCCATCCATCTATCCATCTATCTATCCATCTATCTATCTATCTATCTATCTATCTATCTATCTATCTATCTATCTATCTATCTATCTATCTATCTATCTATCTGTCGGTCTGTCTGTCTGTCTGTCTGTCGGTCTGTCTGTCTGTCGGTCTGTCGGTCTGTCTGTCTGTCGGTCTGTCCGTCCGTCTGTCCATCTGCCAGTCTATCTATCTATCTATCTATCTATCTATCTATCTATCTATCTATCTATCTATCTATCTATCTATCTATCTATCTATCTATCGGTCTGTCTGTCTGTCGGTCCGTCTGTCTGTCGGTCCGTCTGTCTGTCGGTCCGTCTGCCAGTCTGTCTATCTATCTGTCCGTCCGTCCGTCCGTCCGTCCGTCCGTCTATCCATCCATCCATCCATCCATCCATCCATCCATCCATCCATCATGACATGATTGCAGTTGGTTACAATTTGTGTGCAGAGCATTTGATCAAATCCATTTGCCTGCCTACCCATCTGTCTATCCGTCCATCTGTCTGTCTATCAATCTATCTATCTATCCGTCCGTCCGTCACCACACGATTGCGGTTGGTTACAATTTGTGTAGAGCATTTGATCAAATCTGCCTGTCTACCCATCTGACCGTCCATCCACCCATCTATCTATCTATCTATCTATCTATCTATCTATCTATCTATCTATCTATCTATCTATCTATCTATCTATCTATCTATCTATCTATCCATCTATCTATCCATCTATCTATCCATCTATCTATCTGTCGGTCCGCGTCCGTCTGTCCATCTGCCAGTCTATCTATCTATCTATCTGTCTGTCTGTCTGTCTGTCGGTCCGCGTCCGTCTGTCAGTCTATCTATCTATCTATCTATCTATCTATCTATCTATCTATCTATCTATCTATCTATCTATCTATCTGTCCGTCCGTCTGTCCGTCACCACACGATTGCGGTTGGTTACAATTTGTGTAGAGCATTTGATCAAATCTGCCTGTCTACCCATCTGACCGTCCATTCGCCCGTCCGTCCGTCTGTCCGTCCGTCTGCCTGTCTATCTATCTATCTATCCATCATGACATGATTGCGGTTGGTTACAATTTGTCTACAGAGTATTTGATCAAATCCATCTGCATGTCAACCCATCCGTCCATCTGCCTATCTACCCATCTGTCTATCTGTCCGTCCATCCGCCCGTCTATCTATCTATCTATCTATCTATCTATCTATCTATCTATCTATCTATCTATCTATCTATCTATCTATCTATCTATCTATCTGTCTGTCTGTCTGTCTGTCCGTCCGCCTATCTATATGTTTGTGTTACTGTGTTAATCTGAGTAGTATAAGAGAAAAGGAAGTCAAAACCAACAAGTGTATTGTCAATTCAGTCAGTTAAATGCAAAATGATAAACGTATGATTGGAACATTATATTTTATTCTAAAAATGACAAGTTTCTTGTGAACTTCAGGAAATCTACAGGGAAGCTATTTCAGTCATCCTCACAAGACATTTCTCTTAAATATTGTTTGTAATATGACCTCTAACCCTTACACATACACACATGCAAGTGCACACACACTTGTGAACTCCTGTGCTGCTCTGTCATAGCTTCAGGCCTCAGTGCTGTCGGGTCACATTACTCTCAGTCCCCCAGAATCCTGTTCTTCTCTGCACCCATGTCCCACTGAGCACGCTCAGAGCAGTAGACTCAATTACAGCCATTTCATCTCCCCATGTACCCATTAACACACATACATACACATTTGTCTTATATAAAGAGAAGACATACATCCTTCATAGAGAGAACGCAGTCACACACATATATGTATATGTGAATACAAAAAAAATTTCTTCAAAGAGAGCACACACACACACACACACATGAATGCACACATTCATCTTACTTAAAGGAATACATGTGCATACTCACACTGACCTGTAGTGTGCTGACATGTATAGGTGTCCCACCAGTACCATTGGCACTGTTAGTTTTGGCTGGTATCTTGCTCTCTTTTTCTATTCTTGCTTTTTCTTTCTCAGCCATCTTTATCTTTTCTTCTGCAATGCGCTTGGGACTGTTCAACATTACCTGGGACACAGCACAAAGACACTTTGACACTTTGGGCCACTTACAAAGAACACATTTTTCCATTGTACTGCACTAATTTTTGATTGTTTTTCTATGTAAATGCACTAGACCAATGTCTTTAACCGTTGTGCTTGTGTCTCGTGTCTTTTGCAGCGTCTCGTGCATGACACAGCATTCTAAAAAACACAGCGTTCAGGTTAAAAGAAGTTCAACTTTTAAAAACCCATTTCTAGACCTTTTTTTTTCATTCCACTGACCTGCGTCTCATGTTTTTAACCACAAAAACGAGTTATGCATTTCACAAAAACAATTTTGATATTTGGACACTTTCTGGCTGTAAAACTTCATAAACAGTGTTTATATGAATAAGATTACTCAATTAATAATAATTACTCAATGCCTTTTATGCAATTACATCTGTTAGAACCTGAGGAAAATGTAACATTGTGACCTGTAATTAACAGTAATTAAAAAAAGGATATGAAAAATGAAATTCATTCATTTAATCTTAGCTTAAGTGTCAGACACATCCAGATACAATTTATTTAATATAATTTTAAGGCCAATGTACATATGGTAGCACCCTCCATCTTTTTCAAAAAATCTGATAATAATATTTGTAATGCAGGAGGTTTTTTATTATCACTCCAGTTCAGGTCACTTTTCATATATCTGCATTTTAAGCACAGAACTAAGAATAAATTATCCAGTAATTTCAGAAAGTAAATTGCAGTATTATCTGGCTCTGTGCTCCCGGAGCTGTTACCCTAGTTCTTCAGGATTGATGGACAATGTAACCACAGGAACTGTACATCTGTATCATAGTTCAGGAGGAGTTCATTGCTCCTTAAGGATTTTTCTTGCAGTTGCTGTTCTGTTTTCAGTATTCAGTCTTTGATTACTGATTTTCTCCTTGAAAAGAGTGCCTTTTTTACTTTCCTATTTAAGGAACAGCTATATAAGACATTTTGGGTACTGGGATAAAGTTTTAAGAGTCGTAGTCAAAGTCAAACACACTGGGATAGAAATCCTGCTAATATGGTCCAAAACACATAGAAAATATCAGAATATTGCTATATGAGCAGAAAGCAATTATTAAAAAATAGATAGTTTAAAGTGGCAAACTGCTTGATAATCAATACTAGCCTAGAGTTTCAAGAAGTATATAAAATATATAAATTATTATTAGAACAAAATAAATGTATTAAACATTGGTGTCTTTTATCAATTTAAAGTAAAAAGACAGAAAAGGTTGTTACTTGCACTGATTTGGACTTTGTGTCATGCCTAAAATTACTGTAATGTACAACCTATTTTGGTTTACTACTTTTAGTGACAGAAGTTTGCCTTAGCAGATAGACTGGAAATCTCATACAAGAACATACAACATAAAAGATCTGTTGTGCAAATAACACTTGCACATAAACAACACATATTGTATTGAATGGTGCTGTCCATGGTACTGAACCAGAATGACAACATTATACATAATATACACTCATATTGCCGAATAAGAGATAAATAAAGATTATATTATATATTATATATATTTATGTATGTGTATATATATATATATGTGTGTGTGTGTGTGTGCGTGTGTGTGTGTGTGTGTGTGCCTGAAGTAAAGTCCTGTGCAATAAATAATAGTTCTGGAAAAAATTAAGAGACCACTGCAAAATGAACAGTTTCGCTGGATTTACTATTTATATGTGTTTGTCATGATCCCAGCCTGTGTACCCCATGTCTTGTGTGGACTTTTATGTTATTTCCTGTTCTGCACCATGTTTTGTAGTTATTTGTAGTTTTTCTTGTTGATTAGTTTTTTTTTATTGTTTCCAGGAGTCTTGTTTGGCAATTACCCCTTGTGTATTTAAACCTCAGTGTTTCTTATCTTATCCTACATGCATGTTATGTTTGGTGCACTCATTCTGTTCCATGGTTCTCTGTTCTCCATGTTGGATTTGTTATTATGTTTATTCTATTATTAAACTCACTGCGTTTGGATCAAACTCTCCTTTGTTTAGTTCACCCTATGTAACAGTGTTTGAGTAAAATTAACATTTTTGTTTTATTCTATAAACTGACAACATTTCTTCCAAATTTCAAATAAAAATATTGTTATTTAGCGCATTTATTTGCAGAAAATTATAACTGGTCTAAATAACAAAAAATATGTCATGTTTTCGGACCTTTAATAATGCAAAGAAAACAAGAAAGCAATATTTATTTTTAAACAACACAATACTAGAAAGAATTAGGAAGAGTTCAGAAATCAATATTTGGTGGAATAAACCTGATTTCCAATCACATCTTTCATGCGTATTGGCATGCTCTCTTCTAGTCTTTCACATTGCTGTTGGGTGACTTTATGCCACTTCTGGTGCAAAAATTCAAGCAGCTTGGCTTTGTTTGATGACTAGCTGTCATTTTCTGCAAATAAATGCTCTGAATAACAATGTATTTATTTGAAATTTGGAAGAATCGTTGCCAGTAGTTTATAGAACAAAATAAAAATGTTTATTTTACTCAAATACACATATAAATAGTAAATCCAGATAAACTGCTCATTTTGCAGTGGTCTCTTAGCTGTGTATGTGTATATATATATATATATATATATATATATATATATATATATATATATATATACACTACCGTTCAAAGGTTTGTATATTTATTAATTTATTCCTGTGATCAAAGCTGAATTTTCAGCATCATTACTTCAGAAATCAATCTAATATGATGATTTGATGCTCAAGAAACATTCATTATTATTATCAATGTTGAAAACAGTTTTGTACAATTTTTTTTCAAAATTCTTCGATGAATAGAAAGTTCAAAAGAACAGCATTTATTTAAAATAGAATATTTTCTGACATTATAATTGTCTTTACTGTAACTTTTGATCAGTTTAACTCATCCTTGATGAATAAAAGTATTGATTAATTTTATTTCTATCCCCCAAAAATAAAATTAAAATTCTTACTGACCCCAAACTTTTATACGGTAGTGTTTAATGTTACAAAAGATTTAGATTTCAGACAAATGCTGTTCTTTTTAACTTTCTATTCATCATATCATCATGAAATAAAAATGTAAATAACTGTTTTCAACATAATCATAAATGTTTCTTGAGCATCAAATCATCATATTAGATTGATTTCTGAAGGATCATGTGACACTGA
Organism: Anabarilius grahami; assembly: GCA_003731715.1. Classification (NCBI taxonomy): domain Eukaryota; kingdom Metazoa; phylum Chordata; class Actinopteri; order Cypriniformes; family Xenocyprididae; genus Anabarilius; species Anabarilius grahami. The sequence continues at coordinate 6,223,254 of RJVU01075617.1, forward strand.
AGACTGGAGTAATGATGCTGAAAATTCAGCTTTGATCACAGGAATAAATTACACTTTACTGTATATTGACATAGAAAACAGCTGTTTTAAATTGGAATAATATTTCACAATATTACTGTTTTTGTTTGTATTTTTAATCAAATAAATGCAGGCTTGGTGAGCAGA
>RJVU01075617.1:6224249-6248911 GCA_003731715.1 Anabarilius grahami
GGCTGGAGATGAGGATGACGGTCCCTCATCTCCACCCTCGATACCTTCAATATCAACCTCCTCGGAGGAAGATACATTCAGTATCGGTGTCTCTCTTCGGGGGGAAGAAACCGCAGCGCGTGCTTCCGCCACCAAAGGAGAGACACTGGATCTAGCAGGTAAGGGGAGCGATAAGGCAAAGCCCGTCTCTCCCCCCTCTGTTAGATCCATTTGTGAACCCCACGAGTGCAGTCTACGCTGTGCCTCGGCAGCAGCGGGACCAGACCCGCGGGGAACACTCGCCGCGGCGCCCTCCTCAAAGAGCGCCCGGCGTGAGCGAAGTGCCCTGAGAGTGAGCATCTCACAGTGAACACAAACAGCCCCCTCGAGAGCTGCCTGTGCGTGCTCAATCCCAAGACACCTCACACACATTTCATGTGTGTCCCCTGCCACGATGAATCGCGGACAGGGAGGCACACACTTTGTGAAACGATCCGTCATTTTTTTGCTTTCAGACAATACAACAATAAATAGAACAGACAAGATACATGTAGCGCTTACTGAAGACAACAGAAGCTAGCGTTCTCTGTTTTTGGGCGTGCTTTATAGTCCGCGACGTCGCCCGCCGATGACGTCACGTTCTCTCTCTCATTGGTTGGATACAGTGGTGCTTCACGAACACAAAATACAGAGGATTCCCATCACGTCAATGATGTAGCGTCGATAGTTCCCACGAAAGGGAACAGCTGTTTTAAATTGGAATAATATTTCACAATATTACTGTTTTTGTTTGTATTTTTAATCAAATAAATGCAGGCTTGGTGAGCAGAAGATACTTCTTTTAAAACATTAAAAAATCTTACTGACCCCAAACTTTTGAACGGTAGTGTATATGTGTGTGTGTGATAGATTTATTACTTTATTAAAAATTTTAATTTATTCAATCTGTACATTTGTGAAATTATGCAAAAAGTATCAAAACAGCATTTTAAGTATGTGTTTTAAGGGTACATACAATGCTACCTCTGAAATATACCTTAGCAAGACAAAATAGTCTGCCATCTGCCATTTTACTATAAAATTTAGTTTCATTTTCACCACAGAATGTTATAATTAAAATACAATTTTAAATGAGGCTGAAATGAAAATCTAATTTTCACTGTGATTAAAATGTTCATGTTCAGGAAAATGACAGAATACTCCTGTGATGCATGTTTCTCCTCTGTTGGATATTGTTAGCAGAAAAATAAACTAGTGAGAGTGTATTTTAAGCAAGTTTATTTTTAAGTTTAGTCCACAGGGCCAAAGTGTGAAACACCCCTATACTGTGCTAAAGCAGCTGTTAAATCTGTCCTTCTGCAATGTGCTGAGTGAGGGAAATGTAAATGTTTCAATGCAAGACAACAGCAGACATGTGCATACCCACCTGAACCACAGCGTACTCCACAAGAGAGCCAAAACCATACAGCAAACAGGCAATCATCCAGATATCAATGGCTTTCACATAGGAGACCTTAGGAAGTTCAGATGCTAGAGATGTACACTCAGATGAGAGCGACAGAACAGAAAGAATACCTAAAGAGAGAAAGAGATGAGGGGGGGGGAAGACAAATTCCTCATGTAGTTGCATAACTACATAAATCACTTCACTGTGCCCTGATCTTGAGCAGATATCTTGAGTTTCCTTTAATAAAACGCTTGAATTTTAAAACTGACCTGGAAGTGACAGCCATCCCTGGAATGGACAGATGAACAAATGAGAGAAAGGAATGAAGGAGAGGTGGAGCCTATGAGAAGAGGAATATGGAGAGATGAGAGAGGAAAAACGGGTTGGATTTCGGGTAATCATGGGAATGACTGGTGGATGAAGTTCCTAGTGTAAGTGGAAAGATGTCTCTTTCTTCAACATTTTTTTTACCTCTTTGTGTGTTCAGATGTTTCAATATCCTATAATCCTAAATCTATTTTATTTTTGAAAACTCACATAAGTTTCAGCATTGGAGTACATTATATTTAAGTCATTTCAAAGCAAGATTATGGAGGATTATAAATTGGAGAGGATAAAAAAAGAAGAGAAAGACTCAGGTTTGGGTGACTTGCTGTTTTTTTTTTATTATTTTGCACATTAGACGTTACTAGTTGAGGTGGCTCTAGGATTTCTAGAATTGTATTCTTTATTTTAATTTTATTCTGAACAAATATTTTATATTATTTCACTCATTATAATTTTTTTAGTTATTTATAGAAATTGATATACACTGCCTGATTTGATATACGCTGCCTGATTTGAGGGAGGAGTGTGGGGAGATGGCATCCCCCTCTATAAAACCAGTTTGTGTTTTAGTTTCCCCTGTCTGCCTGTTGCTCTTTTTAGTTTCCTTGGTTACTTATTATGTTGCACACCTGTTTCTGTTGATTTCTCCCTTTGTATTTAAGCCTTTAGTTTCCATTCAGTCGGTCACGTTCGACATACGTCGGACAGACCAACGAATAGGAATCTCGCTAGAGAGGCCAATCTACTTTGAGTGTAATTAAAATGAGCCAATGCATATTGGCATGCAATCATGTGCATCAGCTGTTCTGCCACGCAGCGCGGGGATTTAACGAGCAGCAGGTGCATTGCATCTTCAGCTTTTCGCTTCGGAGCCAAACAGTGTTTGTTCCTGTTCTCTGCAAGCAAGTGTCTGCTAGAAGACAAGTCAAGCTTTTTGGTTGAACTTCTCTTTTTTTGAGTGCGGGCATACAGCACACCAGCGGGGTCGAAGTCCTCTCTTTATTTTCTGTTTATTATTATTTGCCATTATTGAGCAAATAGCTGTTTTGACAGCGTCAGAAGGCTGTTCTCACGGCTGGTACGGCGCACTTTTGAGCACTGAAAAGCTGTTTTTATGGATGGTAAGAGTGAGCGCCTTCAAAGAGAGGAGAGCACACGACAGGCTGCACACAATCCCTGTCTTTGTCGCGGTGGCCATTCCCCTGCGAGCTTCAGCACATTTAAAAGAGTAAAGTCCCTAAAAGAGCTTACACAAGTAGAGCTTGCATCTTATTAAAGATGTCATTCTATTTGTGTGTTTCTGGATGCGGTCATTTCCTGTGCTCACTGACGGCCATGATCACTGTTTCACATGTCTGGGCATAGCGTGCTGAAACGATGTTTGTGGGTGGTTCATGTTTTTGGACGAGAACATGATCACATCGACACGCCGGATGCGACTCTTCTTTCTCCGGAAAGCTTGAGTCCCCTCTGTTGTTGGCCAGCTGCCGCTTGTGTGTAAAAGCACAGCCGCGGGTCTGCCCGACACTCTGGGAGACTGCGGAGATCAGCGAGAGCAAACCTCTCCTTCCTCTGCATGTCGTGTGTCGGGCATCTCCAGATGCGTGGTCTCCTTGCCTATTCTCCATTGTATCGCCCTCTCTGGTGCACCAGAAGAGGTCTACTTTGGTGAAATAGCTTGGGTGACTTGAGGTTGAGGGTTCTCCTTCGGGGAACCAACCCCCTAGGGCCCCTCCCTCTCTAGCGCATTGCAAGCTGTGCAGCTTCTGGATTGGATTGCTGGTCCTTCTCATAGGGGAATCTAGCATTTCATTTCATTCATCCAGCTGAGGGTCAAATGTCGATTGCTGCATCGGAGAGAGGGCTGTTATGCTCTGGAAATGAGGGTGACGCTACCCACTGTAATGGTGTGTGCTTATGCTGACTCAGATTCAGAGTTTACAGCCATGCTTTCCCAGGTCTTTCCGGATGTGCATGGAAAACTTGGTAGTATGGAGCTATATTGGTGCCAAAAATATGGAACGCCAAAAGTGCCAAAATCTGCATAAAGTTTTTTTCCTCTCTGACTACCCTCAATGGTGGGGTGGCTGTGCACAGACCACACCCGACCTGCATGTGAGGCCAAGGCACTCTTAATTCACGAGGGTAGTTCTGCGCTTGTTGACTAATCGTGATCAAAATCACGGCGCAGGCCCTCGGCCAGACGATGTCCACTTCAGTGGTCCAGAAGCACCCCCTGACTTACCTTGCGGAGGTGCAAGAGGTAGTCAAGCTAAAAACGCTTTCTCGACGCTCCCATCTCACAATGTGGCTTTTTCGGCAACACTGTCGGGAACTGAGCCCAGCAGTTCTCCTCAGTTAGTAGCAGACCGGGGAGCTTCCCCCGACAAACCACTGAGTTTCTCGTAGGCTGCCCCTCAGTCTGCTCGTCGCCAAGGGTGTCGTCTCCGGCAAAAAAAAAAAAAAAACCTCCGGCACAGCCTGCTCTACTGTGTCCGCCACAGGGAGACGACGCCACCCGTCTCTGCCGCTGCTTAAGTGGTCAGTGAAAAATCACCCCTGAGACGGGCGACCCGGAGATGGGTGGGGGTGCTCTTCCCCATAGAAGGAGGGCCAGGCAGAGATTCCTTTGAGATTGTTCCGCCACTGGAGTTACAGTCGTACCCAAATTCAAAAAAAAAAAAAATAAATGTNAAAAAAAAAATGTTCCTATATCTATGGGTTCCAAGAGGGTATGGAGAGTAGTGGAAGGCCAGAAACCTCACCACACTCATTCTCCTCTTATCGACAGTGGGGAGCAGCATGCTGTACGAGAAGGCAACCAAAGCCTCTCCTGCACCCCCTGCCCAACCGTGGAACCAGTTAAGTGTTGCACAGCACACTCAGACCCTGCTACGGGCCGCCTCGCAAAGAGAGCTCCCCGAGCTGCGTCCCTGTGTTCCACCTCGCTGCCCCACTGCGGGTAAGCCTTTGGTCCTGCTTGTACGGTCTCTGCGAGCCTGGCTAGCGCTCCTCAGTCCGTCTCGCTGTCTCATTCAGACCACCAGGCTCGGCTATGCGATTCAATTGGCCCTGCGTCCTCCCAAGTTCAGGGGCGTCCACTTCACATCAGTGAAAGCTGTCGATGCCCATGTCTTGCGTGCGGAGATCGCAGTCCTACTGGCGAAGAACGCAATAGAGCCTGTCCATCCAGCCGATATGAGGTCAGGGTTCTACAGTCCCTACTTCATTGTACCCAAGAAAAGCGGTGGGTTACGACCGATCTTGGACTTGCAATTTTTAAATCGGAGTCTATACAAGCTACCGTTCAAAATACTCACGCAAAAATGCATTTTCGAGTGCATCCGTCCCAAAGATTGGTTTGCAGCGATCGACCTGAAGGACGCGTACTTTCATGTCTCGATTCTTCCTTGAACCAGGCCGTTCCTGTGCTTTGCGTTCGAGGGTCGAGCATATCAGTTCAAGGTCCTGCCCTTTGGGCTGGCCCTGTCTCCCCGCGTCTTCACGAAAGTCGTGGAGGGAGCCCTTGTTCCCATGTGAGAACAGGGCGTTCGCATCCTTAACTATCTCGACGACTGGCTCTCGGGATCAGTTATGCGAACACAGGGCCAGAAACCTCTCACTGCCAGCTGTTTTACTCCCTGTCCGAGGGAACACTCAGTACAGATGCACTGGCACACAGCTGGCCCTGGGTACTTCGCAAATATGCGTTTCCTCCAGTGAGCCTACTTGCATTAAACCTTGTGCAAAGTCAGGGAGGACGAGGAACAGGTCCTGCTAGTTATGCCCTATTGGCCCAACTGGACCTGGTTCTCGGAACTCACGCTCCTAGCGACAGCCCCTCCCTGGCGCATTCCTCTGAGGAAGGACCTTCTTTCTCAGAGACGGGGCACCCCTTGGCACCTGCGTCCAGACCTCTGGAAACTCCATGTCTGGTCCCCTGGATGGGATGCAGAGGTTCTGCTGGCTCGTGGCTCCTCGCTGACAGATATTTGTAGAGCTGCGGGCTGGGCGACACCTAACACGTTTGCTAGATTCTATAGTCTTCGTGTCGAGCTGGTCTCCTCCGGTGTTCTCACCTCCGGTTAGAGGCATGGAGAGGCCTTGGCTTAGTATCGGCTTGCTGCGCTTACATGCGCTTATTGCTCCAGAGAGTCCCTACAAGGCAGACCCTGTTGAGTCCTCCGATCACCCTTCGGAGGCCTTTACTCCGTTGTATCCTTGAGAACCGGGTTTAGGCTGGGTTCCATATGTGGGGATCCCATATGTGTTATCCCACGGTTGCTCCTTAACGAAGTCCGTGTCTTTCCCTTTGGGAGAACCCACCTCTCATCAGGTTGGAGTCACCCCAGTACTTCCATATGTAATACAGCCCTACGGGGTTAGTCCATGTACTTCTCCACATAACTCTATCGGGGAAGGATGTGGCTTCCGTAGCGTTCCTTTCCCAGTGAAAGGGTACGCTTTCCCAGTGTTATCCAATAGTCTCACTGAATGGGTTTTTGGGAACAGCAGTGATCGACACTCTCTGTGTTAGCCCTGTCCCACTGTCCTTTAGCCAAGGGGGTGCAGGAGGCTTGCACAGAGCACTGGAAGGGGGCAGCGCCTGTGGAGCTTTGGTAGGGATTCCTATTCGTCGATCTGTCTGAGGTACGTCAAACGTGACCGACTGAATGGGAATGTCTCGGTTATATAGGTAACCCTCATTCCCTGAAGGAGGGAACGGAGACGTACAGCCTCAAGCTGAAAGACTGTACTGCTAATAGCTTCACATAAGCATTCAAGCCACCAGCCTCTATTAGCTTGAAAGCGGGAGTTTTAACAGAGGTTCTGGCTGTTTCTATCCAGTTATTTAGAATAGAAAGGATGTGTGCTGTACTTGTGACTCTGAGGGACTGAGAGACGATTCTGAGAGAGAGAGAGAGAGAGAGAGAGAGAGAGAGAGAAAGAGAGACGCGTTCCCTATTTTTTCGTATTTACCATCCAGAGTTTTGGAGTGCTGAAAAGTGTGGGCTCAAAAATAATTGTCATTTGTCAAATTCATTTATAGAATTATTTTTATTTTTTAAAAATGTGTCGATAATGATTAGCCTATAAACACTTCAGTGCCCTCCGAAGGTACCATTTAGGCTAGGTCATTTGGCATGCAGGGATTGTGTGTGTGTGTTTCATGAATAACACCTATGTAGATTTTTATTCTACTCTTTATCTAGATGAAAGCCAAATCTGTGCAACAAGTTCATGCCTATGAATCATTGTGAAAAAAATATTGTTATGTAGTGTGTTTAATTCAAGATTGTTTTGACAGTTGCAATTAAATGCAGGTGTTTTTTTTTTAAATTCGACTACTGGCTACCTTTCAAGTAAAAAAATAATACTTTTTTTATTCTGCAAGGATACACTAAATTCATAGTAATAAAAAGATAGTGACAGATTGACAGTAAAGACTTTTACATTGTTACAAACAAAATCTATTTAAATGCTGTTCTTTTGAACTTTCTATTCATTAAAGATTCCTGGGAAAAGACTGTTTTGTGGTTTTCAGAAATATTAAGCAACACAATTGTTTTCAACATTGATATTAATAAAGTAATGTTTCTTGAGCAGCAACTCAGCATATTAGAATGATTTCTGAAGGATCATGTGACACTATAAAATTCAGCTTAGCCATCACAGAAATAAATTACATTTTAAAATATATTAAAATAGAAATCAGTTTTAAATTGTTATAATAGTGTTTTACTGTATTTCTGTGAGCATAAGAGACTTCTTTCAAAAACATTTAATTATTAGGAATTGCAATTACCAAAGCCTGCAGAGCTCATCACCTTGGTCACATAAAATCCCATGGCTTATAAAATCATTAAATGGGTAATGTAAGAAAGAATAGTATCTCTGATATGGGTCATCAAACACAACACTACAACTTCAGCTCCATTTGAAGGCTGACTCACCTAAGGGGACTCGGGCTGCACTGGCATCTGGGTTGATCCAGAAGGACAGCCATGAGAGGACGACAATGAGCAGGGTGGGAGCATAAACCCCCATCAAGTAAAAGCCCACCTGCCTCCTCAGAGTGAAGATGACTTCTACACACGTATAATAACCTATACATTTTGAGAGGGGAAACAAGAAAATGCATAAATTTATATAAAGTTCTTGAAAACGTTGTACCATATCTTCATCATTTACTTTGCTACAAAATGCTTTTTATGCATAGGTTTTATTGTTTTATCCTTGTCCCAGAGTTAGACTTTCAATCTTAAAATATAAAAATCCTCATAAAAACATAACATTAATAATTTAAACAATGAGTGATATATATAATAAAACATTGTACTTGGTTACCAAGGAGACAGCAGTGTCAGTGAGGAGCTTAAGATGAAATATGAGACATGTAATATGATAAGAAAATTCAAGGCACTGTAAGTGTCAAATGTGAACAGAATATTTTTATTGCATGTCATTTACAATCAAGATGTAATTTTGTCAAAATATTTAAAAAGTGAACAAATACTCAATTCTGTCTTTAGGAAGCATAAAAATACTGGCTATGAAATTAGCCTTAGATAAAAGGAGCCTGCCATATAATTCCAAAAAATGTTTCCATCACTGTCATTTCCACCACAGAATATTATAAAACAACAACAACAACAACAACAAACCCCATCATTTTGTGTGAATGTAGTGGAAATGACTTTTTTTTTTTTTTGTTCTGTACACTTCACCAAATGACTGATTCACTAGTGAGCAATACACATTCTTATTTCACTGCTCATGTGTCAGCGCTGAGTGTATGTGTGAGTGTGTGTCTGCGCGCAACCATTTGCAGATTCCCTAAGAGGAGTTCATCTGTCTCCTGGGGTCACTGTGAAATCTCTGTTGAACAATGAACATCTGTCAAAAAAACATTAAATAAACTACAACAAAAACAAAAGAAAGACAAAATATCACACTGAATTAATCAGGGGAGCACAAGCTCTAATTCCTCACATGAAATGGAGTAGAAATTAACTCATTAATGCCAAGATTTTTCCCCAGAAATGCCATACATCAAATTATTTTCTTATGAACATACTGTGCATACTGTATGGCCATAAATACTATTTTGCCTTATGTCCTTAAGTTCTTTAATTTATATAACTATTATTATTATAAGTTATTTTAAGTATATGATGATAAATAATGATGACGAATAATATACAGCAAATTTAGGGATCATTAATATGGAGTTGGTCCCCCCCTTTGCAGCTATAACAGCTTCCACTCTACTGGGAAAGCTTTCCACAAGATTTTGGAGTGTTTCTGTGAGAATTTTTTTTGCCCATTCATCCAGTAGAGCATTTGTGAGGTCAGGCACTGATGTTGGATGAAAAGGCCTGGCATGCAATTTCCATTCCAGTTCATCCCGAAGGTGTTGATGGGGTTGAAGTCAGGGCTCTGTGTGGGCCACATTTCAAAAGGAAAAAAATAAGGGGTTTTGCAAGGTGCATTACTGAAACTGCCAGGTGCATTTCTCAACACTCTGAAGTTGGAACATGAATTAACCACCATATGCTACACTATCCAGAATGTTGTCAAAAGCTCTTCCCAATGTTGTTGTACTTTTTTCTTTTAACCTTTATAGTCACCTCAAAAATATTCACAGTGGAAGAAAATTTAGCAACAGTGCAGTGGGCTTGAATTATGAATTATGTTTACAACAGGATCAGAATGCAGATAAAGTTGTAGAATAATATATGAATGATCGATCTGATTTATTAGCATTACAAAAAACATTCATTGTCTAAATGTAATAGATACAGTAACACAGACACTCTTGATTACTCTTAGAAGCACAATCGCTAGTGTTCATTTTAAAGCAGTATCATCAGTCATACAAAAGAAGAACAGAATAGTACATTTAGAAACACAGGTCTGAACCTCTGACTTGTACATCATGTGGTGATACCATCATCACTGTGAAAATATCAAAATATGAAACTATGAAAAATCAGATTTTTCTGAAGGAGCACAACAAGCTCAGTGTGACCGTATTTTGGTTTGACCTAGTTTTCTTTGTTATCAGTTTTCCTGCCACTTGTTTGTTTCTATGGTTCCTGATTAGTCCTAACCTGTTCGTTGTTCTGTTGATTGCCATTACTGTGTATTTAAGCCCTCAGTTTCTTCAATCATTAGTCTTGCATGATGTTGATATGGTTATTCTAGTGTGTTATTCTGTTCCTGTGTTCATTAAAACTCATTTTGTCTTCATTTCCTCTCATCTTTTGTAATATATACACAGCAAGTGTGACAGCTGGTTGAGGACTAGCATGTCTCAGAACTCATTCGACACTTATGCATGTTCATGCAGACATTGGTGAAAAACTAAATATAGAGGTCTTGATTTTATGGTTGTTCCGATTCCGATACTAGTATCGGAAATACCACAAAAAATTCTGGCATCGGTATCGGCGAGTAATTAAACTCACGTACCGATCCGATACCATTTTCTTAAACAATACCTAGTTGTGCCCGCTATCTTTACTTAACGCAGCAAATCGGAAATCAATTCTTCCTCGCGGCTCAGAATGCAAACACAGAAAGTTGTGCTGTTTTGCCACAAGCAACCACTGTTTAGAGCAGCGGAGAAGTAAAAACGCGCTAGCAGTATGTCTGCTGTTTGGCAGTATTTCAGACCAGTAAAACGGCGACATGTCTCATATGCAATGCTGCAATTTCGAGGGGTGGCACAAGTATTGGCAACTTTAACACAAATAACTTAATAAAGTATTTGAAGACGCGTCACCCCGCGCAACACGATGGTTACAGAAAGGCTAGGACGGAGAAGGATGAGGTGTGCCAGCTTCATTCAAACAAAGAGAAAAGTTTTCAAAAGACAAATAAAGATAACCGACAAAATTGCCGGGTTTATTGTTCTGGATGACCAGCCGCTGTCAGTCGTCGAAAACGTGAGATTTTTATTTAACAAAATTGTTTCTGGAGAGATTATTTTCTTATATAATTATATTCCTAGATTTATTTGTTGCACTGTTTTTATAGTTATATTGAGAAACTAATATACCTTTTTCAGTTTACAGTGTTAGATTTGTGGCTGCATTTGAAGTTCTTTTTCACTTAAAATAAATAAATAATATAACTGACAAATGTATGTCAGATAATAAAAATAGTTCACTGTATGTATTTGTTCTTGTTTTATTAAGGGATAAGTCTGAAGCACACCATAAATAATTCTATCAATTCATACAGGGCTAGTAGTATATACAGCTGTATATACAGATACACACCCAGGTATCGGATCAGTACTCGGTATCGGCCGATACCGTGAGCTCAGGTATCGGAATCGGTATCGGGAATAGAAAAGGGGTATCGGAACATCTCTACTTGATTTAAGCATTCATCTGCATTAGGGGCCATCTACACAGAACGTGTTTTTCCATTCCAATGTGCTACTTTTCCATAGTTTTTTTAATGTAAACGCACTAGACGGATGTGTTTAACTGTTGCTCTCATGTCTTTTACAGTGTCTTGCGCATGACACAGCATCCTAAAAACATGGCGCTCATGTTAAATAAGTTCAGCTTCTAAAAAACTTGTCTCGAGACCTTGCGTTTTTTCCTCATTCCACTGCCCACGTCAGGCGTTTTGCTTTTCAAGTTTTTGCTTTCTGTGGGAACCGGCCCTAACTCCTGAGAGCAAAACCATATTTGAGTATCATAAGGTAAAATGCAGATTTTTGTGCTGATGCTGTGTAGTGAAATATGTAGTGTTTTTAATAATTAATCATGCGTTTTAAGCTTTCTCACCTAACTCATGCCCTCATTCATTTTTATGTTCATCTGTAAGTGATGTTTGGGCTGTTTAATATTAGGATTTTGTTTAAAATCCTCCACCACAGCAACACCCCATAATATCGAGCCCCGCCTCCCAGCACCGCCCTGATAAAATATGTTCCCACAGCAATGGGCATATATACTATATGGACAAAAGTATTGGGACACCTGACCATTACAACAATAGAGACTCTAATGACTTTACATTCTAAATACATAGACATTTAAATGGAGTTGACATGTATTACATTTACACCATGTACCTCAGCACTCAGTGACCCCACTCTGTGACTTTATGTGGTCTTCCGCTTCGAGGCGGAGTTGCTGCTGTTCCTAAATGCTTCCACTTTCTGATAATAAAACTTACAGTTGTCCAGGGAATATCTAGCAGAGATGAAATTCCATGAACTGACATATTGCAAAAGGTGGCATCCAAAGTACCACGCCTGAATTCACTGAGCTCTTAAGAATGACCCATTTTTTTCACAAATGTTTGTAAATGTTCCGTGCAGAGCATCTCTTTTCTCTGTGTGGAGTTGGACTTGGTCGCTATGACAGCACGTCTCTCAGAGGAGTGCATCATTGGGCATCATTCTTGACTATTCACTGACCTTAGATGCTTAGTCAGCTGTTTTAAAGCTGCATTCTTTCAACTTTGCCGTATTGCCAAACTCCGTCCCTATGTCAGCCCAAAAGATGCTGAATCATTAGTACATGCATTTATCACATCTCACCTCGATTACTGTAAAGCTCATTTTTTGGACTACCAGAGAACTCTATCTCCCTGTTCGCAACATATTCCAGACTCTGCCGCAAGAATGTTAACACACTAAATGGTCTGCTCATCACTCCTATTCTATTTAACCTCCACCTGTGTCTTCTTGTATTATTTACAAAATTGTTTTTCTTACCTTTAAGTCACTCAATGGTCTTGCTCCTTCCTATCTCTGACTTACTTTCTCCTTATATTCCCTATCGAACTCTCTGATCTTCTGGCAGTGAATTTCTTTGTGTACCGAGATTTCGTCTATCATCTATGGGTGGCAGGTCTTTCTCTGTTATAGCTTTTTCCAAAACTCTGTATACCAGTCATAATGCTTCCTTGAGTACCATTAGTCATATGCACCTGACTTATGCTTTAACTGTCCACCTTTTCTATGCCGGCTGTAATACAATGTTATGGTTTCTGTTTGTTTTTCGACTGTTTGCACTAGTATTGCGATATGCAATTGCAATCACTCATGTCTTGGACTGGGCAAATGTCTACTGTCCATTTTTTTTTCCTTTCTTTTCTTAACACCATGCCAGCTTCTATGGCTATATTCATGGAGAGAGAGGTTTAGTTAAATAAATAAATAAATAAATAAATAAAATGTTTAAGATAATTTTTTTCTAAAAACCTTAAAACTAAATTTGACTAACGATGACCCCATTAGATGTATTCTTCTACTGTTCAGTTTCCCTATCGGCAAACCCTGTGTCTTCCCCTGGACGGAGCTAGCTCCACCACCAGTCCATGTTGCCGGTAGTCTCCCCCTCATCAGGCGGAGCCCTCCACAGGGACCCTTTGTAGTACTCCCCATCAGGTAGTACAGCCCTTAGGATATATTTTCCACATTCTAACCTCCCCCTTTGGGTAGAATGTGGTCTCCGCAGTATTCCTTTCTCGGGAGAGAAAAGAGAACACTTCCCCAATGTAAATGAGCAGATGCTTGGCACTCATTTATACCCGTATGACGGGGGAGTGGCATGCAAATTACACTCGCTAATTTTAATTGGACTTTTCTAAAGAGGTGTTTAGGGCTCCCAAGTGTGACCCCTAGTTTCATCACATCAACACCATGTCTCGTTCCCTCCATCAGGGAATGGAGGTTACAACAGTAACCCAGACATTTTTTTTTTTAAACATTTATAGTCACTTCAAAAAATATTAACTGTGGAAGAAACTTTAGCAATAGTGCAAATGGATTATGTTTACAACAGGATCAGAATGCAAATAAAGTTGTAAGAATTTATGGCAGATCACTCTGATATATTAGCATTACTAAACTCATTTATAACCTTTATGTAATAGATAACTCCTGATTACTTCATAGAAACTTTAGAGTGTTCATTTTAAAGCAGTATCATCAGTCATACAAATGAAAACCAGAACAGTGCATTTAGAAACGCAGGGCTGAACCTCTGACTTGTACATCATGTGGCAATACCATTGTCACTGTGAAAATATCAAAATATGGAACTATGAAAAATATGATTTTTTTCTGACGTAGCACAAGTTTTGAACTCAGTGTGACTGTATTACCGTGAAATAGTTAAAGAGATCATTAAGACCAGACTGATGTTCTTTTTATTGTCTTGTTTGTTGTGTGACTGTGTTTGATCATTTATATGAAAGTGTGTGAAGGTACTGCTGTCTATGTGTGTCTTCTTAGCGAATTATGCTCATGCTGTTCTCTTATATAAGAAGTGAATAGTGTATTATGTAATAGATTCCCACAGGAGAAATACACTCCAATACTTCTAAAGCTATACTTTATGTTAAAGGTAACAAATGTGAGTATGTTTGTTTATGAAGGGGGGACAAATGTACAGTCAGCAGGTTATTATTCCAAAATAAGGTTTTTTAAATCACCCTGAAAGGATTTGTTTTGCAATAATGACCCATTATTAGGGCTGTGAAAAAGACTTAAAACGCTAAGTACCTTTTACTTCAAATCCAGTATAATGAGTTAAAAGGAACACTTCAGGTTTGGTATTGATACCTTACTGATAGTGTGGTGGGGGAATGTACAGTAAGATAAATAAGGTTGAGAAACCCTAAACTGCCAAAGCAAGATATTCATACAAGACTGTCACACACAAATATAACTACACACATTACATGGCAAACAGGCTGTGCACAATCTATAGAAACATTATCAGTATCATTATCACTAACATCTCTGCCAGTCTGCCTCAGGCTCAGAGAGCAGCAGAATCTAAGACAGCTATATCTATGATTTGTGATTAAAGCAAAAGATTGGCTATGTTCAGAATCAAATACTAGTATACCGTTTGCTATATACTGCACAGTACAGTATATTCCAGAGATAGTATGTGAGACAGTGTGCAATATGCAATACTAACATTTCAAGCACTGGCAACACCTTGGATTTTGTANTATAATATATATATATATATATATATATATATATACACAGTTTAGCTCAAAACTTTACATAACCCTTGCAGAATCTGCGAAAATGTTAATTGTTTTAACAAAATAAGATTTTTTTTATTTAGTACTGTCCTGAAAAAGTTATTTCACATTACAGATGTTTACATCTGTTACACAAGTCCACAAAACAAAAGCTTAATTTATAAAAATTACCCATTTTAAAGTTTACATACCCTTGATTCTTAATACTGTGTGTCATTACCTGGATGATTGATGACTGTTTTTTGTTTTTGTGATGGATGTTTATGAGTCCTGAGCAGTTCAACTGAGCTCTGTTCTTTAGAAAAAAACTCTTTGATTTTCCAGCATCTTCTGCATATCTGAACCCTTTCCAACAATGACTGTATGAATTTGAGATCCATCTTTTCACACTGAGTACAACTGAGGGACTCAAACACAACTATAAAAAAAAAGCTGCAAACATTCACTGATGCTCCAGAAGGAAACACGATGCATTAAGAGTCAGGGGGTGAAAACTTTTGAACAAGAAGATGATATGCAAGTTTTTCTTACTTTGTTTAAAGATCATATTTTTTATTTAGTACTGCCCTTCAGAAAGAAGCAAAAGATACTTATGTTTCCCAGAAGACAAATAAAGCACAATTTATCCTGTTCATCCAACTCAAAAAGTTCACATCCCCGGCTCTTAGTGCATCGGGTTTCCTTCTGGAGCATCAGTGAATGTCTGCAGCTTTTTTAATAGTTGTGTTTGAGTCCCTCAGTTGTCCTCAGAGTGAAAGATGGATCTCACATCATACAGTCACTGCTGAAAAGGGTTCAAACATGCAAAAGATGCTGGAAAAATCAAGGAATTTGCAGGACATGGAGGATTTTTCTGAAGAATAGAGCTCAGTTTAACTGCTCAGGACAAACAAGGGACTCATGAATATCCATCACAAAACAAACAAACAGTCGTGGATCATCCAGGTAATGAAACACAGTGTAAAAAAATCAAGGGTATGTAAACTATTGAAACTGGTTCATTTTTATAAATTCAGCTATTTTTTTTATGTAAAGTCCACAAGACAAAGACATGGACTTATGTAAAGTCCACATCTGTTATGTGAAATAGCTTATTCAGGACAGTACTAAAAAACTAACATGCAATTTTCATGATCCTTCTTATTTTGTTAAAATGATTAAGATTTTTGCATATTCAGCAAGGGGTGTGTAAACTTTTGAGCTCAACTGTATATATACACTATATACATGTATGAATGTATATATATATATATATATATATATCGTTAAATATGGCAAATGTCGTCTGGGTATCCCATGCATACAGACAATTCACATACTGCATACTGCAGAAATAGTATGAGTGGTATGGTAGTATGGTATTCCAATGAATTCTAGGGTATGGGAACATGAAGTGAAGTGCATGGGAACATACAGTTCCCAAAACAAAGAAATGGATCAGGTGTTCAGAGCTTGATGAGAGAATAAAAGGTGTTCAGGCATGCAAAATTTAACATTTAAAAAGAGGCTTCATAACCACAACATTCATTAAAAAAGAGAAGCGTGATCAATCCAAGAGTTTAATGCTACAGTAAGACTCTGGCTCTGATGCTGAGGCCATTCTGCCAAGCTACCGATCTCAGAGGTATTGATTCATTTGAGTATGAATTAGGAGTGTAAAAGAGGTATGAGCTCAGCGATTTCACATGTGTGTGTGTGTGAGCTGTTCTTGAGTTGTTGCCTTTCTAAACACTATGTCCTCTATCTGTGTTGCCCTCCTTTAATATGTATGCAAATATGAGTGTATATTTATATGTCAATCCATACCTGTTCCTGAGTAGAACTTTGTGCAATTTCCATACTTGATGTCCTCTTGCTTTACATCAAACTGTGGCAAAGCAATCTCATCCATCTGAACAGGGTCTCCAGACTGCCACATAAACACCAGGTCCTTTGTGGTGTAGCCAACTACGCACACACACAAAAACACACCACATTAAGATGGCTGTTTTACCTAATTTTCATTTTTATTTCCATCTCTTAAAATAAACAGCAGTTTCATTTCATAGCAGGAGCACCAGTGTGTGTGTTTATTACACTTACAGCTCTCTAACTGCATCTTGCAGAGCTGCGTGTCCATAGGAAAGAGTGTAAGATCCAGAGGGCAAGACAGAGTAACAGACAACCTGAAAAAAAAAAAAGGAAATTTACGTAAATACATAGCCAATTTTTCCAGAGTTTAGAACAGACGGTATGTGTGCAAGAGAGAGAATGTGAAGAGAGGACAGACACACACACACACACACACACACACTGCAAGGTTCATTAGTCCTGGGTACATGTGGAGCAGCAGTAGCAGATGAGAGAGAGAGAGAGAGAGAGAGAGAGAGAGAGAAAGAGAGAGAGTAAAGGAGGCTGTGGGGTGGGATTCTCACCCTAAGGCTCTCTCTCTCTCTCTCTCTCTCTCTCTCTCTCTCTCTCTCTCACACACACACACACATACATACATGGCAAAGCCAAAATGTAGCATATTCTCTCATCTGCCACAAAGACTCTTTCAGCTTGAGCAAATAGCCATGGATTCTTACATTCTGCTATCTAAATATGCTGCAGTTAAAGATCAGAGCAGAATAAATAGCATGATGGAAACTGAAAAAGATAAATATACTGGAAAACTTTCGAATGATAAACATGAATGTGAGAAGAAAAAGATCAAGATTTTAACAGATCTTTCAGCAAAGGAAATGTAACAAGGACACATTGCTAGAGGTGCAATAATAAGCATTTCATACAGTAAATGTGAAATGAGTCAACTCCAGGGCCAGATTTGAAATGGAGGGAAATACCACTATGTTTTTTTATTTAACATCTGACACATGCTTTTATGTTCTATTATATAAGCAGTATAAACAGTTTTTCTTCATATTTATCTTTATATCATCCTACTGTATATACAAAATATTTACAATTACTACAAATACAGTTTAGACCTAATTCTAATGTAGGCCAACTGCTGCAAACTATTTGGTAAATAATGCATTAAGCACTGGCTCATTGATGTTCTTTGATATGAAACTCTAAACCTTCTGAAACATCATAAAGAGATTACATTATTATTAGATTTGAATATTTCATATGATTACATTATTAGGTTTGAATGATACCAAATGATAAAAAAGTTCCAAGGATGGTGACTGCTTTAAGACTGCATGGGAAGCCTGGCTTACTTTAAAATTTAATAGAAAATAAAAAAAATGCAGCAATGTCAATCATCTACACTACCATTCAAAAGTTTGGAGTCAGTAAGATTTTTTTAATGTTTTTTTGTTTTTTTTTAAGTCTCTTATGCTCACCAAGGATTGGTGTATTTATTTGATTAAAAATAGAGTAAAAACAGTAATACTGTGAAATATGATTACAATTTAAAATAACTTTTCTGTTTTAATATAACTTAAGATGTAATTTATTCCTGTGATGGCAAAGCTGAATTTTCAGCTTTGCCATCAAAAAAAGCTGATTTTTCAGTGTCACATGATCTTTCAGAAATCATTCTAATATGCTGATTTAGTGCTCAAGAATAATTTCTTATTAATGTCAATGATGAAAACAGTTTGAAAATGCTAAATAAAAATATTAATTTCTTTAAAAAAAATCTAATTTCACTGTTTAGTGGTAGATTTTAGGAGCAACATTGAATACACACACACGCAAATTAGATTTTATCACTTATTAGGGCAAAATATGGAAGCACATTGTCTAGAAAGCACAGGCTACCACTGGTGTAATAGTGCTGAAGATCAATGTTATGTTCATTCCCTATTTTTTATTATAAATCAGATCCAACTGGTAAAAATCTGTGGTCATAAATGCACACCTGTGATTGCACACATTCTATCTAAATACAATATAAATAAAAACTGTTAATGGTGTAAATGGTGTAATGATCTATATTACATATTGGAGAAATTGTTTATACTGATTACTATTAATATTGAACATTGGTGTTTTTATAATCATATTGCCACTGTATTATTAAAACAATAACCATGACCGTGACCTACCTCATGCTGATGAGGACGTCTCCATTGCGAAAGATGAACAGGAGTATGTTTTCCTGTGTGACATCATGAAAATTTGCATTTTTTTCATTGGCGAAAAACAGATCTGGCTTCCACAGGCACTGGAACATTTTTGGATCAACCGTCAATGCATCCGATTTAAAATCAGCTGGCAACTTCAGACGTGGATCATTCCAGCGCTGACGCAGGAATATATTTATACGGTAATCCTGGAGATGAAACACAGGTTGTCTTGGTACAACAATGTAGTATCAACAGAAGCAAATATATTTTGTAAATCAATCAAATGTACAACATTTAACAAGATTGTGTGCCTAAATGACTAATATGGAATAAAAAAGATGCAAAGAAATAATATTGGGCGAATAGAATATACAGTACAAGTAAATTAGACACACATACTAACTAATGGGTTTTGTTTCTAACCATTGTCGTCTCTTGAATCGACCCAAAGCTGTTGATGAAGATGTTCACCTTATCCTCCACTGGGACACCTGCAAACACATGATTGCAACACTTTCAGAGGAATATAGTCATGGACATCATCCATGTGTGTAGAATAAAAGCTGTGTGCTATTCTCAGATTCCCCAAAGTGCAAAACAAATACTCTCAAATGTGAGAATATTTTGTGCTTCACTGAATGTAACAACTTGGAACCGTAGCAGAAGCCCATTGATCTAACAGTTTCGTTCTGACATTCTTATCCTACTGGGTTCGGAATGACACATTCTAATTCCACAGGGTCTTGTGATCCTCAGCAGCACGACGGAGGAGAATTTCCAATTACTCTGTACAATACACACTCTGCCATTCTCTGACACTGTGATTAAATTATCGCTCTAATGAGGTCATCCATTATGTTATTTGTGACTTTTTGGAAAAAAACTTGCTAGTGATCTGAGAGGTTTGGTAATCAGGGTATGACACAAATACAAAAAATGCTTCACTAAAATACTATTATAAAATCAAAGACCACTGATCTGAACCTAAAAAAAATTTGTCATATGATTTTGCAACCAATGTAATCTGACACATTTCAGAGTAAAAAAATAAAGAGAAAAAAAAAATCAATAGGAAAATGTAATGCCTTAAACTGATTAACATTACCCAATAGTCCATGTGACATGGGTAACATCAGAAGAAAAAGGAAGGTTGTTCAGAGGATGAGCAGGTTATTGCAATTTGATTCCAATGACAAAACATTTTGGTAGCAAAACTGATTTCAACTGAATACTATTGTCTTTTTAGAGCTGCTTTACAGGAGAATTACATTCTGTTTGCATCATTGAATCATTATTTTCCTGTTTATCACTGTAAAGCTGCTTTGAAACAATCTGTATTATATAAAGCGCTATATAAATGAAGGTAAGTTAACATTAGTTAATCCATTAGGTATCATGAACTAACAACGAAAAACTTTCTTTTTTCTTTTTTTTACAGAAATTATCAGCTAGGTGAATTTATAAATATACTTCTGCTTAGTGCTAATGTTTGTTCATTCATAATTTACTAATACAGTGGGGTCCGCGAGACAACTTAAAATTAATTTAAATATACTAATATAGTTCATAAATGTTATTATTAATATGTTAGATTTAAAAAAAGATAAATTAAATCTTTGATCAGTCAGTGGTGTTTATGTAGGCTACACATGATGTGCATTACACGCTTCAAACATAGACACGATTGCTTGTTCTGACAGAGGAACTGTTCACTGATGACATCGACTCACCTTCAGATCGCTGAGTTCCCACACATTCACAATGTTTTTATTTTTCATTTGTATTTTGGTGTTTAATAATTCTGAATGGATCCATACAGTAGCTATATGCAGTCCTTTGGCTTCCCCCTGTGGTTCTGTTTGCTATGGTAGGTTGACTTGTGCTTATTTGTTACTGTATTACTGAGCAGAGTAAGCATTTTTTAGGTGTAAAGAATGTCTGAAAAGTATGTTTGCAAAAAAGAACACTGAAGGTTTAAATCTATCTTGAATTTCGTTTGTTAAAAAATAAAGTTGAAAAGTAGGAGGGGGGCCTTGAAGTAAAAGAAGTTGTGAACCATAAACTAATAAATTTAAATATAATAATATTTATATAGTACAAAAATATAAGTAGAAATTAACATTAACCTACAGTATATTAATAAATGCAATAAAAATATAGTTCATTGTTAGTTCATATTAACTGAAGTTTGTTTTTTTATTTATTTCATATTTATAGTTAAAGTCATTCTTACCAATTGAACCTTATTGTAAAATGTTACCCATTGTTTTATTCACATTTTTTATTTTGTGTCTGTAAATGTTTTTGTGCATTTTTTGAGTCGTATTGCTTATTCTAAGGATAATATGAAGTAAAACATTTTTATGAGAAAGAAAGTATTTCAAGGTAGTATTCTGAAATCTCAGTACCTTTGAAGTTTGGTCGTATCCGTGAATCATAGGTCATCAGTAGGCGGTTCAGTATGTTGCTGGTTGAGTTGGCTGGGACTCTGTCCAAGTCCTCTGCAGATAACTGACTGGCAATGTCAAAACAGACACATGCACATTATACTGACAGTACATCACTTATCATACTAGGATGTAACTTGCCCTGGAAAAGAGTCACAGCCCTCTCAGATTCAAGAACTATTCACTATTCAATTCCTCTGGAATAATGTCAGCTATCAGAAAATACAGTAAAAAGCAGAGACACTTACTCATGCTTAGTCATACGGATATGGACCACTGGCCCTGCCTGTGGCCTGAGGCCAGTTTAGCTGGATCTGTTAGTATGTAATAGAGAGTGCTGACATGGACACAGCTGGTCCTGGACCAGTGCTAACAGAAACATCCAGTCTAGCAGGCTCCAAAATTTATCGGCAGATTTTCACTCTCCTTAACAGCACTGTAATTCTTCATGACTGACATCCTTGCATCCTTGGCAACCTTAAATGATTATGGGATCAGCACACATATGTGTGTACGTGAGTGTGTGTTTCTGCCTGGGAGACTTACGAGGGACAGATGACTTGTTTGCCCTTTTTCCCCTTCTTGGGTTTGCCTCCTTCTGCATTGCTTTCTGCTGAGAACTGAACCAACAGCATCAACATGATCAGCCACTTAAGAACCATGACTGCACACCTGCAACACACACAGACACATTAGTCAGCAAAAATACAATGGCAAACACTTTTGAATGTAACTATGGCATGTACTACATCAATGCAAAACATCAGGCCAGATCAGGAATAATCATTTCACTTGAGCAAGTTACTGCTGAATAGATAACAACGTAAATTTTAGATACATAAAAATTGTCTTTCAAAAAATGTTGTGCTAACACAGTTACAAATAAAGTCACCATGGAAGTTGGATAGTCTTCCATATTATGTCGTATATCCAAGTGAAACAGCTTCTCGACAAGAAAAAATGTAGGGTGGGACTTGATTTCGTCCATCAGGAATTGATTGGATCGTTGTGGTTTGCTATTGCTGTGATCTCATGTGAGTGACAGGTTGTCCCACTCTTGCACCAGTAAACACGTCATCAGAGAAGAGAAGAGATGTTGTGAAAGAGAAAGGGGAAGTCATTTTGATTATAGATTAGGAGGGCACATGAATTTTAAGATTAATGATGTGCACGGATAAATAATTTGTAATAAATACTGCAATATTCCACTAAAAAAATAAGAATTGCCAATTTTGATTTCATGATAACTTTAAAAGGAGGTTGAACCACACCATATTATTTGCTGTCAATATGCATTGATGATATTGTACCAAGAACAATATGTCTTTTGTAAAAATTGATTAAGCTTGTAGAGGCCAAGTATGTAATATAACATTTCATAATATATATAGTATATAATATGTAGTATATAATATTTTAACCATGATTTAACCTATTCATAATAATAATTTCATCCATTATATGTGATGTATGAAAGATCAGTGCATTGTTTTTAAATATGAAAATGTAGGCCTAACAGCATTTGAATGAATAGAAAGGTGTGAATAGAAAAGCAATAAGAAACTACAAACAGAAAGAAATCTGTGGCTATGTGTTGTATTCTATTTCTCACATATAGTCGCTTGTATTTTTATATGGGAGATCAAGGCTAGCTGTCTAGCTATTGAACATTTTGCTTGAGATTTCCCAGGACAACAGAAACAGTTCACAGTACACAGGTTCACCTGGGAGCATGTTGTCATAGTTTTTATGGTCTGGAACTAGGTTGTCACAAAGAAACATCGAATTACCCATTATAGGCCTTTCAGCTAAACAAATTAAATAAATAAATACAGTCTAACAGTTATGAAAGAAAACAATTCATGAAAATGCAAATGCAGAACAGCAAATGGAATATCAAATCAGTGTTTAGTCCAAAGCACACGAGCAAAAATAAAAAAAAATGTGCCAACTTTACCAGAAATATTTATGAAATATTCTTGTCCTGAGAACACAGTTCAACATTTTGGTTAAAATCCATTTTCATTTGTTGACCGTTTGAATGTACGCTATGTAACAGCTACAATAGCAAAAATATGATATTGGTCAAAATCACAAAAACGTAAGAATTAGTTTTGAACTAGCTTATAAAATAGGCCTATATAAAAATGTTTGGTTTGGTTGTGTATCTTGATAGAGAGATGTCCCTTGCTTAAAACGAATAATACAATCTCTTGCAAACCAGCGTATTCCTCGCGCCTTGATCAGACCTTGAGAATAATGTGCAGATTAATTAACGCTAATAAAAGCTCTCGCTCCAGCGGCGGAGTGAAAAACACCAGGGACTAAATTCAGCTCCAGAGATCCGCAGTGGGAACACCAGAGGACACTCATCACACCGTTAACACTCTTACAGACCCCACAGTGCAGACTTATACTACAATAAAGACACCCGTAATAAGTCTCTCTGAGAACTTGCGAAATGATGTGGAAGCGAAAAAAGCGCGCGTCAGCGAGAACATCTAAACATATGACAGTATGAAGACACACAGCCTCACCTTATGAAGAAAACACAGATGATAGTAGTTCCCCGCGCTCAAACACGCTTCCAGCAAACACACATGCCTGTCATTGTATGTATATCCACACTCCGGGCTCAGTTTCTGTGTGTGTTATGGTATGGATTGCGCGTGCATGCACCTGTCCCGCTGCAGTGAGGCTGCTGCTGTGCTCTCGCGTGACGAAGCAAGCTCTGTCCCGCACCGGCGTCACTTTCTCTGCCTGGATTTAAGTTACGAAACCTACTGAGCTACAATATCATTAAGTGAATTTTAAGATGTAAGGTAAATGTGTTTTGTAAAATCAATTTAAGCTGTTAAACGTACATAAAATGACAGAGAAAGCAGCACACTCTGATTGTACGAAGCAAGACTTAAGAATTCACGAGAGGTTAGTGGTTTTGTGAACAGCTCCTCCTCACCTCGACGTGTCCTTTGTGTCACATTAAATCACATCCCCTCTCTCTTAACAGATTTACACTGAGACCACAGAACTAAATGAGGGCATGGGATGGGCTCTGTGTGTGTGTGTGTGTGTGTGTGTGAGAGTGTGTGAGTGAGAGAGAGAGAGAGAGAGAGAGAGGGGGGAAGTGGCAGGAAAGATAAACGATCCCATGTGACAATGGGAATGAGCAAGATTCACATTTACAGTATGAGAAGATGAATTATATTTGCTCAGTATATCTTATATACATAAATATATAATTAATATATGTATTAATTATATCATATATATCTAAGATATTGCTTAATGTATGTATAAATATATAAAGTATTATATATGTAGAGAGGTAGAATAAAATTATATTTGATCAGTATACCTTAAAAA
>RJVU01075617.1:6249836-6272186 GCA_003731715.1 Anabarilius grahami
CACACCATCTGTCCAGGGCTGACAAGAACACAATTCATCTTGTACTCAGGCAAATTTGACCACTATAAACAAAGAATGGAGCTCACTGATTGGATACCATTTCCAAAGACATGGAGCAAGGGTACATATTTTTAATCCACATTATAATATGTAATTTGTATGATAAGAGCATTGACCTGATTTTTTGCTTTTAATTGAAATACTCAAAAATACCTTCATAAAACGTCACACAACACAGGGACACCTAAAAATGGGCCAATAATATGTTAAAAGGATAGTTCACCCAAAAATGAAAACGGTCATAATTTACTCACCCTCATGTTGTTCCTAACTTGTATGGCTTTCTTTCTTTTGCAGAACATTAAATAATATATTTTCAGAAATGTCTCAACGTTCTGTCCATACAAAGGAAGTCAATGGTCACCAAAACTATTTGGTAACCAACATTCTTCAGAATATCTTCTTTTGTGTTACACAAAAGAAACAAAGTCATACAGGATTTTGAATGGCATGAGGCGAGTAAATTATGACAGAATGTTTTTTATTTTGGGTGAACTATCCCTTTAAAGCACATACTAGCCTCAGAGCAGAGATATACCACAACATGCAAATAAATCAGGCCTCACAAGCTCTAATAAATAGAATTACAATTTTCTTAGTACAGCTAAAGCTTATACAAAATGCAGAACTATTGGCCTAAATGTCTAAAGCAGTGAGGTGAAATTCAACTTTAAAAGACAGAGTCGTTGACCTTATATCAATTTGTACTAATAAATTTAAGGCCACATGTAAGGTGAATGGACAGTCCAGCTTATAATAAATGTCAGCATTTGGGTGGTTAGATTAACTGTCTTTCTCCTTTTATTAGCTCACTGGAGTGCTGGACTCTTGTGGCCAGGCTACAAAACAGCAGTATAGACCACTCAGATTAAAGCTGATGTGCAATTTTCTCCAATACAAGTTTAATGTGCAGAGGTAACATTCATAGGTGGATTTCCCCAAAAAGTAAAAATGCTGAGGCTTTGTGGTGCTTTCAACATTGCTTTGTGTGTTTGAAAGGCCCGACATACCAACTTCAATTTAGCCAATGACATGAGTTTGGGGTGGGACTACCTGTTTGTACAGCCAATGGCAGATGAAAGAATACACTTCACCTTTAAGACACTGTAGAAGCACATTTTAGAGTAACTATACAGAAATACTGATGATAAACATTTAATGTACAAAAAAACTCACATATTTTCTTTTTTATTCTGTATTTTAAGATAAATATACCATGATTACAAATTGCTACAATATTGGTAAATAAAAAAATAAATAAAAATTTTGTATTTTCAATAATATCATGAAAATACAATCATGCCTCACTTGAAAGACTACAATATTGATCCCACAATATTGATTCTGTAATGACTCACCATCACACATCATCAGACGTGTGACTGTCATCAAATTTGAGAACATCAAATCTCTTTATCTGAAAACAGAAAACATAAAAGCCACTTTAGATGTTTTACAAAATCGTCCATTTTAGCTCGGTTTACAAAAATAATCATGAAAAAATAATCATTAAAACACTGTAATATATACATATATGTCAGCAATCAGATATGGGAGGCTGTGCTATTACAAAGGACACAATAAATATAAATAGTTATTACGATAATATATAATAATAGTTACTACATAACAAAAATATCAATGACACAAATTTCCATCAAAATGTTATTTCATTAAAGCTGCAGTCAGCGATTTTTGGCCCTCTAGCGGTTAATAAATAGAACTGCATGCGTCTTGCGGAAGAACATTGTAGCCGGAGCTACTTCTCTCCATTATGTCTATGGCGAGTCACGCAGTTACTGTGATACTCTGCGGCGGGTCCTACCAGTCCGGTCTGAAATAGTCTGAATATAAACACTTATTATAAGTGTACCATAATGATTCAGGGTAAGACAAAAACACAGTTTGGAAAATGGATTAATGTTGTGCATTCTCATTATATAGTTTTTGTAAATTTTGAACACAAAAAAAGTTGCGGACAGCAGCTTTAAGGAAAAATAAGTGCTAGAAGATGTAGGCATATATATGTATCTTTTGGAAAGTGTGCTGTAAAGGTATATACAGTGGAACTAAATACAAACCTAAAAAACCAAAACTTTTGACATTTTGAAAAATGTAAAAGAAAGAAGTGTTGAAATGATGTAAAACAAATAAGAAATACTTATAGTTCAATAGTTCACCCAAAAATGAAAAAGGCTTTCTTTCTTCTATAAAAAGAAGATATCTTGTCTCAGTGTTTTTTTTTTTTTAAGTCAAAACTGTTTGTTTGCCAATGTTCTTCAAAATATATATATATTTTTTATGTTCCACAGAAGAAACAAAGACATACAGGTTCGGAATTACATGAGGGTGAGTAAATGATGACCGGATTTTCATTTTTCTGTTTGTGTCTGAACTTTTGATTTAAAATAAAAATGTAAATGTTAAAAATAAATATCGTGTAAAAATTAAAATTTTATGCTTATTATGTAATTTCTAATTTTTAAAAATTTATTAAATTAGATAAACGCAAACAAGTAGCATTTTTATTAGTCTCAGACATTTAGTCCCCATTGTATAAGTAAAAATAACAAGAGATGTTTTTCTCTCATTACCCTTTCATTTCTCTTTTCTTGCTCTCTAGATCTCAGCGCTCCAGTTGGTCCTGCTGCAGATATTTTGAGCAGTCCAACACTTTTTTCACCTCACTGACATTTAAAGTCTCAGAGCACATGGGGCATACTGCCTCTGTCTCTAAGAGCCTGAAACACATACAAATACAGAAAATCAATGGATGGATAGATGACTAGATAGGTAGATGTATATATGGACCATAGATGGATGAGACTTACTGGGTGAATTGCGAGTAGAGAGCAGGAAAATCACAGTGTGGGCAGACACACCAATCCTCCTTGACCAAGTGACGACCCTGAAAATTGTGACACACACATCTATCAGACAGATTGTGTAACTGTGCGTGTCTACATTTGCTCACTAAAAGGTCAAGTCAAGTTTATTGTCATTCCTCTCATTACAGTCACAGACAAGTCATGAATGAAATATTGCACCTAGAGAGGAAGTTAAAATAGGGTGTGTTTTTCAGGCAGAGGAAGGTTCTCTGTGACGTCTGCACTGTGAAACTGAAGCTGTAGGTTGCAAGAGCTGCTTGTGTTCAGTGATGCAGTAGATTAAGTTGTCTGTACTCACTGTGGCGATACAGTAGGGCAGACTGTTTTTGCAGCCGGGACAGAGCAGCTCGCAGTCAGGCAGGCTGAAGCCGCAGTACGGACAGGGTGAGCTCTCCTCCTCGACCTCAGAAGTATCTGGACGACTAATGGAAAACACAAAAAAGGTCACTTGTAACAGCAGGATTGTAGTTTGGAGGTTGAAAAATTTCTGTATATATATATAAAAAAAAAACTCACNTGATTAGGTCACTTGTAACAGCAGGATTGTAGTTTGGAGGTTGAAAAATTTCTGTATATATATATAAAAAAAAAACTCACATACAACAGATTTAAGAAAAACAAAATGCCTCAAGAAAGCAAAAACTAATCAAACAATTTTATAAAGTGCAAAGAAGTTTATTTCTTGTTTTCTATATGTAAAAGGCACTAGTTCATAGATGGACAGAATGAAAAAGCCATCCACAGTCTACAGTCTTAATTTTAAAAGTCTACACATAAAAGTCATGTAAATTAATAAAATCTTAATATATATATTTATACATTTTCTAGTTATGCCAAGCTCTAAAATATTTTGCTGTGAGAAAAAAACACTTTATCCTTATCCAGTAAATCAGGAATGACATCAATAGTCATGTAAATTCAATGGTTGAAAACAGTGGGATCCCTGATGAAACATTCAGCTCTTAAAACTTCTGGAATTCTGAAACTTAATTTAATTTATGTTTTAAAATAATTTGATTTCATTATAATTTTTTTAGTTACTTATGTTAATCCATGGACTGTTCTAGTATTATTAAAGGATTAGTTCACTTTAAAATTAAAATTTCTTGATAATTTACTCATCCCCATGTCATCCAAGATGTTTAGGCCTTTCTTTCAGCACTCAATTCACTAAATCAATTATGCAAAAATGGTAAAAGCCTTAAATAGCGTGTCATGGCATTGCGCTGTTTCAGTGAATTGCACCGTTAACCACAACAATATTTAAGCCCCATCCCCTCCCCCCCCTCAGTCATTTTATAACCAGAAAACGCTCATCTTGCACTGCTCTATGATGCGCCACGCATTACGTAATCATATTGGAAAGGTCACGTGTGATGTAGGCGGAAATACCGTGGTAGGGCGAAAAACTCTTATTTTCTCCTCCTACTTCAAAATTGTCCAATATCATAGTTTTACCTTTTTCTGTAAAGGCTGTTCCTACATCATGCGTGACCTTTCCAATGTGATTATGTAATGCGTTGCGCATCGCAGAGCATTAGTGGTTAATTTTGTAGCTTTAGTTTTTTTTTTCTTGAGAAAATGACTGTTCGTTTGGCTAGATAAGACCTGTATTGCTTGGCTGGGATTGTGTAAAGCCCTTTGAAGCTGCACTGAAACTGAAATTTGGACCTTCAACCCGTTGGTTACTGTTGAAGTCCACTATTTGTTTTCCTCAAAAACCTTCATTTCTTTTCAATTGAAGAAAGACATAAACATCTTGGATGACATAGGGGTTAATAAACTAACAGGAAATTTTAATTCTGAAGTGAACTAATCCTTTAAGAAAAAAAAGAGTTTGGCGGGGAGGGGCTTAAATATTGTTGTGGTTAATGGTGCAATTCACTGAAACAACGCAAAACCACGACACGCTATTTACGGCTTTTATCATTTTTGCATAATTGATTTAGTGAATTGAGTGCTAAAACAACACAGACACCATGTGCAAATAAACAACCCTATTAATGGCTCCAATTCATTATTAGTAAATTTCCTTTGCGTGTCTTACCGGACCATGGCCTCTATTTTCTTCTTGTATTTGAGATCAATCTTGTTACGATACTCTGGTCTCATTAGCATAGAGGCAAAACTGAAAGCAGAGTTCCTTAGTCCAGCACGATGACATTCAATAACTGCTGATGTGAGGATGGGAACAATGTCTGTAGGCCATAAACACACACACAGCTTTATGCAACATTAAAGGTGGATCCAGAGCCTACAACGTTAGCTCAAAAAGACACATTGCTCAGGAAGACCACAACTGCTATTGTGTGGAAACAGGTCATTACTCATCATTGTCCTATAACTCTTAAAGCGTTTCAATGATGTCAGGGTCAATATATAATTAGCTTACAAGCACAAGTGATCCATTATTGACAGTTAAACCAGTGATACAGACGAAGAGGTTGCCATCCCCTCTCTATATAAGAAAAGATCTAGTGGATCTGACAGCCATAACAGTACTGAAGTATGTGTGTGTGTGTACAAGAGAGGCTCACGGGATGGGAATTTGCTGATGTTGTTGGACACACGGATAAGCATTCGTGCCCCCTTTAAATGATCTCCCCTTTTAACATGGATCTGAAAAATGAATGAAAAACAAACATCAACTTCACAGAACAGTGAATTACTCATGAGCACATGCACATCAAATCACTTGAAAAACTGAGAAGGAAGCTAAACAGATTTCAGTAGAATATGAATGTCCGACATTGACAGAATTCTAGGCCTCCCTTACCCTTGTTTGTTTATTCAGTTTTCTTCATTAAATAAACATGAAATATACTAGGGCCACAACAAGTATTTGAACACTTCTCGTCAATTAAACCACATTTAAAATGTATGATTTTCCAAGTATTAGATACAAAACATCAAATCAAGCAATGCACAACCAACTGGTATCTACAGGTAGGTGATATTTAGGGTACGTTTACACGACAATGATGTACTAAAAACAGAAAAGATTTTCTTGTGCGTTTTTCACATACAGTCGACAACGTAAATGACATATACTTATTATATATACTACCATTCAAATGTTTGGGGTCAGTCTTATGCTCACCAAGTCTGAATTTATTTGATAAAAAATACAGAAAAAACAGAAATACTGTCAACTTTTATTACAATATTTTAATATATTTTAAAATGTAATTTATTCCTGTGATGATAAAGCTGAATTATCAACAGTCATTACTCCAGTCTTCAGTGTTACATGATCCTTCAGAAATCATTCTAATATGCTGATTTGTTGCTCAAGAAACATTTCTTATTATCAATGTTGAAAACAGTTGTGCTTTAGTTTGTTGTGCTTTAACAGTTTTTTTTTTATTTTTGTAACAATGTCAAAATCTTTACTGTAACTTTTGATCAATTTAATGTGTCATTGCTGAATAAAAGTATGAATTTCTAATAAAAACAAAACAAAAAAATATTATACTGAACCCACCGGTTTGCTATTTTGCAATATACTGCAACATCATTCGTTCATTTTTACTTTTTAGGCCCACTACATAAAATGTAAAGAACAAATGACATTGGACTTTTCACTGTTTTGCTTCAAATAATGTATGTGAGAGTGTTATCATCCACAGTCAAGACA
Source organism: Anabarilius grahami (assembly GCA_003731715.1). Taxonomy (NCBI): domain Eukaryota; kingdom Metazoa; phylum Chordata; class Actinopteri; order Cypriniformes; family Xenocyprididae; genus Anabarilius; species Anabarilius grahami. The sequence goes on from RJVU01075617.1 coordinate 6,256,422, forward strand.
TGTCTTCATGTAAACATGTTTCCCACCTTCACTAGTATGTAGCTGTGCAGGATCATCAGGTTTGTGGCCATCTCTGCTGGGATCTTAATATGCTGTGTCTGAAGCTCAGCGTACATGCTGAACAAAACATCATGGGCATTCCTGTAGTTTCCTACAACACACACACAAATAAGTGTGCTTCACAAATAAACACAGGGTGGGAATTCCCTAAGAATACATTACATCTTCTTATTTGCACAAAGTGTCTGGATTGTTTTAGTGCTTGGTTGGAGTTAATAAGTTGATAAGAATAATACAAATCAGGTAAAGGCGCAACATGTTCCCAAAAAATGTGCACTTAAGGCAACAACATTGAATGACAATCTGTTTAATAAAATAACATTATAAACCTATACTACATGGATAACTGACCAAAAAGCACTGAAATCAGACCTGCAGATTGCTCCTCTCTAGCGATTATAATAGCTGTTCTCGCTGCCTCTCTGTACTGTTTGAGAGCCATGTATAACCGGAACAGATATTTTGCATCCTAGAAAAGAGCAGAACCAACAAATATTATCTAGTTGATAAAATATTTCTGATAACACTGCTGATGCTAAGTATCATCAAAAACCCAACATCTATACAAAATGATTTGGACTGAATCAAACTATTTTCAAACATATACAGTTTAAATAACTACAACACCAACACACACAGTCAGAATATGAAGTAATAAAGGAGAGGAACTCTACTGAAACACAAACACACTTTCACATGTACACACAGACACACAGAAGTGCCTTCTGCTGGGTCACCACAAGGGGAAGTATCAGCAGATGCAATGAGCTACTCACGGCAAGAGACTACACACATGCAGTGACACGCAAGAGAGAGAGAGATGATGAGTGTAAGGACAACAGGGACCAATCAATAGCTTGTATTAAATACAGGCACTTAAAGGGTTCAATGCCCACAAATTTTAAAAGTGGACACGCATTTACAAGAAACAAACTGACAATAAATGATAAAGTGAAAGTCAATGTTAGAGCTCTCTGAAGACACTAGATAATCCTCATGTTTATTATAATTTAATCAAATATTATTGAATAATATCAAGAAAAATCAAGCCCTGGAGCAAGGAGTGGTGATGAATCCAGTGGGGTAAATAATGGAACATACAGGAAACAAATCCAGCAAGTTGCAAAACTACTGTACTGAAAGATTTTTTCATGTTTTTTTTTTTTCCAAAAGAAGTCTCTTATTTGTAAAATAAACACAGTAAAATGGTAATTATTTGAAATATTACTACAATTTAAAATAACTGGTTTCTATTTTAATATATTTTAAAATGTCATTTTAGGAGCCATTACTCTAGTCTTTACGTATCACATGACCCTTCAGAAATCATTCTAATATGCCGATTTGGTGCTCAAGTATAATTTAAAAACAGTTAAAAACAGTTGTGCTGTTTAGTATTTTTGTGGAAACCATGATTTTTTTTCAGGATTCTCTGATGAACAGAAAGTTCAAAAGAACAACATTTATTTGAAATAGATTTGTAACAATTTATAACAACTGTAACAATTTGTAACTTTGATCAATTTATTGCATCCTTTCTAAATAAAATGATCAGTTTCTTTAAAAACATCTTAATGAACTAAAATTAACTATATTTCTTGGAGGAAAATTCCAATTCAAAGAATTAAGTTTCAATTACTGTATTAAACTCCACAAAATTTCAATTTTAGTCTCAGTTATGTTTAAAATACCTTTGGCATTCCGTCACTTTCCCCCATCAGATAATCAATAAGCTGATTGGTTAGAGCTTCATCCTTCGCTTCACCTACCTGTTAAACAGACAGCGTTAAAATCATCATCATCATTACAACAATTTTTTAGCAATAACTGCTACAACTAGATATAATCACCATCCCCATTTTTGCCATGATTCTGAAATCTGGCAGATACGTTCATTATAATTATTTGTTAAGAATGATAACCACCATGAAGACTAGACTATAAATCTTTACAATTTTGTATAAAAATGAAAAAAATAAAATAAAAAAAAGGTACAAGTGAATTCAGGCATTAGGCAATGTGCAGTATGAAGGATGGATATCTGTATATTTTTTGTTAGAGAAAACTACTATGCTGTATTTTGTGATAAATTATGCGAATCGGATGTAGTAAAGAGTGAATGAACTCACTGTCTCAATGGCCATCTCTATGGCCAAACTGTCATCAGAACTAGGACATTTCAAAAAGTGCTTCAGCGCCTGTGTGCGGACAGACAGATCAAAATATATTAATAATAATGACCAAGGTAATTAGCACAGTCAGTTGAGTAAAGAATCCCTCTAGAGATAATGAGCAAAGAGAGAGGGGCAACCAAGTGTGACGAAAAGTGAGAGTTTGAGAGACAGAGGGAGTGTGCTCAGGCATGGGAAGGAAAGAGGTAAAGAAATCTAGACAGCACACACAGTTTTTGTACCCTGTTGTAGTGTCCACACTTCTGAAAGAATTTCCCAGCCTGAAGATGATTCTTCTCCCCCTCAAAATACAGCGCTATGCTCTGATAGTCCTCTGTTGTAGCCTCCGAACCTGGACACATGCACATAGCATGATAGAAAATTAAAATATTGAAATTATTCATTCAGTACAATTTGGATAAATTAGTATTGTAAATGATGTGCTGTGTAGTTAAATGAAGTAGGTCATTCCTGTTATGAAGCACCTTTTTAACTCTATAACTCAGAAAATGAACAGAATGAAAATAAAGATTTAAGTAAGTCATTGAAAAAAAGTCTCGGAAAGTCCTCAAGAGTACATAAGAAAACCTATGAATTAATTACCAATTCAAATTATATTCCCAAGAAAATATGATGTTTTTGATTAGAGAATTTAAAAAAAAGTAACCTAGAATATTTCTTTAAAAAAATTTCCCCCGTCAGTCTAAACCAAAGTAGTCTCATGATATAAAAAACACATATATCTTCAATTAATTGTGAAAACTACTAAGATTTCCATTTTTTAAAAACCAGAGTTTAATATTTTATCAAGACATATAATGTACTGTAGGCATGACCCAAGTGTGAGATGATCAGAGAGCTCACCAATGATGTCAGCATAGACCTCCATCTGCCCGTGCTGCTGGGCGAGCTGAAAAGCTTCATCGCTGCAACGTGACAAAACCAGGAACTGGATCGCTGAGCCGTAATCACTTAAACGCAGGAAAAACCTGTGCAGTCACAGAACATTTAGTCACACTTACAGAACATCAAGATGAGCAAAGAACTAAAAAAAAGGGCAGATGTTCAAAGCAGACAATCTGGAAAAAATCACTTACACTTGTTGAGAACGCATTTTATAAAAGAAGAAAAAGTATTTCATTTCCTAGGCACACATATTTTGGAGCCAGCTCTCTTTACAGACCTGGCTACCATTTTGGCTCCTTCAATGGACTGTGTTTCTCGTACGATGCGGACAGCCTCCTCAGGGTTGTTAAGATGTTCCAGTAAGATTCGAATTACGTTGTCCCAATCTCGTGCACTTTCATAGGCCATTGCTGCCTCTTTATATCTAAACACATACAAGCACAAAATTTGGAAAGTGGCAAATCAGGGGATGTTTCTTGTGTGTTTCTTGAATGTGATTTTACGGTAGTGTTCATAACACGAGGAGGCACATTTTACAGGATAAACACCCAGGAAACATTCCTCCCCGGAGGACAAACATGCCTTCCCAGAGGACCATTTAATAAGCTGAGCTGAAAAACACATTCCATACTCTGCAAGCCAGATTTTCAGTCAACCACAAAAAAAACACATACATAACTAAATAAATAAATACAAATTTTGCAAAATTTTATTTTTCTTTGTGAAAAAACATTCACAACAATGAAAACAAATAATTGTAATGGTCACTTAAAGGGTGGGAAATGGTTAATCCATATTAAAAATTGGAAAATTATGGAAAATGTATTGCTCATTTTGGCAAAAAATCTTTAAAATAATAAATAAATAAGTAATGATATATTGCATTTGGTACATACTTGCCATCAGCCTCCTTTGCCTTAGCATACTGCAGGTGAATCTTCGGGGAAGTCACATGGGGCAGGAGCTCGCCCACCTTTGCCCTGATATTAAGAGATAAGAGATCATTATTAGTTACAAGTTTGTTACCATAGCACAATGTTTAAATCTATGATGTACAGTGTTATTTACAGTTGTGAAGTTGTATTACCAGTTTTTGCAGCGTATGTAGACGGAGGCAGCTTTGTCGTAGTACTGGCCTTTCTCATACAGCTGAGCTGCTTCTGAATATTGCTGCACACAAAATCATTCAGCCAATAAGAAAATCTGAAAACTCTCACTAACTGCTCACTAACAGAGCAAATGAGAGTGATTTGTATGTTAAAGCTCAAAGTATACTTCACTTTTTAAGCATGGGCTAGCGTCCTCATACAGTGTGCATGACGCGAACATCAGCATATTGCATATGCACAATAAATTTTGCACTAATTAGTTCGTTCACAAGGTGGCAACAGTGCCCCAGGGCCATTGATTCACAAGGTAGTTGAAGAAAAAAACTAAATAAACAGAAGAGACAGAAACGTGTGCAAACTACAACAACAATGGATGGCTACGTGAATGAGAGATTCTGCATTGAGGTTAGAAAGAACCTGCATTTGTACAACTCCTAGCCTAAAAGATTATAAAGATGTGTAAATATCTTCACAATATATTTGGGCTATACAAAGATGCTAAAGGGAAGGAGTGCAAGTTGTTGTAATGTGCATGTGTCAACCGCCTGTTTAAGCGTGCATTTCAAATGGAGTATACTGTACTTTGAAAGGCTATGCGTACAACTGTGCGAATGAACACACACCTTCATACTTTCCAGAATGGCTCCACAGTCTTTCTTCAGAGCTCTGCTGGGGTGTTTGATGGCCTGATTGGCTCCTCTACGAATGTCCCCCATTCGAATGGACATACGAGCCACTCCTGCTAGACAGCTCTCATCATGATCCTGAAACTACAAACAAACACACATTAGGATCTACTGTCTATGCTCATGGCTCTAGATAACATAAGGAGATTTCTTTGAATAAAATCATGTCATTTAAGTCATTCATCTTCTCCTATTCCATGTCTTTCAAACTTCATTCTTGAAAAAGCTATTGTATGGCTTCAGAAGACTTAGAATATAGTGCACAAGTGAACATTTTTGAAGTTTTTTGTCCTTTTTGGAACGTGACTGCCCTCAGTCACCCTATTCACTGTACTGAAATATGCACCATGAATATTCAAAATTTCCTATTTTTCTGTTCCATGAAAGAAAGACAATCTGATGACTTTGTAAGTGTGTAAATTATACATTTTTCATTTCTGGATGAGAATTTCCTTTAAAGTTGCTGATGATCATTTGACAAACATGCAGACACTTGCCTTGTTGTTTCCTGTTATGCCTTTCTCATAGTGAGCCAGCGCATTCACATAATCTCCACTAGAGGGTGACACAAAAACATATGACTTTACATCAGCAATAGAGTGCTGTACAGGGATAACGTATTTTTGTAGGCCAAAACCCAGAAACAATTTAGCATTTTAGCAATTCTATCTTCCTGAAGCCAATAGGTGCATCCCAATTCGAATACTTGCACTACTTTACACCGTTTTGAAGCATAAACAGTGTGAGTAGTGTGTTCACACAGAAAATTTCAAAAAGAAAAAGTGCACTTTAAATACTTAGTTGATGCACTTAATTAACCGAAAAAATAAAGTGTGGAATGTTGGACACTTCATAGTATTGCGTAGCGGAGGGGGAGGGGCTATCAGACTCCGATGTTATACAACACGGTTGAGTACACTGCAGAAGTACATAATGTATAATGTAAGTTTTTACTTGACTTTTGCTAACAGGCGGTTTGCTAACACATGGCTAAATGGGACTACAGAGATTGTCAAGGACGTTAAAGGGGTCATGACATGAGAAAGCAAGTTTGCCTTGATCTTCATCATTAAAACATCTTGCCAGTTTCATAGCTTAAAACTTCCTCATTACAAACAAAGAATTTATTTAATCAAGCTCCAAAAATATCTTCGTTTTGATATTGCAGGATCTGGGACATCACATGGGCAAATTTATTTGCATTTGACTGCCTCCAGAGCAAGACATCAACAGAGTTATACATCATCACATCATAGGCCCTGCCCACTGGCGTTCAAGTCCCTGTGAACCAAAAGTTGAAACCGACTTTATTTCCACTTTATTTTTATATTGACGTATTTCCAAGTGAAATGGAATACTGAATAGAGGACAGGGTTTTATTTTAGCACACCTCCTCTCCATCTATCGCTAATAGCAGACTGACGGTTGGAGGGGAGTGGTTAAGGATATTCAACCCAAGCTGTCAGACTGATGTCATCAGAGAAGGAATGCCATTCCAGAGCGGAAGCAAATTTTTTGATTTTGGTTAAATCACCATGAAATTTTTTTTTTTTCTGTGTATTAATTTGCACAGATTGATTAATCGTCCACAACAAGACTAGTATTGTGCGACAACAAAGTAAATAGGGTCAATTTTGATTTCATGACGACTTTAACGGCTGACATTTGCCTACACTGGATATGAACGTTGCGTCAAAAGCAAATCGAACCCATTATAATTATCACTGACACTGTCTACACTGGATACAGTATACAGATGCAGTTTCAGTTCCTGACAATGAAATAATGTTCGTTTTGATGTGTCCAATCTAAACAGCTCATTTGAGTCTCTGTACAGAGTTCAGAAGGATCCCAGTGTCGGAAACAAGTGGATGGTTTATTTTAATGGCGTCCCGGATCATGTTGAAGGATTATATGTTTGTTCAGACCATTTTGTTTTGTGAGCGAGGCACAGTGTAATGGAGAGTTTGCAAAGAAACTTTGTAGAGAGATGAAGCAGCCAACTGTACTGGATCAGACAGCAGCTACATCACAAACCTTAAGTAAATGATTTCATAATGCTTTGTCTGTAAATGACAGTTGTATATGGATAATGTTTTCAAAACACTTACTCGGGTGCAATAGCCAGTGGGCTGTTTCCAATGCAATAACATTAGCCAATCATAATAGTGGCTGTTTACTGACAACCCTTAAAAGGAGCCACCCCTCAAAAACAGGTAATTTCAGACAGAGGGTCAAAATGAAGGTTGAAAAGAATTGTTTTTCCAGATATATATTTGATTGTTTTGTGCAAAAAACTTTATTAACATAATATAAGCGGACACTTAATTGAAGAAACATATTAAATGATAAAAAAAAAATCGACAACATGACCCCTTTAAACGTCATCACAACAAACAGGTAAATTCATCTACTCATTAGTCTGCTTTTACAGCCTCCGTGTGTTTATAATCATGCTCTTGCAAACTATTATAACTCAAACTTTCAGGGAAAATGTTCATTTTTTTTTAAATGTTGGAAATGGTGTAGTTTGTTTGTAGCCTACATTTAGCTTTTTACTTCTGCCGATTGTATTTAGGCTTCAAAATTCATAAAAGTTGAGATCATTTGTGAAGTTTATCACAATGAACAAAACGTGTTATAATCAAACTTTTGTAGGTCATAGTGCTATTTTCTGCAAATGGAAGCCTATGGAAATATCCTATTGTTTTTTTGTTGAGGGAATCTGGGTGATGCTAACTTCCGAGTTGGCCTACAAAAACAAGTCATCACTGCAGCTATTTTTTCCTTTCAGATGCATAAAATACAAAAAACAAGTACATGTCCCTTATAATCAGGTGCCGTGAAATATGCATGTGATGCATCTCCAAAACAGTTGATTTAGATGTAATTAACTAATGTAAAATGGTTGACTTACACAAACTCCAGCTGTATGGCATATTCTTTAGAAATGAATGGGATCTCATCAGGGTCCAGTCTTTTAGCCAGCTGTAATGCACTGTCCCAATGTTGCAGGTCCCTTCTCATCTACACACACACACAACAGCACAACTGCTAAAGTAGGCAATGTGACTTAGGAAGTCTAAAAACGTACAGTACTTACGTGTGAATACATGTGAACTTTCATGCATGAGTGTGCATGACTATTTTACCTCCAGGGCTGCCATGGGGTACGAAGATGTCAAATACAGGTCCTGTGCTCGGTTAAAGTCATTGCAGAACATGGCTAAATGACCAGCCAGCAAATTTTGATCCTCTATTCCCTGCAAACACAGATGAGGAACAACACTTTAGTGTGTAAAAGAGTTCAAACACCTTCAACTCAACCTTGTGAAGAGAGAACTGCTTGTGGTCTCATATAACCCAACACTTCATCACAACTTCTCCATTCAGCTAGGTTCGTCAACCATAACTCAATCCAGGACAGCCAGGAACCTTGGAGTTGTGATCGATGCTACTAAACACAGACCAAAGTGCTAGAACTGCCCAGTCCTGCAGAATTGCCTTATACAACATTAGGAAGATCAGGCCCTTTCTATCAGAGCTTGCTACAAAACTCCTTGTCCAAGCTCTTGTTCTATCCAGACTGGATTATTGTAATGCTCTCTTGGCAGGCCTTCCAGCATGCACTGTCAACCCTCTGCAAAGGATCCAGAATGCAGTAGCATGAGAATGCACGTCACACCTCTCTTCATAAACTTGCACTGGTTGTCAATTGCCGTTCGCATCAAATCCAAGGCACTGATGTTTGCCTACAGAACAACCATTGTCTCTGCACCCCTATAGCTAAACTCACTACTTCAGACCTTATTTGTGACCATATATGTGCCCACCAGAAGCTTGTGTTCTACAAGTGAACGGCGCCTTGTGGTGCCATCCCAAAAAGGCACAAAATCACTTTCACAGACCTTTACCTTGACTGTTCCAAGCTGGTGGAATGACCTGCCTAACTCAACCCGAGCTGCTATTTTCAAGAAATGGCTAAAGACGCATTTTTTCAACACTTTACGCATTAATACTAACACTTACTATTCTATATATCTAAAAAAAGTGTCTGCTAAATGATTACATGTAAAATGTAAATTTAAAATGGAAGATTGGTTTATGACATTTTGATAAAAAGTTATATATGCATGGATAAATTGTTCAAAAGATCAATAACATGCATTTAAAAAATAGATATGGTGAATTTCCATTTTATGTCAACTTTAAACTGCTGCCTACTGAGGCAGTATACTACGCTTTGGAACAGAGCTAGTGACATGGTCACACCTTGATGTCCTCTAGTGACATGACCATGCCGACATTTCCCATCATGCGGTATACTCTAATGGCCAGTTCCACCTCCATGTGGTGCAGACACGCCCTGCCCAGCTCACCCCAGGCCTCAGTTCTGTTCAGAGCTTTACAGGTATTCCACGCATCAGAAAACCTGCACACAAACATTTGACAGAGTTCAGAACATTGCTGAAGAAATTAAGTGAACCTGATGCAATCATTTACAGATACATTTAACAACCGTGCTTTTAGAAGCATTTAGGTTTGTATTATTTGGCTTGATGTAGAGTAGTTAAGAATGCACAATAAACTACCAAATCAAACTAATGTAGCATGAAAGTACCTTTTCAGCATGATGGCCTGTTGCAGTAATGACTGGAGTTTGTCTTTGTTGGTGTCACTATGTGGGATGTTGAGGAATGAATGTGTGTTTAAAACCACACTGTTAATCTTCCCACTCTGGGTTTGACATGTCAGCTCCCCGTTATGCAACAGCAAGGGCTTATGGGAAAATGGCAACTTGGTGGCACCAACTAGAATCACTTTAGAGCCTAGAGAAAAACACATACAAAAACATGTTACTAATGAAAATTCAGTAGCACTGTAGTCAGCTTCATTGCCCTGATAAAACAAAATGTCTATTACAAGGCACTAATGATTAGGAATGGGAATCGAGAATTTTTAAAAGACATGTGAATATGTGAATATGTTTAAACAAAGTTCTGGAGCATCTGTATTCTTCCACTGTTACTGTAATGAACAAAATATTACGTATAACTGTCAAGATAGTGATGAGCGCATTTTATTTTTTGTCGGCTGTGTATGTGAATCAAGAATAATCTTTCTAACATTTCTTGCAATTAAAAAATAATTAAACTATTTTCTAGATGTGCACATCACATTAATGTTCTGTTGAAATTCACATAATTTTACTTATCTCTCCAAGGCACTGTCCATACTTCCTCAAAAAAACAACTAAAAGAACACCTACCAGAACCATTAAAGTATCCATAATCTTTACATGAACTTGGAACCAATATTACAATTCCCATACCTATTAATGATAAAAAAACATTCTGCTTTTTAGTTTTACCCTGTATGGTGTCTTTGTGGAAGGCATATGTGTAGACTTTGTCCTCCTCATACGCCACAAACACACCCTTATTGCTGATCCAGTTTTCCCACAACACCCCTTTAATGGCAGGAGAGAAGTCTGGGATCTCAAGCACTGAATCATTCACCTATAGGAAAAACAGATATCACTTGGTTTTAAAATTTCTCATTAGCCTCTCAGCAGTGTCATATTTCAGCAGTGTCATATTTTTACTGCTGGTTATTAAAGAGATAGTCCACCAAAAATAAAAATTCTGTCATAATTTACTCACCCTCATATCATTCCAAACCTACTTGACTTTCTTTCTTCTTTGGAGCACAAAATAAAATATTCTGGAAAATGTGTGCCAAAACTCTTGGCTACCTGAATTCTACAAAATATCTTCTTTTGAGTTCCGCAGAAGAAAGTCATACAGGTTTGGAACAACATGATGGTGAGTAAATGATGATTTTTTATTTTTTTTGTGTGAACTACCCTTTTAAGTGTGGAAACATGTTTGTTTGTGTGTACCGGACAGTATAGGAAGCCGTCACTTTTTTCATCAATAAAAACGAGACGTGTTCCATTGGGGTCGGGAAAGACTTTGCGTACACCCACTGTGTGGCGATATTCATTCACACTCTGCCAGTCTTCAAAATAGAAACATTGAATCAACCCGGTCTATACAATGAAAGAGAGAGAAAAACATAAGCAGAAAGAACACAAAGAACGATACACTTATGTAATAAGGTACGAAAGGCTATGTTATATCATGAACAGAGTCACACTAAAGGGTTCACATCACTCACACTTGAGTGCCTTATTGCTTTTATCAAACTACAAAATATTAAGGGCATAAACTTTCATTAAAATGTTATTTTAATAAGCATTCTGCTGCTAGAAGATATAATATATCATATATAAATAACAAAACTTAATATATTATTAACTAGAGGTGTTAATCTTCACTTGCCTCATGATTTGATTAAGATTCAGAAAGTAATGATTAATGATCGATTCTTGATGCATCTTTTCCTCCAATTCTTTTATTAAGAATAATTTATACATAAATAACTACAATACAGTACGTTTTGTTATTTTATCTTTGAGATAAATAAGAACAAAGATGCAAATAACAAACAGTAGAATAAATACAATTAAAGGGATGGTTCACCCAAAAATCTAAATTCTCTCATTATTTACTCATGTTGTTCCAAATCCGTAAGACTTTCACTCTTCTTCAGAACACAAATGAAGATGTTTTAGATGAAATCTGCAAGCTTTCTTTCTCTCCATTCTCTTTCTACCCAACAAACTTTGATGCTTCAAAAAGTTCATAAAAAGATTGTAAAACTGATACATATGAATTGAGTGGTTTAGTCCATATTTTCTGTAGAGACTTGATCGCTTTATATGATGAACAGATTTAATTTATGCTTTTATTCACATATAAACATTGATCAGCAAACATGAACAGAAGCTCAAACGAACCTGCTTGGCGCGCAATAACAAACCTCTTGCGGAAGCTCAAACGTACTGCATAACACACAAAAATGAACCTCATTTGTTCTCGCATCCGTTAAGCAAACATGCTTGAGCTTCCGTTCACCACAAATGATGCGTGAGTTGATGAATGTTTATGTAAATAAAAGTCTAAATTAAATCTGTTTATCATATAAACCAAATTTGGACTAAACCGCTCATGGATTAGTTTTACGATCTCTTTATGAGTGTTTTGAAACATCAAAGTTTCAGTTGCGTAGGCTGTCTATGGAGGGACAGAAAGCTCTCAAATTTCATCAAAAAGATCTTCACTTGTGATCCGAAGATAAACGAAAGTCTTAAGTGTTTGGAATGACATGAAGTAATTAATGACAGAATTTTCATTTTTGGGTGAACTAACCCTTTAAATCTATTTAACAGAAGCATTCAAGTAAGAAATAATACAGGAACTAAATAATCAAATGTACAATAATATAAAAAAATAAAAAAAAATCACTGCATAGTCTTTACTGTATTAATTACAAATAAACTGATTTTATGCATTTTATAAAGTGTATTAGCACAAACCAAACAGCATCCAGGACAATAACTATCCATTTAATTAATAAAATCAGGTAAGGATGAAAAAAAAGAAGAGGTATTTGTGAATGACTCACATCAGTCCCATAATACAGAAACTCAGAGGTGAGAGCATGACTGAGGATGCGGTATTTCTGGTCGGGTTCCGGAAACAGTTTCGTCTGTCTGTCCTCCTGAACAATCTGATCATCTCCATCAATCTTTAATATACACACACACATTAAAACAAAAAGTAAGCAAAAAAAGTTGACAGTCATATATTCAGGATTTTGTCTTTGTACACGATTGTCTTCTTACCACATGCAACTGGACTTTCCCCTCAAACAGGGCAGCAGCATAGTCACAGTTCAGGCACATACTGGCCACTGTCCCTAAATACTCCGTGTCTTTTACACGCTCCACACCTGAAACACACATGTGCACACTTACGTGTAAAGAAAGTTACTGCTACAAGTCTGAATATTTCCTTTTTTTCTCTAATGTGAATTCATACTGTTCCTCACTTACCACTATCTCCTAATGCATAAAACCACGCTCTGTTATTCATGCCCACAGCAACATGATATGGTCCCACAGCTATGAAATTAGGCTCCACCTCCACTGCCATAGCAACAGGGGACTCCTAAGAAGAGATAAAATGCCATCTATAAACTATTTTTTTTACATTTTCTGAAAAAAAAAAAAAAAAACATTCTGGCAAAACCACAAAATGGTAGGGTGTTGTGGGTGGTTGCAAGGGCATTGTTATGCAGTTGTTAAAGGAACACTCCACTTTTTTTTGAAAATAGGCTCATTTTCCAACTCTCCTAGAGTTAAACAGTTGAGTTTTACCGTTTTTGAATCCATTCAGCCGATCTCCGGGTCTGGCGGTACCACTTTTAGCATAGCTTAGCATAGTTCATTGAATCTGATTAGACCGTTAGCATCTCGCTCAAAAATGACCAAAGAATTTCAATATTTTTGAATGACGCTTTGTGAGCACATGTATTACGAGTAACGCATTTTTATATAAGTGTATATGTTTTTGTGTCATCTCCTCACCCCTTCCACATGGTTAGCGACTGTAACCTCCAGCAGGGATGTAAGATATGCAATTCTAGTGCCACTGCTGTCTCCCAATATGGGCAACTTGGTGAGGAAGACATGCAAAGTGCCCTGCTGAGAAGACACAGCTAACAGCTGCCCATCATCAGTCCAACACATCTGATCAAGGCCTGAGAAAGACATGTGCGCAGAGTATTCACTGAATATGCACACTTCAGAGAGAACAAATGTTTTTTTTAACACATATACAGTACATCAATATGTCTCAGAAATTATTTCATACCTTTTGTCTCCTCATCCAGTGTGACTATAGCATACATCTCCTTCAGATCAGTCAGGTCATGTATCTTAATACTCACAGAGAGATACAATAGTGTTATCTTACAGCACAGAAAGAAAATTTTATGTTCAAAGAGAGTGGTGGTTGAAACTGTCATGATTGGACGAGAAAGCAGTGGAGTGTTCGTCTGAAAGCTGTAGGTGAGGTCAATCCTTTAAGTAAATTGGTTTTGACAACTGACTAACACGTTGATCAGCTTATCACAAAAATGTTGTATATAGCAGTTATGCAAACATCTATTGTAATGTGCATACTAACAAAGTCCCTTTAAGGCAAGTCATTTCAGTCGGCGGCCATCTTTGAAACTCTTCTCTGGCAGCTATTTTATTTCTCTTTGAATGGGAAAACATCAAATTCTCCAAAGCTGTTCACCAAGCTTACGATTAAATGTTATATTTAAAATCACCAATGAAATCTGACAACAACTGTCTCATAAATTTTGTTTCTTAAAAACAGCATTTTTCAGGCTGGACCAGCAAATGCACATGTGCAGTCATAAGAGCATGTCTCAATGACTTTACGATTGGCTCTTTTATTTAGAAGGCAGGACTTATTCCACCATACTGTGCGTTGCACTTTCTCCCATTCACAGTAATATGGGTGCACCGTCTTTGTATATCTAGTGTTTGATACTAATGAACACTTACCAGTTGTCCCCACAGGACGCAGCCTTGTTTAGTGACTGTGAGATGGCGATGCTTGTCAGGCTGTCTTTATGATTGTGGGCTTGAAACAACTCTTGGCCAATCTCACGGATATGTGTGGAAATTACCACAAAATAACCATGTGAAAATCCAATCATGATATAGCCATCCCCATACCTACAGACAGAAAGGAAAATATGTGTTGAGTATATGAAAAACACAATAAGCAATTATGTTTTAGAGTTTTTTTTCTCTTTGTGTTTTGGTTGACTTTTGTATTAAGAAAGGCACATTATAAATAATTATAAATGTATTATTATTAGTAGTAGCTAAAATGGCAGTTAAATTTTGCTCGACAACCAGGACGGTTCTTTTTGTTTGTTTTTTTTAATTCTTAATTATTGTTTTTTTTAGCACATTTTTAATTGATCCAAAAAGACTAAATTGATTGAAGGAACAGTCCTTCTATCTGTGGTTAAATGTCTTGTTTGAGCACAATGGTCAAAGAGTTAAAACAGTCACTCTCATATTTTAGTACATCTGTGTGTGTGTGTGCATGTGTGTGTTTATACCAGCGGTAGGAGATGATGTTGCCATAGCGCTGCTGGAAGGCCAGTTCTATAGGGTTATCGGGGTCATTCAGGTTAAAAAGGAACAGGGTCTTCTTACCCAATGCCACGCTCACCTGAAAGGTAAAGATCATTTAGGTAATCAGTAGAAACATTTGTGAAACAATGTAAAATTTACTTAAAGTTACATCAAGTACATCATGTATTTGCATCCATAAAGTTCAAAATAAACTGAAAATAACTAAAAGATGAAGCACCTTACACATACACACACACACATATATATATATATACACTACCGTTCAAAAGTTTGGGATCGGTACGATTTTTTATGTTTTTAAAAGAAGTTTCGTCTGCTAACCAAGACTGCATTTATTTATGTTTTTAAAAGAAGTTTCGTCTGCTAACCAAGACTGCATTTATTTAATTAAAAATACAGTAAAAACAGGAATATTTTGAAATATTAAAACAATTTAAAATAACTGTTGATGGTAAAGTTGAATTTTCAGCATCATTACTCCAGTCTTCAATGTCACACGATTCTTCAGAAATCATTTTAATATGCTGATTTGCTGCTCAAGAAAGATTTCTGATTATTATCAATGTTAAAAACAGGATTTGATATTTTGTCAGGATTCCTTGATTAATAAAAAGTTCAAAAGAACAGCATTTATCTGAAATACAAAGCTTTTGTAACATTATACACTACCGTTCAAAAGTTTGGGGACAGTAAGAATTTTTATTTAAATTTTTTTGAAAAGAAATTAAAGAAATGAATACTTT
>RJVU01075617.1:6273592-6283802 GCA_003731715.1 Anabarilius grahami
GCTCACCTCTAACTATAAGTACAACAGTGTAAAAATCAAGTAAAATTAGCATGTCAACATACAGTGCTTTCTCCTGGAGATGATCTCTCATCTGTTTTCATCACTGAGAACTGAACATCTGCAGGATCCGCTCTTACAGAGGTCTGAAGGCAAGAAAGAGAGCGGAAAACAACATTTCAATCTATATGTCTGCATCAACCGATACGATAATACAGGATCTCGCTCTGACAGATCCTCACGTACCTGCCGAATGGTGTCTCCCTCGTGGTTGCTGATTGTTATGCTGCGGTCTTCACTGCCTAATGCCAGGAGGTTGTGAGAGCTCCAACAGCCACATGTGATTTTCTTTGTATGCTTACCTACATGTACATTATGTAGAGTATGCATGATGTGGGAACTATTCACACAGCATTCTATTCAATACATTTTTTAAAAATTATTTTACTGAAAATAAATAGTAGAATAGACTAGAGATGAAAATATACAGAGTTTTGAGGAAAGAGAAAAGTATATTTGATAATGAGTACCTAAACTCCAGAGATTAGAGTGTATTCCCTACGGCAAATACTTTTTTGTGTCTGGCCAAAAAAATATGTGAAGAATATTATAAATACAAATTGTAAGCTGAAAGTAATATATATTTTGTTTAAACCTTCACATTTCATAAATATATATAAAAAAAATTTGCAAGAGGGATCAGAGAAACAATAAACATTAGAAAAAGGCAACCTTTTCTGATCCTTTGGAAATGTTTTATCCATTTCATTAATATATATTTAATATTAATATTATACTATTATATGAGAATAAATTATATTGATATAAAAAACACATCTGAAAGAATAAATAAATATATAACTTGCGAACTATTCACACAATTTTTTTTTTTAATTATGTTTTACCCAGAACAGGAATCTTGCGTGAGGTTTGCTGGTTGTAGATGAGAAGGTTTCCTTTAGATGTGCCAACAGCCAACAGTGGCCCAGTTTTGGACCAGAGCAGGAAGGACATCTGATCTCTGTATCAACACGAAAATAGCCAAAAAAAAAAAAAAAAAAAANCCATCATCTCTAAAAACAAATCTGATTTCAAGAGTTTATTCAATAACACGTTCCCTCTCTCATCGCATCACTCACCTCATGCCACTGTCTAGCTGAGAGGTTTTGTTAACATTTGCATCCCACAAGTAAATGGAACTGGACTTTTCAGAAATTACAGCCAAGATATCACCATCTTTATCCCAGTCAAGAGATACACAATTCCTGCACGGACAAAACATGAAAGTATGAGCAACTACAGAAAGAGGATGTCAGACCTGCAAAATGACTGCTCTTTAGTTATAAAGAATTACATAAAATGTTTAAATATTTTTAAACTCTAAATTACAGTCTCAGACAGAACATACCTGAATTCTCACTTACCCAGGAAGATTTAACTCATTGACTTTCTGTCCATGCCGATCAAAGATTTGTACAAAATTGTCAGGGCTGTGGATATATAAAATATTTCACTCAAATGTTGCCTAAAAAGAATAACACTTCTATTGGCTATGGCTATATAAACCAGCAAACAGTTCCTCACCCTGCAACTGCAAGATAGTTTCCTACTGTTTTCTGCCATTTGTATTGCAAACATGATCCAGACCAGGACTTTTCCGACAGCGTGAAAACACGCTGAAAAGAAACGAAACAAGTCTCAAATCAATACAGTTCATTATTAAACTGCAGTCATACAATACCAGGGAAAATGACAACAAAACGACATAGTATCAACAAAGATAACGTAATAACGGTCCACTTCTTTTGGTCAACATTTATACTATTAGCAGACACGAAAGTTTAGTTAATCAGTATTTCGCAGTTTATTCACTTTTATTTACATACATTCACTGGTAAAAGACATGCACTGCTGCTGAGCTAACTAGCCATCGTGCTAATGCTATACGTGATACCTTTAAAGCGTTTTCGCGAAAGCACATATGCTCTTCAAATAGCTATATCGAGTTTAAATGCAATAGGACATTAAGTGGTTTTATATATAAAAACATACGTGCCTTCATTTTTGTTTGACGAAAACGTTACACTTCCCAGGGTGCTTCACTCCGACGCGTCTTGATCTCTCTTAGCAACCACTTAGCAACAGCCAGTCAGCGTTCAGCAAACAGTAACATGATTTACAAAACAGCAGAATAAATAGTAGAAAAAAATAATAAAATCTGCCCAAATTATATGTGAAGCATAATGTAAATAGCTGAAAATGCATGGTTGAAAGTAATATATTTTAATAGAAAATGGTTTTTGTTTATACCTTCACGAATATATTACCATATATAAAGTAAAAACATTAGGAAAAGGTAACCTTTTCTGTTCTTGGGGAAACGTTTTATTTTTATTAATAAAATTGTATTAATTCATAAATATTATTATTTATTTATTATATTAACATATTATACATATAGTATGTTTTGANTGTTTTGATTTTAAAATAAAAAAGTAAATATCTGGAAGAATAAATAAATAAAATATATTATATATATATATATCCTGAATGATCCATGTGCAACCATTAAAAATCTGAAATTTAGATCTTAAACTTACTTTATTTCTGCTGGTTGTCAGATAAAAAGCTGCCAAGGACATTTTTAATCATTTCAGGACAGATATCAAAAGGTGTCTGTCTCCCTCATGTGGAAGCGAGAGCAAACGCAACCATTGTGACTGACCTTTTTACTTAACGTTTAAAGGGATAGTTCACCTAAAAAATGAAAATTTTGTCATCACTTACTCATCCTCATGTTGTTCCAGACCTTAAACAGATGTGCAAGTGATGACAACATTTTCCTTTTTGGGTGAACTATCCCTTTAAAGTCCTATTTGGAACATTGTGAATTCATGCTGGTTAACATAATCATCAGGTTTTTGAATGTATTGATTGTAACTTCCAAAAATGATTCATTAATTTATTTTTCACATACACAAACACGATATCTAAGTTCTATGACTAGTGTATAAAAATATTCAAAAGAGAGGCTACTTTTTTTTTTTAGCTTTTAGCAACTTAATTACTAATACATACATGTATAACAAATTTCTTCAATGAAAAACATTATATTTATCTGTATGGAGAAGAAGCCTGTTCATGTGCAGTGTATAGAGACGTAGAAGTGTAGTACAATCTGCACCCCATTTTGTTTGGGCCAGTACCTTTATGAAGTTCATTTTCTTGAGGCATTTATTTCTTAACAATTTTATGTGTGGGATAAAAGAAAGTTTGTTGTCCAGTGTAAGTCCTAAAAACCTTTTTTATAGGTTCTCCTTCCATGAAAAGTTCTGGATCCAGGTGGAGAGATCGTAGAAGACAGAAATGCATACATAGTTTTGGATTTGGAGAATTTAAATCCATTTATAACTGATCAGTCATATATTTTGTTTATGCACAGTTGAAGTTATCTCTCAATAACATTCATATTATTTTCCTTGTAGCCGATGCACAAGTCATCAACATAAAGACTACAGAATATATTTGGCCCAATAACATTTGCAATACTGTTGATTTTAATACTAAACAATGTAACCGATAAAATACTTCCTTGCGGCACACCTAATTCTTGTGTGTATGTTCGATAAAGTAGTTCCTATTTGAACACGAAAGAGTCTATTTGATAAAAAAATTGGAGATAAAAATGGGCAAGTATCCTCTAAAACCCCTTTCATGCAGATCTTTTAAAATGCCAAATCTCCAAGTAGTATCATAGGCTTTTTCTAGATCAAAGAAAACTGCCACAGTGTGCTCTTTTTTTGATAAAACCATTCCGTACAAAAGATTCCAGTCTTATGAGATGATCTATTGTGCCTCTTCCTCGTCTGAAACCACACTGGTAATCACTGATCTTATGGTCCTTCTCGAGCATCCACACAAGCCGGTCATTGACCATTCTTTCCATGGTTTTACAAAGGCAGCTGGTGAGAGCTATAGGGCGATAATTGTTTGAGTCTGTATGGTCTTTGCCTGGTTTAGGTATAGGAACAACAATCAGGTTTGGAGGAAATACACATGATGCTTTCCAAAGTATCAAATGCATTTAATAACATCACCTTTTTACAAACAAGACGAAACAGTAAAAAAGGAGAGTTATCGAGAACAGTGAAAGAGTGAAAGCCCAAAGAGGGCTTGCTATAAAGGTACAGTGAAGTGAAAGGTATAGTTAATACATACTACATCATAATAAATGCACAGATAAGCAGTCGCTAAATTCGTTTCTTGGTTCTCCGTTTTTGTACAAGAGGGGATTCCACATTCCACTGCCTGGGCACTGGTTTTCTAAAAGGGGGAATAAAAATAAAAAGTTAACCAAAATACCTTCATGCTTCATCTAATCTTTTTGAGATATTTGCTTATAGATGTTAAAGTTTAACAAAATTTACATAATGTGTCAATACATCATTCCTTCTTCCAAAACGTGTTTTAGTCTTACTCTGATTCACTATTGTAAGCATATTATTAAGTGTTTAAATTTTAGACCTGACGGGATGGTTTTCACAGGAAATTATGTACATGTCACTCATCCGTGCGTGTCTCGTCGTCCGTAAATAGAGAAAAGTTGCTATGGCTACTTTGACACATGTATGATGTGAGCTTGCAATAAAACGAGAATCAACATTGTCTTTTCAGAGATAGCGAGAACTGAGGGATTTGAAATGTTGCAAAAGCGAAGCAGAGATGGCGTTTTTAATTACTCAACAAGTGAGTAAAGTATTTTAATGAACAGATAAATTGCCATATGTAGCTCTCTAACAGAGTTCATTGTAAAACATTATCTATTGTGAAGAGTCATTTCATTATGGTTATTGTAGCACTGTGCTGGAATTTATTTTCAAGGAAGTATCGTGTTTATTAATAGGTATAGAAACATTAACATCTTCAGCTAGTCAGCTTGAGAATTGTTTATATCTCTTAAGCCTAGTAGTGAATGTTTTATGAGCAGTAGGATAACCATATTCATCCGCACAGTCACGCAGAGCTGAAGCACAACCAAAGTACTGTTCTTCCGCAATATGCTTGCAGTTCTGGGTTTTTTTTTAACCACTCAAGGACCAAAAGTTACATGGTGTAACTTTAATTAAATGAAATACTGTAAATTAACAATGTCTGAAACTTATTAGCACTTTGTGTTTATTGCTTCAAGATAAAGCGCTTACTGTATTTTTAAGTCACTTTGGGTAAAAGTGTCTGTTAAATTAATAAATCTAAATGTAAATTCAGCTTAATTCTCAATGTATAAACTTACTGTTGCTCTGGTGACATCAGATGTAGAACACTTTCTTCTTCCTCCACACCTTTGCTACCTTTAACACGTTTCAACATATTCAGAACCTTCCAAGTACTTGTTGAATGGGTTAAAACATTTGAAGACCATGGGTTATAGTGTTGTAAATGATATTTCTGACCCAAAGACTAAATGTGAATGACAATTCACAAAAACATACCTCTTCTAGTTTCATTGCAGATGGCACTGACTTGCTCTCCAAATGTCACTTCATTGATGCTCGCTTTAAAGAATCAGAGAAGAGCTCAATTAAATCCCCTAAGGATGGACTTTTGTAATTATAGGAGACAAATGAATGAATCTTACCTTGTGGAGTACTAATGGCTCTCCCAATCTGTTTTCCTCGTCCTGTCATGAGAGAGAGTGGTTTATTGAAGTAAACACAAAAGTAATACATTTTGACAGTCCATTGGTGTAGATTTGTTGTCATCTAGCACTTCATTTTATTGAGAAACTATGTTATTGTGTCTTATATAAAAATGGAAACAAAGAATAAAATATATTATCTAAAATTCCCTTGAAGTTGTGCAATTAAATTACTGTACTGCAGATGTTACAAAAGAAATTACATCAGAAATGACTGACCTTTGTTGTTCTGTATGAGCAATACTATTGTTCATTTGCTGACAAAAGAAAAAGGCTGTTTTTTATTTACCTGTTGAAAACACTGTAGGGGAAGAATGGCTCCTGACTGGAGTTAGCATGCCTGCATATGTGCGGCGCCTGAGAGAACGAATAATTGTAAAAGTGATGAGAATATTCATACATAACACTTTTGCCCTATTTTTACAGATAAAGTGTGCTGCTGATTATTATACTGATATTGGTGATGTCTTAAAAAAAATGATAGGTTATCTGTTGTACTGGGATGTGGCTTAGTTTTACCTCAGAGCATCAGCAGATTTAGGGGTTTGTGCGGGTCCTTTATTAGCATGAGGATGTAGAGGGGTGGCAAAACCTCCCCTGGGTTTCTGCCTCCCAACATTTGCTGCCTGGGCAGGAGAAGCCACGGCATTACTCTAAAGCAGAATGGGCAAGGGAGAGAAACAGAGGAAAGAAAGAGACTAGGTCAAAAACCAACAGCAAAGTAAAGGCTTTGTTGTCAAATTTCTGCTACTTTCCAATGCATGCGTATGTTTGACTCACGTTTTGTCTGGGTGACATTATGAAGTTGGCCAATTGGTTCTCCATCTGTTGTTGTTCTTGTTGTTGTTTTTCCTTTTCAAACTGCTTCAGGTTATACTCCACCTCTGCAGCCAACTGCTCATCAGCAGCAAACAGTTCCTTCACCTCTGAACGATACTCCTGCATGGTTACCTGAAATAAACAAAAGGCTTGTGTCAGAGTAAATAAGTTTGTTAAGAGGCAAAAAGGTTTGTAAGGCATCTGAAATGAAGAACTGTGTCAAAAACACATGGTAAACTACATCTAATAGGGATGGGTTTTAATAAAAGAGTACTCATAAAATGACAATGATCAACTCCATCTTCTCTCTGGATTTTAAAATTGTTTTTATAATTGTGTATTTTCAATGTATGAGTAAATTAATTTTATTTAATGTCAGAAAATATTACTTAACGACACAGTTACTTTTTTTGTGTGCTTTCAAACTATCAGTTGATTAAAACATTGCTACATAAGTACTTCAACTACCACAAGGATGAGTTTACATGCTTGATGAACCGGTGTAAAGTAATGGACCCTTTTCACAGGATATATTGTGTTATATTGACTAGTTAACATTGCTGCATAGTTGTTTCTAATACAATGTCTGAGGAATTGGCAGCTAATTTGACAATTCTCTTTTCTGACCAACATAATCCCTCTATATTTTTTCCCTCTTTTACAAAGTCACAGAAACACTATCATGGACTATCTTCTGCTACTGGAGCAAACTGTAACACACACAAAAAAAAAAAAGTTATTTGTTGTATTCTCTTGTTCACCACCAATTATGATGACTTCTGCTTCTGAGAGCACGAAAATGAGGTTTTTTTTTTATTGTTTTGACTGAACTTATGCAATTTTCACCTTGACTGAAACTAGATAAAGTTCATACTAATTGGAACAGAACGTTTGAGACATGAGACATTTTTTTTTTTTATAAATAAACTTTCTAAATCTAACTCCTAAGCGCGAGGCAGTGGGAAAAAAAATAAGATGAGATGCAATGGCCCAAGACATTTGTCTGATGTGTATATATTAGGGGTGAAACAATATAATGTTACATTGAAAAATCGGAATATAAAAATGAGACTGTGACGAGCAGGGCGGGCGAGAGCCGTGAGGGAACGGCGCGAGGCGCGAGGGTTAACGAGCATCAGCTGCACGTCACAGAGACAATATGTGTCGCTGATGTAAACATACAGGATTTAGAGCTAGTTTTATTCAAGGCTCAGCTTGCTGTATTCATCAGGTATAATTCACCCAAAATATTTAAATTCTGTCATCATATACTCCCTCATGTCATTTCAAACCTATAAGATTTTCGTTCAACTTCCAAACACAAATGAAGATATTTTTTACGAAACCTGACTTTTCTGTCCCTCCATTGAAAGTCCAAACTTAAAAAATCTTTAAAAAAAATGTCATAAAGGCATTGTAAAAATAATCAATCAAGTGGTCTAATCCAAATCCAAGTTTTCTGAAAAGACACAATGGCTTTATATGATGAACAGATTTACAACGATGCACATACTATAATAAACACGGACGTTCAAATGCTTGGGCGACTCACAAAAACAACATGAGCGCGAGTAAATCCAGAATTAAAATTTTTGGATAAATTAACCATTTACAACCACTTACATGCTTTCTTGCAATTAGAATTGTGATTGATTGCATTGATCATCTGAAGCACATACGCGCTGCCAGGATGGCAATCCTCAAAGTCAAAGAGCAAACTTCATTTCAATCACCATATCACATTTAGTATTAGTAGTATGATTATTAAAAGTGTTTTTGGATGGTTTATTACAGTGCATTGATAACGGGAGAGAAAGGACATAGCGAGCACCGGGAGAGTCTGTGCGTGCACAGCTTGTCTGTGTAAGAGATCCAATGAATGCCTGCCTTGAAAGCACAAGTTTACTGCATGAGAAGAAAATGAAAGTTTCAGTAACATTACTATATTAAATATTATATATATTATATATAAAATGTTGAATATAAATGTATAATAATGCAATAGGGGAATATTTGTGGGTCCTGATAATAATAAAATAATATTTCAATAAATAATAAAGTAAAAATAAGTTAATAAACCCTCTCATAATTTGGCATAAAATATCGCAATAGTATCGTACTATCATGAGTTCAGTATCACAATTTTTATCGAATCATGACATTAGTGTATCGTTACTCCCCTAGTATATATACACGTAGACAAATAATTAAAAACTAATTTATTTAAAGAAGTAGGGAGAAAAAAAAACGGCACATATATTTAATCATGTCTATATGAATCACCTGTAGGTATGCCATAAGGTGTTTCAGGACAGGCGAGTGTTGCTCTTCCAGCATGTTCTTCAGACTGATGATGATAGGAATAACATTCTCCACAAAGTTTCTCTTTTGGACCTGCACAGAAAACAGATGGTAAGTTCAACAAAGATCTGACGATAGCTTGTCCGCCTCCAGAAGCCACCCTCAGGACATTCTCTCACCTGTGAGACCAACTTTTTCTGGGCCACCTGTAAGACAGCTTTAGCCATGGCCATCTCATCCTCCTGAGGTTCTTCTGCTGCTGCTTGGCCGCTAATGGCTGTAAGTTTCATCTCCTTCAGCGAGAGGATGTCAAATGTATCTGCAAGCAACTCTGAGCCCTGAGAGTCCAGAGGCAGCTCAGAGTCCACAAAACTGGCTGGAGAAGAGAGGCATCTGTAAGGGTCACATCTATGTAATAAACCAGTATTTCTCTGTCATAAACCATTTGCCTTCAACCTGTAAATTTAATTCACAGCTACATAAGTCATGGATAAATATTCCTGCTACTGAAAAACAAAAGATAGTTAAAGCATTAAACACTGCTAAACAACTATGTTGGGTGGGGCTGGCACTCTATTCAGGGTTCATAAAGAGTTTGGAAAAGCTTGTTTTAAACATTATGTTTTCAATATTTGAAATGACCTTGAATTTTGAATATCATCTTAGAAAATAAATGCTTGGTATTTTTTCTTAGAACTTCCAGTTAGATTAATAAATGTTTTTCCTTTCTTTTTTTTTCTTTTTTTTAAAAGATCAATTCATGGATCCCCTGTACAATTAGCTAATAATTAATGAAATGCTTTACTACTATTTCTGTGACACTTGTGGTCCTCCATATCCATACCCGTGTTCTGTTCTTTTAATATCTTGAATGGTAACGCGACAGAAAATGTGCATTTCTGTTGTGCCCTCTACTGTACAAGGGTGTGAATTTGTACTTCTTTCAGCCTGACTCATTCAGATTCAGAATTTGTTTAATATTCATTTTTGCTCTTGGTGTAAAAGGACCATTCATCTGCGATTCATTTCACTTTATCGCATAGCCTCTGATGTGAAAAGGTCTTTTTTAACATTAAATATTCTAAATGTTTTAGGACTGATCAATCATTTGTTACAAGCCAATTCTTTAACTTTGTACAGATTTTAGGAGTGAAATTTAAGCACTTTTCCAGCACTTTCAAACAGTTGTGCAAACACCACAATCCAATCACAAATAGCTCTCACCAAGAATGTCCTGGCAGATTTTGCTTGTGATATTGAAGCGTTGCTCATCGGTAAAGTTTTTCAATAGGAACCTGTAGATTCTGAAGCGTTTGCCTTGATTCTGCAGTCCTCTTAGAGAAAACCTGCTTTTCTCACTGTCAAAAAAACCAAACAAAAAAAACACATTTTCAGAAC
>RJVU01075617.1:6283863-6306030 GCA_003731715.1 Anabarilius grahami
CTTGGGGGGTGGGGGGGAGGGGTGTTCATATGATGTATAATTTCAGAATGTACCTCTCACTTTGAGGAAATTTATTATATTTCTTGTGTTTCTCATAAGAGTTGAAGTGGAAAATACACTCAATGAAATGCTGGGAAAACATGAGTGGACTCTTCTTAAGCAGAAGGTCAACCAGGCAGTACTCACAGAGACTAAAACAACAAAAACAGATGAAAAAAACAAACAAAAACAACAACATTAGATTAAATGGAAACATAAACTGCACTGTAATATTTTTTTGTGAGGCCATATTTCTTACTCCGCAATGGCAGGATCTGGGTCCACAAGAGCCACAGCAAAGCGGAAAAACAGTGCACCTTTCCATTTCACATATTCCTCCTGTGGAAGAACAAAACATCATAATGCAGGATATTTAAAGAATCTGTCACAGCCAAAAAAGGTCCGATCACAGGTTTGCACGAGTACCTGCAGTAAGTTGGTGAGCATAATGAGGGTCTGTTCTCGGACGATGGGATCTTTGTCTCTAAGACATGCAGAGATGTTTGGGATATACCGGCTCACTGTGTTGGTGTAGCGCACACAAAGGTCACACATCACCACCACCACATTACTGCGCACGGCCAGCTCTGTGCCCACTTCTAGCTCCCGCGCAAACACAGGGAGATACTTCAACATCAGTTCCTCGTGCTGCAAACACAGCTTACCTATGATACAGAGAGAACAATACTGTCACATTCTGCCTGCAGGGTAATGTGCATCTCAAAAAAGAAACAGCTTGGAAACGTTTCACACCTAATGTGATAACAGCATGTGCTCGGACCACTGTTGGCATGGAATTGGGTTTGAACTGAGACAGAGGTTGACTAGCAGGCAGCTCATGTCCTTCAGCAGGAACTGAAAGAAAACACAGAACAAAAAATAAATAAATTCATGCACTTCATGAGACAGATGATGTTTTTAATGCATTACTCCAAGACCCTGATGTTGACACCAGCTGTAATGGCATAAAACTGCATCTTAGTCTGTGCTTACAACTAAAGCAGATTTCTAAAAAGCTCTTGGTTGTGCGTTTCAGATTTACTAAAGTGACACATGCACGATAAGAATCCTGCAAGAAAGTTTCATGGACTCACCTTGCTGCTCTGAAGGGGTTAGAACAGACTGAACCAGAAGGAAAATTCTCTTCCCCACTTTAGATGGACAATGGAGAGAAGCGACACCAAGTGTATAAAGATGTTTCACCTGAGACATGATGGATTGAATAAAACACTGCTATTTTAAATCACTTTATTTAATTCTTTTAACAAGTTGTGGTCTCTGAGATCGTTTTTTGAGTTTAATGCACAGTTAAATTAAAAGTTTTTTTTTAACAAGGTTTATGATCATATGATCATCATTTAATTGCTTATTGATTTCTTTCACATTGTAATGCAGGTTTGTGGCTGTGACTGAAGGATTGAGATAATGATATAATTTAGTTGTACAATTTTTAATTATTGTATGATTATTGTATGTTCAAGATGTGACGCCGAACTTTCAGTTTCATTTGTGGCAATTTGCACGTTGACTTGCTGAATAAATGCTCAGTTACTCATCTGTGGCAGGCCATATCTGTGGTCATATCTGGCTGCCGATAGCCTATGAAACACTCACACTGTTTTTTTTTTGTTTTTTTTTAGTTTGGGAGAGGTAAAATTTACATATGAGGCTCCAACAACCAGATGCATTAACACTTGTCCAGTTTCATTTGGAATGTGTCTCAAACCACCTCCTGAAGTGGTTTGAGTGATTGAATTTAAATCAGTCTCGAAAGCATTTTGAAGGGCAATCGGACAGCTATCTAATCAGAGAAAGTGCATGAAGTGACCAGGTGTAAACAGGCCCTATATTGTTGAGTTCTGATTTAAAAATCACTACAGGAAGAATAAATAAATAAATAAAAAACAGCCTGTTTAATTGTAAAGGTCAGAGAGGGTGGAAAATAGTCATGCAAAAGTAAATTGATTGTTTTTGTTGCAAAAACTTCAATACATTTTATAAGTGGGCCTCAATGGAAAAGGTGTGATTTAACCCCTTTAATAAAAGGTTTTGTCAGTACCAGAAGGTCTTCATTGATGTCCATAGCTCCTTTCTCTTGTAGAATGACACTAGACAGATAACACTCACACACAGAAACCAGCTCTCCACAGAAACGATCCAAGAACCTCTGAAACACACACAAACAGAAAGACAGACAGACAGAAAGACAAAGAAAAGAAAGAATGTATTCAAGTATAAATAAGACACATCTAATAAGATCTTCTTGGCAATGGTATGATTTTACCAATGTGTCCTGAGTGTTGTCTGATCTTCCAAATCTGACCAGAGTATCCACACAGGAGCTGATGACCTCCAAAGGCAGGCTGAAAGTCTTTAACCAGCCCATCAGATCATCTACACAGGTAAAATGTGCACGTTTGTAATGTATTTGAATTAAAATGCCATTACTAACAAAGCTGTGTTGTGAATGTGTAACAAACTGAATTACGTGAACATAAAGTAGGTAATTAGACTGCCCAACACTACCTTTAAAAGGTTTGGGGCAAGTACAATTCTTAAGAATCATATGACACTGAAGACTAGAGTAATGATGCTGATAAATTCAGTTTTGCCAACACAGGAATAAATTTAAAATGTAAAAATATAAAAAAAAATGAAAAAGTTTTTTTTTAAACTATAATAATATTTGTACACAATGTTAGTGTTTTACTGTTTTTATTTTTCTGACCAAAAAAATAAAAATAAATAATTGGTGAGCATAAGAGACTTCTTTCAAAAACATAAAAAAAAAAAAAAAAAAAAAAGTACAAATGGTACAATAGCAGTTCTAAATTAATCTAAATCCAATGTCACTGAAAATGACTTGTGGTCCAGTGAGTGTGTAAGACCAAGAACTTGTGAGTTCAAGACTAATTCAGGTTAAAATGAACTGGCTCACAAGACCAACTTGTTTGCTCCTTAAATATGTATTAAACTAATGCCACCTCACCAGATCAAGTTATGATGAAACCACATCACCTGTCACCAGTGGCGACTACTTTTAATTATAAATCACAATTAGTAATTTTTTTGTCACATTTACAATAACTTCAGTCCCATTCTGAAGTCATGACACACAACACTTACCTACTATTCTGGCCTTGGTGTCATCATTGATATTAGAGGCAATGTCACCCATAACGCTCAAGATATGACAGGTCATTGTAACTGAAACAACTGGTGACCTGATAATTAAAACAAAAACATAATTTGAAAAAATGAAATCACATAGAAAGCAAGCAGACACCATTTACATAATGTACATTAGTTAAAATCTAAATGATTCACTACAAAACTATACTTTTTGACCTCTTTCTCTTATAACTGTCAGCACATTTACCATGATGTTTGTTGACAACAAATTCACATGTCACTTCCGCAGCTCTGTTTCTGACCTGATAGTATTCTCCCAGGTATCCAGAACAGTGCCGTAGTTCAGTTTAGGAGAGCAACTGGCAATTTTAGCTAACAGCAGCCAGGCAGCGGCGGCCCTCTCTCCTTCTGTGTGAGACAGCAAACTGTTCACAAAGGCAGGAGTGAACTTCTGCTGCGGAGCCCACACGCTGAAAGCCTTGCTGAAATACCGTCTACAGAAGAGAAGGATGTGGAAGAGGACAGAAATGAAAATGAAAGCAAAGAAAAGGGGAAACATGTTACACACCACTAGTCACAGATGGTCAGAACAATGTGTACTGACCTGAGGTCTTGACACTTCTCACACATCAGTCCAAGTAAATCCCAGGCCAGCCTCTGAGAGGTGTCGCCATCCCGATATTTGCCTTGATTCTTAATGTGTGTGATGATGACATGGTCCAGACACTCTAGAGCTTTCTCCTGCACAGAGCTCTCAGAGTCCATGACAGCCGGTAACACTCCTCTCAGCCAAGCCTCCTGCACCTCTCTATTTTCAGGTAGAGCCTTGACACATCATAATTGAAAGAAAGAAAGTTATAGGATGATAGATACACAAACTAAACTAGCACTTGTCTTAGTAGAATGAAATTGAGGTTAGGAGGCCCGTTCGCACCAAGGACGATAGCTAGAATAATGATAAAGATATAGTTTTAAAATCACTCTAAAATGTAAAAGAATAGTAGAGTCTATACCACAACTATATTATGACAAAGTCCCTGTAAGGCAAGTCATTTCACTTGGCGGCCATCTTTGAAATGCCTCTTGGGCAACTATTCAGTCATGCAAGTACAGCTCCTATCTCTTTGAATGGGACAGCCAATCAGAATCCATGAACATTTAGAATTAGAATTTAGATATAACCTCAGTTGTAAACATTAAAATGCAGAGGCATAGGTAAAAGTTTGACTGTTTTGGCTAGTTAATCATTTTATTGGTCATAACAGATAGAGATAGAATGAATCCATCTGTTAGATGCAGCAATAACATTGTAATGTGAGGTTGGGAGGGGGTGCTCACAGCAAGGAGGTCCATAAGGCACTGCATGGCTTTCTTCTTCACTGAGACAGCAGGATCCCTGCAGCGCTCTGACAAAATACTCAGATTCTCCGCACTGCATGAGATCACCCCATGCTTCAGCAGACTCATGACGGTCTACACAAACACATGAAAGACACACGATCAGGTACAACTGCTTGCTTTATATGATTTTGACAATGGAAATGGCCTTGCATATTCTACCATTAAAAAGAACGATTTTTTTTCTTTGATTCTTTGAGTCTTATGCTCTCCAAGGCTTCATTTATTTGATCAAAAACCATAAAAACAGTAATATTGTGAAATGTATTAATTATTACAATTTGAAATAACTTCTACTTTTATACATTTTAAAATTGTATTTATTCCTGTGATAGCCATACTGAATATTCAACAGCCATTACTCCTGTCTTCAGTGTCACATGATCTTCTGATAATTCTATTATGCCTATTTGGTGCTCAATAAACATTACAAAAAGTATTTTATTTCTCTTTCAAAATAAAACAGTTTACCATGCATACATAATCTAACAACAGCAAAACAAAGCTCCCTCCCTAGTCCACAGATAGCATTTATGGAAATGAAGGTGCAAAAATGGGTAAAAAACAACATTTGAATGTGCATGACTAGCGTTACATTCGCAGTGCCTTAAAAGAGCAAAAAAAAAAAAAAATCCAGATGAACTAGTTGACCACACTAATGAATAACCCCTACTGTGTGTTACACCAGTGTCAAAAAGTCAAAAATCTGGCAATCACAAACAGTAATTTATTTTATAGGCCAGAGAGGGTGGAAAGTGGTCACATACAGTTAAAATAAATAAGAACCGTTTTGGTTGAATATTAATATTTTAAGTATAATATAGGGAAAATGTGAAATGTTACAAAGTGTAGTCTGTATTTCATACCTCCAGTGCACTTTTTCTAGCATTGGTTTTTGGATCACTGATATGCTTTTTAAATAGAGCCAGAGTTTCCTCATCTAAAAGTAAATAAAAAGAAACATTAATAAAGAAATAGTCGGTCATGTAAAATTTTTCATTTAAAATGACAAGGCCTGTTTGAGTTGAACTTACTCTGTAAGGAAGTATTCATAACACTCCTGTGGGTCGAAGTGATGCTCTTGTGTTTTGTAAGCTCAATGGTTCTGAATGTCAGGGCACTTTTCTGACCAGTTTCTCTTCTCTTTAGAGTTTCTGTAGGAAAAAACCACCACCACAAACTGAACAATCACTGACTATTAAAATGCCTCTCCCCAATTTCATTTTAAATACCAAAATACAATCTTACGTTCAGAACGGGCCGAATCCAGCATAGTCTGAGCACCTGCTGAAAAAAGAATGAGTATTCAAATGTACTGCATGTTACAATTAACTGTACAGCTCAGTGTAAAATGTTTGTACATGAGGAAATTCTATTCTTTAATGTACTGTATTATTATACATACTATTTGAGAACAGCTCATGCACACATTTTGTGGCATTCTGGGAACCCAGCTCCAGACACTGTGCCAGGCAGTGCAATGCGTGACCTCTGACTGTGGGAGAGACGTCATTACGATGATTGTAAACTATATTGTGCACCAGGAACTTGTGAGACAGGAACACGGCCATCTCAGGGTCCACTGTGTCATCCAATTCCCTCTCACTCTGCCCCAGAAGGACCATGGCAACATCAAGAGCAAACATTCTAAATGCCACCTGAAGAGAGTTTTTTTTAATTTTTATTATTAATTATCAGGAACAGACCAGTGCATTGACAAATATCAAATAATCTGTGCAAATGGCAAGTTGTGCTTAAATGAAAAATTATTAAGGGGCCGTTATAGTCACACTGTTCACCTTGTTATTCCGGGAGTAATTATAGACCCACTTAACGATAGCTGCATAGTCCTGACATGGCATCTTAGCCATTAGCTTCCCAACAGCCTGTGCTCCACTGGCTCGATATTCAGACTTCTCCACCATCTAACACACACACACACACACACACACGAGTTGCATGGAATTACAAAGAATTTTTTTTTTTTTTTTATGTTGACACTTTAGTTCACCCAAAACTGAAAGCTGTTGTTCTATACAACTTAAAAGGAGAATTATAAAGAATCTCCACTCTGGTCTGATGTAATAATGTTTGGTCACAAAAGATTTGATTTGTGAGTTGCATAATGACTTGAAGGCATGAATGATTTAATAGTGAATAATGATGCCTGTATGCGTTTATAGCTTTAGAAAATTTGGAATGTAAGAATTTTATGGTTCTTTAATAGAGCTTTTTGTCTGTTTTGAAGTTTAACAGTTGTGGTTACTATAATATGTCATATGCAACTGTATGTAGATTCTTATGAAAATGTAATTTTGTGTTCCATTAAAAAAAACACATCATATATCAGAAATGACATGAGGGTTGAGAGTTAATAAATGACAAAACTGCAATAATCAAATGAAATCATTATTTTTAAATATTCATTTAAAATAAAATATACCTGATGGCAGATGTGTTGCACAAGGATCCGTAAAAGTGGCAATGTGGCCTCCCTCTGTTCATCAACAATATGACTAGAACACACATAATTCAAACCAACTCTCAGTATCAATGCTGAAGAAATAATGGGGGACAAAATAAATCCAACATTATAAATTTAGAGATTGTATGTAATTTTAAAAACATAACTTTTCCTACATGAAATGCAACTGGAGTCACTAACCTAATGAAAATGATGGCATGGTCTCTGGCACCACAGACAGCCTGAGTTGGAGCAAGAAGACACGGCTTGGACCTCTCCTGTGTTTTCATCATTAGAATCACATACAGTAGCTTGCGAAACACTCGGCGACGGCACTGTACAAGAGAACACACAATGATCAAGCAATGTAATCGTGCTACCAAAATACAGTTGACTTTTTAGAGTAACACCACCCACCTCATCTCCTTCACCATGAATGGTCGAGCAAAGTAGGCCCAGTCCATGATAGGACAGCTCAGGCAGACTCTCTAATTGGTCAACACTCCTGTAATCACACACACACAAACACACACACAAAAACTCAGAAGACTGCAAAGCTTGATATAAAGTCAGGTGTATTTGTGTGAAAGACTCTTGAGAAGAAATGCATCACTTTTGATATTTTGAACTAAAACAAAAGCTATAATTTTTTTTTTCTTGTTAAAGGGTTAGTTTACCAAAAAAATTTAATTTCTGTCATTAAGTACTCACCCTAATGTCGTTCCAAACCCCTAAGACCTTTCTACGTATAGAACGTCATCTTCTCTAAGATGTTCATCTTCGGAACACAAAATTAAGATATTTTTGATAAAAATAAGATAAAAATTACATTTTTTTATACCCCATAGAAAGCAACATAATTACCACATTCAAGGTCCAGAAAAGTAGCAAAGACATAATTAAAATAGTCAACGTGACCACAGTGGTTCAACCTTAATATTATGAAGCGACGAGAATACTTTTTGTGCACAAAAAAACCAACAAAAATAATGACTTTATTCAACCATTTTGTCTCTCCCCTGTCTCCTACACTGTTTACATTGTATTGACAATGCAGGCTACTGTGTTCACATCAGAATGCAGAGTCTGAATGAGAGTGGTAATTATGTTGCTTTCTATTGGGGGAAAAAAAACAAAACTTCTTGAATTTCATAAAAAAAATATCTTAATTTGTGTTCCAAACATGAACGAAGGTCTTACGGGTGTGGAACGACATGAGGGTGAGTAATTAATGGCAGAAATTTCATTTTTGGGTGAACTAACCCTTTAATTGAAATAAATTTAATATAAAGTAAATTATAAAAATGTAATGAAAAACTTAAATTTGAAAAAACCTAAAAAGAAAATAAGAAATGTTGCCTTGGAAACAAACTGAAAAAAAAANAAAAAAAAAAAAAAAAAAAAAAGTTTAAATGAAAACTGAAAATAAAAGCCAATTCAAAATATAATAGTATATAAATACTTAAATAATGCTATAATGCATTTCCCTATCTTCTAATTTTGCAGTTACCTTTCCTGAGAGAATGACAGATCTCCAATGACTGGTTCGAAGTTGGTAAGTTCAGTGAAAAGCTGAAAAAAATAATAATTAAAATCTCAGCATTCTGTTGAGTATAACTGCACAAAATGCACATGTTGGTTTCACGATTATCAACATGTGAACCACATTTAACCTTACTCAGATCTACACATTAACATTGCTTTTCTGCTGAGTCCAATATGCTCTGAGAACAGGTTATCTACTCTCAAACCTGCTTTTTAATGGAACAGAAGAAACTGTACATCAAACCAATCCCCAACACTACCACAAAAAGCACACAAATGCTGAGTGAGGCTGGCACGCATCATTCACAGACCTGAACACAACTGTCAGCACTCTGAGGTTTGTCTCGAAGAGAAAATTTCTCTAGGAGTCTCAGAAGTGTGCGAACCAGCAATACAATGCCCTCCCTTAGTTTCAGCAAATCCTGTGCAGAAAAGTACATCCCCTCTTCTTCGTCATCTTCATCATCATCAATCTCCATCTGTTGGGAAACGAAACACAAAGATATGCAATATATGTCATCACTACCAATTACAGATAGATTGAGTCTAAATCTTTGGAGAATGTGTCAGAATAGAATAGAGTGTAAATGTCACATATACAAACAAACATAAATCAAAACAATATACCTCTTCTGACATTTTCTTTGGCCGTTTGGATCGTTTTCCAGGTTTTGGGTCACCTTGGGAGCTTTTCAGAGAATCTTTCTTACGTTTCTTGCCAGAGTCTTGAGGCCAGCATTTAAGGGGCATGTTCAGACAGGTATCAAAAAGGATCTGATGGTACACTTTATTCGCAACACTACCTGAAAATGGACAAAAAACAAGCATTAAAAAAAACTAATGAGAGTTATGCTACTTCACATTTGCTCTTGGTTGTGGATGAAAGGCCCTTGATGTCAATAAAAAACCTGAAATCTTTTTTTTTTTTTGCTCTACGTTAATAATCTCTACGCTTTCCTGTAGCTCAGTGGTTAGAGCATGGCACTAGCAATGCCAAGGTCATGGGTTCGATCCCAGGGATTGCACATACTCTGATACAAATGTATAGTATAATGCAATGTAAGTCGCTTTGGATAAAAGCGTCTGCCAAATGCATAAATGTAAATGTAATAATCTGTTGCAAACTGACCTGGTATTTTTAGCAGCAACAAGTACAGAGAGGCTGCTTGTAGACCACACAGTCTCTGCTCAAGACTGGGACTTTTGGCTTTAGCACTAAGGATGAAGTAGGACAGAACAGCCACCAAAGTTTTTGCAGAGACACCATTTTCACCAAACACCACCCAGACACTCTACAGGGGGGAAAAAAATACATGATCATGAAATCATAAGTAGGTAAGTTACATTGCATCATTAACTGATCTACTATGTCTGTGTAAGCACTTAGTGGAGTGAAACAGAAATAAATCAAAGCGTCATCAAGTTATACCTGTGTATTGTTCTCATCCTCATTGGAGAAGGTCAAAAGCTGCGTGTAAAATGCTTTGAAAACATCAGGGTCTTCCTTTATCTCTTCCTCAATAACAGGGTCAAGAGGCTCTGTGTGGGTGAACTCGAAATCCCACACTGCATCCACCCAGGCTGAAACATTTCAACAAGTCAACAACATATGTACACTGCGGCTTATGATGCCCAAACATGATGCAGGCAGTCCATTAGTTTTAAAATAGACAATGATCATGCGATATACAATATGTCTAACGTTACATAGTTAGTATTACTATAGCAGTTTGAACGGATAGTTAAATGTTAGATAGTAAAGGCAGTGAGTTGGGATATAGCAGAACAAAATGTTTCGCTAAAAAACACCTAAAATATCGCATATTACAAATTATGTCCCGAAACCAAAACAAACCCCCGGGATGACAGCGTCAGTTGCAGCCAAACATATTTCGAGTTATAATAGAACAATGCACATGGCGAGTCTCAAAAATCATTTAGCAATTGTTTGTAATACATACTCGTAAAAAAATGTGAAACTATAAGTTACCTGTAGACACACTGTTCAATTTTAATAACTGCACAGCACGTATCAACTCCATCTTCCGTTCAAAACAACGCGCCAACAGCCACTGTAGTGGGACATCGTTTATCCCGGCATGCACGGCGGCATACACTGACGATCTCATGAATATTAATCAGAAAATTACTTTTTGTTTCGTTTTTATTAAACCTAACCATAATAACAGTAAAATTACATGCATATATGGTATTAATCTCTAAAAAGATAATAATAAAACATTTAGACAAAAAGACAAAATAACGTCAAATAACGATGAGGGGTGTCAACTTATTAATATTCATGATTTAAACCAGTTCCGTTTCGCGCTCGGTAAATCCAGCGCATGCGCAACGCTTCGTTCTGTGACGCACACAGTTACGCGCGTTCCTCAAAAACTGCTGTGCTCAGATGGAGGAAATGCTTCAGACTGTAAATATGTGAAAACAAAATAGCAAAGGACTATAACGCAAGAATACAAGTAAGCGACCGAGATAGGTGCACTCATTTCTGTATAATGTAGCATTCATATATATGTTTTGTTACCTGTAACTCACTGTATGCAGTCCCTGTTCGATGTTCCCTGAATTTGTTGTACAGCTTTTCTTTTCAAGACCTTTCTGTCTGCCTGTTTATTCATCAGTGCACTGGTAACACGTTGTGTGTCTACCATAAAACATTTACATCAACAAAACTAGTAATATTTGATTTTTCTGATTCTCTGTCTATTTAGGATTGGGAAATTGCCAACTTTATTGATAGTTAATAATTTAACCATTCATATTACAGCCCGATAATGAATCCCAGTATTTACAGAAATCTGTTAAGATCTGCTGTATCAGAAGTCTTCACTGTACATTTGCTGTTTGACTTTTATCTGCTCACAGGTGACTTCAGTTTTCCTGATCACATTACAGAGCATGAGTGAGATTTAATCATACCCCAGTGTTTTGAGGCAACAATGACGGGAGGAAAGTGGCAGGAGAGGTTGAAGTCTGTGGAGCAAAGAGCCTCATCCTTTCAGTCTTCTCCTCTGTGCTGCCCATACAAGCCACATCTGTCCCGGCCATGGCAGCCCTCGTCTGTCTGGAGACTCTTCCCACGCCAGAATGCAGCCATCGCCTTCATTCAGCAAATAAAACAGGTATAGACATAAGCTGCTAGATACCTGTTTTAAGTGAAGTATATCACTGATTTTAAAATCTTTGTCTCTTATTGTTTCTTTGTCAGGACGTGCACACATTTTCACTTGAGAAAGAAGGCAGTGATGCTGGACAGAGGATTTTCCTAGTGACCAGCTACAGTGAACTTTGGCATTATTACAGGTAATTGTGACATCTATAATGATAAATCAGTGTTTGGGAAGGTACTCCTATAAAGTAATCTGCTACGGATTAGTTACTTTACGCATTACTAATTTAATTTCACTTCACTTTTAATACATTTTACATGCACTTAGGATCATTGTTTTAAGTGAATGAGAGATTTTTGTCTCTTCAGCACTCACAGACAGTCTCTGATGCACTGCTATGAGGTCATTCTGGAAGGGGCCGTCTGCAAACTCTACTTTGACTTAGAGTTTCACAAAGCCTCTAACACACACCTGGATGGCAAGATGATGGTGGCAAAACTAATTCAGGTGAATAAATACACTACCACTACCAAGTTTGGGGGTCAGTAAGATTTTTTTTTTTTTAAGAAATTCATTTTTTTATTACGCAAAGACACATTAAATAAATTTTAAAAAAAAAGTTTGTTAATGTTAATTCCAACATTTATTCAACATTTGCTAATACATTTTTAAAATTAAGTTATATTTGTTAACATTAATGCACTGTGAACAATTGACAATTGTAATTTTTCTCTAACATTTGAAAAAGATTATTAAATATTGTAAAAATATATTTGTCCCTGTTAGTTAATACATTAACTAATGTTAACAAATGCTGTAAAGTATTGCCATGTTTATAATGTTACAAAAGATTTCTATTTAAAAATGCATGCAAAATAAATGCATTTTTTAAAAAATTAATAAAATTTAAAAAACAATGAGAATTGCCAAAAATTCTTGAAAAAAGGTATAACGTTTCCTCAAAAACATTAAGCAGTACAACTGTTTTTAACATTGATAATAAAAAGTAATATTTATTGAGCACCAAATCAGCATTTTAGTATGATTTCTGAAGGATCATGTGACACTGAAGACTGGAGTAATGATGCTGAAAATTCAGTTTTGCCATCACAGGAATACATTACATTTTAAAATATGTTAAAATAGAAAACAACTTTTTAAACTTGTAATAATATTTCACAATATTATTGTTTCTACTGTATTTATGATCAAATATATGCAGCCTTGGTAATCTTTCTGGTGCCCCTAAACTTATGAAAAGTGGTGTGGCGATTTGTCTGTTCTAGTTTTAAAGCGTTAGATCACTCAAAAATGATAGTAATGTAATTAATTACTCATCCTCATGTCTTTCTACACCCGTAAGACCTTCGTTCATCTTCGGAACACAAATTAAGATATTGTTGATGAAATCCGATGGCTCAGTGAGGCCTCTATTGCCAGCAATGCAATTCAAACTCTCAAGGTCCATAAAGGTTCTAAAAACATATTTGAAAAAGTTTATGTGAGTTCAGTGGTTCTATCTTAATATTATAAAGCGACAAGAATACTTTTTGTGCACCAAAAAAAACAAAAGAGATGACTTTTTTAACAATATCTATATGGGCCGATTTCAAAACACTGCTTCTGAGCTTTACGAATCAAATAAGTGATTCGGAGCACCAAAATCACATGATTTCAGCAGTTTAGCCGTTTGATTGGAGATCCGAATCACAAATTCGAAACAAAAGATTCATAAAGCTCAGAAGCTTCATGAAGAAGTGTTTTGAAATCGGCCCATATAGATATTGTTGAAAAGTCGTTTAGTTTTTTTGGCGCTCAAAAAGTATTCTTGTCACTTTATAATATTAAGATAGAACCACTGAACTCACATGAACTTTTTCAAATATGTTTTTAGTACCTTAATGGACCTTGAGAGTTTGAATGGCATTGCTGTAGGCAAATGATGGAGGCCTCACTGAGCCATCGGATTTCATCAACAATATCTTAATTTGTGTTCCGAAGATGAACGAAGGTCTTACGGATGTGGAACGACATGAGGGTGAGTAATAAAGGACACTATTTTCATTTTTGGGTGAACTAACCCTTTAAAATGGACATCCAAAACTATGGTTTTCATAACTAGACGTGTAATTTTCTCAATATGCTATATCAGTATGTGTGTGAGAAGCTAGAGGAGGTTTATGGTCTGCACTGCTCTGCAAAAGACGTCCTTAATCTAGACTCCAGCACCTCTGAGAAGTTTAGTCGCCATCTTATCTTCATGCTTCCCAGTGCTGCATTCAAAGACAACTCCTATGTAGGTGAGTCATTGTCATCATCATGTGCTTTGAGTGACTCTGTTGAGTGACACTATTGGTGGTTAATGCAGATATATATCAACATTTGTCACAATCTGTGTGATAGTGATCTTTGTGTGTGTTTGCAGGGCGATTTATTCATGATATCCTACATCCTGCTATAAACAGTCTTCAGAAAACGTGAGTGATGACAAACATTGGAAAGGCTGTGATCAAACTCTGATTTCTTATTTGCCCCACTTGTTTTATGTAAAAAACCTCATCCTGTTTCTTACAGCCTAATTTTTATGTTGTTGCAGTATTAATACATCATTCTGTTTCTGTTATAATAGCATATTGGTTTGATTTGGTTTAAAGCAATCCAGAGGCACCAAGAGAGAACAGAGATGATGTGGATGGTTCTCAGGTCAAGAGAAGAAAGTACGAAGAGAAGGATCTTGGCTTTCTAGTAGTCAAGAGCAAAAATGGGCAGGAACAACTTTTTGTTGACCTGGGTAAGAACTTATAGTTGGTTCTTTAGTCTACAAAGTCTTGAAAACATTGTTTCGATTGCACACAGGACTTTAGAGGATTGCTGTACACTGCAGCTTAAATGGTCTCTTGTGAAAAAGATGTACACTTTAGTATACTTTTAACGTTGTTGTGAAATCAAAATTTACCCTATTTACATTGTTAGCACACGTTACTAGTCTTGTGGTGAATAATTAATCAGTGCAAGTTAATACAAAAAAAATTTTCGTGGTAATCTTAATAAAATAAAAATCTGAACATTTGCTTCCAATCTGGAATGGCGTTCCTTCTCTGATGACATCAGTTTGACAGCTTGGTTTAATATCCTTAACCACTCTCCTCCAACCGTCAGTCTGCTATGAGCGAGGGATGAAGAGGAGGTGCGCTAAAATAAAACACTGCCCTCTATTTAATATTCCATTTCACTTTCGGAATATGTCACAACACTGAAGTAAAGTTGGTTGCGTCTTCCGGTTCACTGGGACTTTAAAAAGAGATATAGTTATATAGATATAGATATAGTAAAAAAATAATATACTTTTAAAGGATAAAAACTAAATGTAATGTTTTCAGACACTTAAAGGGATAGTTCACCCAAAAATGAAAATTTTGTCATCATTTACTCACCCTCAAGTTGTTCCAAACCTGTATGAATTTCTCTCTTCTACTGAACACAAAAGAGTTAGTCAACACATCAATACAGCTTTAAAGTACTTTAAAGTAAAACTTTTAATTTGACATGATTACAAAGTGCACTTATTGTATTATCAGCAAGTACAGCTTTTAAGAAAATATACTTTTAAGATTTGAAGTACACAAGTGTATATTTAATACATTTAAGCACACTTCTTTTTAAGAGAGTTAAGGTAAAGGACAAAAAAGTTATCTCTGATGTTAATACCATGCTCTCCTCTTTTGAAGGCGTCTACACCAAGAACAGGAATTTTCGTCTCTACAAGTCCTCCAAACTGGGAAAGAATGCAGCCTTCAGTGTGGCAGAAGACAACAAGTTTGTCCCAATGCCCTCCAAGCATACCACAAAAGAAGAACGCATATTTCTAGCTTCTTTAATCACCAACATCAGGTTATTTACATGCAAAAATGTTGTGTAAACATGTTGTCCATGCTATGGTGGAGCCAGCTTTTTTGTGATTTTATTTTTGTGTCTCTCTCGCTTTCACGTACACTAACGCACATTTCTGTTTTGCACCAGTTTCACAGGACAGAGGATTTTGATGTACGATATGCCACACAAGAATACAGCAGGATCTCTGTGTTCAACCCTACAGAGAGAGTCACACAGCTCGGGTGAGAAATACAAGTTAACATCACCAAGTGCTTTCAGTGAATTTACTCAGAATTAATCATTTCAGGTCAGTGCTGCAATGTGGTTTGCTTAAAATTTACATTAAATACAGTATATAATGTGCATTTATATATACGAAATTGAACATTCACCAGCCTTGTGACTGTTGGGTGAAAAAAAGTTAAGTTGAATGTCTTGAATGTCATGCTTTACTGTTCACACCACTGACCGGTCACTACAATTAGAGACTTCTCACTCCACCCTCTCCGTTTAGATCTGTTGGGTGTACAGAAGCCGTCTCCTTTTAAAGAAGTGGATGAATTTGTGCTGACACTCGTGTGCAAGGAGGGCATTCAAGGAAGTAAGCAGGAGAAAAAAAAAATCTTTATTGTAGTTCGGTATACTTTCTTTTATATTAAATTTCTGTCATTATCTACTCACCCTCATGTTGCTCAAAGCATTTTTTTTTTCCCCACAAAAGCAACTGAATGTCACATTTAACCCAAACAGGTATCAGGAGATGGAACTACTTTGCATCTGAACAGCTGCTGGTTTATGACATTGAGAAATTCCGCTGGTGCCACAATGTGAAGCGCTTCCACAAGAGCAACAACATCATGTGAGTCTCTATCACTGTGACTTGCATTGCTTTACATTCTCTGTTTGATGGTTTGCAACAAATTACAAATGCCCTTTATTCTTCTTTTTGGTAGAATTGTGGTGGATCTCAAAGAAGAAGTGTGGTATCAGAAATGCCTTGACCCTGAGTGCAGGAGACAGAACTACAGATCCTCCAGTACGCTTCATAGAGGAATAAATAGATGATATTGCTCGCAGATGTGTTATTGTTAACTAAAACTATTAAAATCATTTTAGATCATTAAAAAAGCTGAAATAAAATAAAAATATGGAAATTTTAATTAATATTATAGTAGTATATAAATAATTCTAAAATAAGATGTGGCAAGATATGGAAAGTTTGTGGGCAATGACGTTGCATTTAAATGGGTTTGTTTGTAATATGGTGGCATTTCTATGTTCAGGCTTCCCACTGCCTCAGGAGGTCTGCATGAGCCACCTACTGATGGAGGTCAGTCAGGATTCACCTCATCTGGAGACACCTGTCATTTACCTGTACATTGGTTAAAGTTTTACTGACTACATGATTGTGTGTTGACTTGTACACCTTTCTATATCTTAAGGATGAAGAGGATCAGGCATATTTAACGGATGAACTGGGGAACATCGAGCTTGCAAAGAGCCCTGTACCCATGACTGCTTCAGCAGAGTCCTCCTCGGCTCCCCTGTCTGAGAACACTGAGGATTGGGGAGAGTGGCCTGATGACCCTGCTTATCTAGAAGCTTTGCAGGAAGTAGAAAGGGCCACTGAAGAGGTACCCGATGAGCTTCTGCTCCAGGCAGTGACTGAGTGTGAATGATGCCAGTATGACCTGAAAGACACAATTATTAACTTACTATAGTGCAATACATTTCTTTCTTTCTTTCTGTTTTCTTCTGTAAAATATGTGCTTAAATTCTGTTTCCTTACGAAATGTTCAATACAAAGTTAATTCATTTCCATTATTATTTTAGATGACTTGGCTTGGGTTATTACAACTGTAACTGAACTACATATTTTATTTACAGAGATAGATATGTCAACATGCACCTTTTACTGCAAACTTATGTCAAAACAAGAGAAATATAATTTAATCTCTGAGCATAAATGATTATAAAACATCTAATAGTACAATAAATTATAAATATACACACTTATAGCGCTGAGAAAAAATGCAATACATTTTTTAAAAACAAATTGTAAACAACATATTGGTCAAGATTGTGACACAAGATCATCTGCATTTGACACCTTTGATCCCTTTCAAGATCCTCAAAAGGGACATATTTGATGTAATTTGATGCACTTTATATTTAAAAAAAAAAGTTTATATTTAAAGTTTTGATTTACCTGTGAAGAATGATTGTTGTCTTAAATTAAATATTTTGCCAAATTTCAACCTGCAGTGACAAGGTAAAGCACATTTTCAACCGCTTTTGATTTAAGAAAACTAAGTTAAAACTCTGCAACTGATAATCCATAAAAGCGACAAGTGAGCATAAATGACAAAAATTGTGACAAGTTAAATGGATGGAAACATTTAACAAATATAAATATTTAAATTCTTTAATGTTGTGGTACACAAATACTGCTTTTGGTTACTTTTCTGATTTTATAGAATCATTTTTAGGATAAAGATTTTGAGGAAAATTCTTGTAAGTAAAACGAAACAGATTAATTTGATTAAGTCAGATATATTAAAGTAATACATAAGTTAAAATACAGTATACAGAAGTGTGCTTTTTCCTCTTGCTCTCTGATATTCCACAAGAGGGCAGCATTTGTCTATTCAGGACAGGGCGGAAATGCTTTATGTTGCTGTATAAATATAAATATGAGAACCTGAGGAGGTGGTCTTCCCCAGAGCCTTGGTTCTTTCCAAGGAAGCATAAGGGATTTGTTCCTTTCTCTATAAAGCTGAATTAGAACAATATGTATCATGAAAGGCTATATACAAACTAATTGAATTGAACCTGAAATTAGTAGGGTGGATGAGTGTTCTACA
This sequence comes from Anabarilius grahami, assembly GCA_003731715.1. Taxonomy (NCBI): domain Eukaryota; kingdom Metazoa; phylum Chordata; class Actinopteri; order Cypriniformes; family Xenocyprididae; genus Anabarilius; species Anabarilius grahami. The sequence continues at coordinate 6,302,310 of RJVU01075617.1, forward strand.
AACAGCTTTTTATTCACTGTTCTGTGATTACGATTGTACATATGACTACAGTTACAGTCTGAAATGTTTTACATATGCAAAAAAATAGAAAGCTTTTTAAATTCAATCAAATTTAGTTTTAAGGAAAAATTGTAACTGTACAATAAGGTCCCATTAGTTAATGTAATAACTAAAAATAACCAGCAATAAGCAATTCATTTGTTACAGTATTTATGTTCTTTGTTCTTTTATTTGATTCATGTAATAAGAATAACAGATATTCAACACAATGTTAATTTCAACATTTACTAAAATTAAGATTAAGAAATGCTTTAGATTATTGTTATTTAGTATATTATTTTTTTGTTAGTTCATGTTATAAGATAATAAATGGAACCTTTTTGTCGTATTACCAGAAACAATTTGTCTGATGGGATTTTGATCTTAATCAGTTTTTTTCAGTTTTCATGAAAGTCAAATTTTCATGAGTCATATTTGTAAAGCATGCTTTTTTTATTGCACGAATGAATACTATGAACATTACAAGAATGGCTTATTTATATCAATATTGTCACTAGAAATGTGTTAGTTATTTTGATATATGGCACTTGGATGTTTTCCCATATATACCATATTGTTATTAATGAGTTAATAACAATAATAACTTTTAATTTATAATGGACTTTATTATCTAACAAGGAAATAGGGGTTCATTCTATTCCCACAGTATGAACACCACTGTGAATATACAGCATTTTCAGAGCATTTTTATGTTCTTGTTTGTCCCTTTAGTTTTTTACCCCTTATAGCAAATAGAATGTCTCACTGAAGGAACACATTTCTTTATTTTACAATTCACTTTCATCATCACTGTGAGAGGGACATTCTAAAGCATGTGTGCATTTCTGGCTAGTCTTTTCTGCTTGTACCGAAGTAACCTCTTAAAGGGGTCATATCAGGACAAATCACATAAAAAAAATAAAATATATCAAAACCTCCCCAGTCCAAAAAAGACAATCTGTCAAAATTCAGCAAACAACATAAGCACTGTTTCATTTCACATACAAAAGAGGCTGTTCACATAGAAGTCTTAAATGTAAAAACAGGCCTTTAAAGTCTGCATGAAATGAAAATTCACCCAGTCTTATAATGCATGTTATAAAACTATTTGTAAACAACTCATCGGTGCACGTTTCAATTTAAAAAAAAAATTTTGACCTCGTAATGTTTAATCTTCTGGTGAAAACTGTAGACTTCTCCAATCATTTAGTCTGCTTAAACCCCACCTCAGGATGTATTATGTAAAGACTTCATACAGAATCTTTAAAAGCTATTAGTCATAAATTAACATTGAAACATGAAGATTAATTTCGAAATCTCTCACTGTTAATTTTTAGACATTACTGAACATGATGAAGAGGCTCAGAAGTTTTTATTTGCAATAAATATTCAGTTGCTCATGGAGCATTCTCATTTTGTGTTTTAAAAAAGAAGGGCAGTGAATGTATACTTAAAGTCTTTTGAAGTAAAAGACAGAGGTGATGAACAGTGATGTCATCTCAGGGTCAGATCCAGCTGAAAACAGGTGGCAATGGTGTCATGATGAGACAAGGACATCATAATTCAAGGAAAGGAGAGCGGTGATATCACATCCCAAGAAGGCGACGGGATCACCTGATTCTATGCAGTGTGTCTCTCTGAATGACCCGAGAGCATGATGCACAACATGTGGTGCGATAGTATGAGTACACACACAAACGAGCCTGGACCACCACCACACAGTTATAGTACATATCTCTGCAGGACTCGTCTACAGAGAGAGACACAAAGAGAAACATCTTAAAGGTACAGTTCACCCAAAAATTGAAGTTCTGTCATGATCTCATGATCATTCCTAACCAATGTTTTTTTTTTTTCATTAAGTACAACATAATTTTCACTTTATTTGTAAAGTGTACATTTTGTCATTTTCTGGAGCTTGATAGCTAGTCTCCATTCCCTTTAATAGTCACTTTAATACATTGTATGGAAAAGAGCCATTTAAACATTCAGCTTAAGATTTCCTTTATTGTTTCATGGAAGAAAAAATATGGGTTTGGAAAAGGGCTGGGTAAAAATACAGATTTTTTTTATATATAATTTTGTTTAGGAGTTATAGACATTTATATTTATGAGCACATAAAAATGACCCACACCCAACTTTGATGCATTTTTTGCCACTTACTATCAAAATTTTGACATTTGGTTATCATAATGGCAACGACCTATATGTTTCCGATTTTCCTACTTTGGTTTCGTCTCGCTCAGACTAACGGTTTCGAAGATATTCACGAAAGTTGTTTAAAAGCTAAATCACAACGTTGCACAAACCATAAGGCGAAACCTAGCATGTTTGGTATCGTTAGACTATGCAAGGATTCAGGAATCTAAGGAGATAAACATAAATCAACAAAATCCAAAGTTATACGCATGTGAATATTTTATTTAACCACTAGGTGGCGCTGGCTCGAAAATTCCCAGGCTCCTTCATGGAATCATGTGGATGACCCATAACTAGTTTTCTAACAATATGCTAATGCATTCATAAAATACAGCATTTTACTACAAAATTCAAAATGGCCATATGGAAAAATTGACATGCTGCCCTGAATCTGAGGAGACCACTTTTATGATTTTTGGTCAAACCATTCATAAGTTATAAGCAAAAATGGCCATTTTTCGCATTTCCGGACCAGTAGGTGGCGCTGTGCCGAAACACAGCATGTAGTCTTGATAAAGAGTTCCGGCTAGGAATACAAAATGGCGGAACAATGTTTATGACGGAAAATTACGTCATGGGGCAATCAAATCATCATGAGCCAAGAATTTTTTAGCCCTTATGGTTCAAAAGTTATTAGAACAAACTTCAGTGCAACTTTGGACAGTTGGTGGCACTAGATTGATTGAGTTAGAGACTCCAAAATAGCTGTGGTTAATTTTCTCCTCTATCAGTGTGCCAAATTTCACAACTTTCTAATTTATAAAAAATATTTTAAACAATTTTTTAAAAAAAATTTTATTTAAGAAAATGAAGAAGAAACAAATGGAAATAAATTATTCGGAATAGAATCATATCGATTCAAGAGGTTGTGAATCAGAGTAAGATCTGTGTCAATACCCAGCCATTTTTTATAATGACATTTGGGTGATTAGATGGTAGAATTGTCATTTAGGGTGAGGTGTTTAACAATTTACTTTAAATAAAGCAAGTGACAGCTGAAGAAAATCATACCGATCTGTGGTGTGCAGGTGTGTGTGTTACACTTCTCTTGATTTGCAGGTTCAAGGGCAGGATCACAGTCATGGCTTGGGGTCTGATCATCTCGCAAACAACGTACCTCCCTCACTCGAAAGCCTCCCTCGCAAGAACGAGAACACTGAAGTAGTTAAAAACATTCTTGTTAAATAAGTTGACTGAAACAGCTTGGTTGAAGCTGCACTGTGTGTGTGAGGAACTAACCGAGCTCCACTCTGTCATGTACCACTGCGCACCACAACTCTTCAAATAGCAGGTCTGTCCACTCGGAGGACGGGGCAGATGAGAGCAGCGGTCATCTGAGGTGACTTCTAATTGGCCATTGTTTTGGACAACACAGACCACACCTCGACTTTGGGTACCATTGCCACATTCAGATGAGCACTGATACACATACATACAAATAGGCAAACAGGTTTTAGTATTTGATCAGGGTTTTTTTTTTTT
>RJVU01075617.1:6306071-6366094 GCA_003731715.1 Anabarilius grahami
GATGTAAAAAGGCTTAAATAAGCTTAAATTGTTGTAATTCTTGAATGGAATACAGACATAAAATTGATCTCTTTTTAGAGATGACACTCAGCAGATTATTGCTGAAGTGAAAGCACTAAAAGTGTAAGTTTACTGTAAAGTAAATGTACTACACTAAATATATTTTATTTTATTTTATACAATATATATAGTTTACAAAATATTTTGAAAACTGCTAGAAAATCAAAGCCAAATATCTAACCAAATTGTGTTCCAAATTTAAAATCACAAAAATTGTGGTTCCTGTGAGCTCTAATATTCCTACTATGCCAAAAATAGCCACCAAGTGACACTCATACTTCATTAAATTTTTTGATGCGTTCTCCTGTAACAAATTAAAATATTTCTGTCACAATATTACTTCTGTATGGAAGCCCGTTTCCGCCACTAAATAAAAAAATAAAAACAGTAATTGCGACTTTTTGTCTCAGAATTCTGACTTTTTTTCTCACAATTGCAAGTTATAAAGTCAGAATTCTGAGATATAAACTCGCAATTGTGATATAAAAAGTGAAGTGAAAGTGAAGTGACATGTGGCCAAGTATGGTGACCCATACTCGGAATTTGTGCTCTGCATTTAACCCATCCAAGTGCACACACACAGCAGTGAACACACACACCGTGAACACACACCCGGAGCAGTGGGCAGGCATTGCTGCGGCGCCCGGGGAGCAGTTGGGGGTACGGTGCCTTGCTCAAGGGTCTCACCTCAGTCGTGGTATTGAAGGTGGGAAGAGCGCTGGTTATTCACTCCCCTCACCAACAATCCCTGCCGGACCTGAGATTCGAACCCATGACCTTTGGGTTACAAGTCCGACTCTCTATCCATTAGGCCACGACTGCCCCTAAAGTCACAATTCTAACTTTTTTTCTTGCAATTCTGACTTTTTTCTCACAATTGCGAGTTATAAAGTCAGAATTCTGAGATAAAAACTCGCAATTGCTTGATATAGTCACAATTCTGACTTTTTCTCACAATTCGAACTTTTTTTCTCACAACTGTGAGATATAAACTCACAATTGTGTGAAACATTTTTTCTCGCAATTCTGACTTTTTCTCGCAATAGCGAGTTTATATCTCAGAATTTTGACTTTATATCACGCAATTGTGAGTTTATATCTCACAATTCTGACCTTATATCACGCAATTGTGAGTTTATAAACTCGCTATTGCGAGATGAAAAGTCACAATTACTGTTTTATTTTTTTATTTAGTGGCGGAAACGGGCTTCCATACTTCTATCACAAAACAGTCACTAAAAATAAGGAACCTTGACTCTCTGACCTTTCCAACCATATGTGATTTGTCAAGATTAGAAACAGATTTGATTATAAAATAGTGCAGTCAATTTTGTAAAATGTGAAACATGACACCGACCACTAGGGGGAGGAGCCCACTAAAGTACCATTTCCATGGTAACACAATATCCAATTTCAAAATGGTTTTCACAGGATGAATTTTGAATGATACCTAATTTATGATGATTACTAAAATATTTGACAGAAAAAAGGCAATTAAAAAACACTGGCATAGGCATGGGATACTGACAGTTTGGTGACAACAGGTTATTAACTTTTATATTTTTAGTTTTCATTTTAATTTTAGTTAAAATTTTAGTCATTTTGTTATGTGCTTTTATCATTTTTATTGGTTTTTGTTTTACTTCTATATAGCTTTAATTTTATTTCAGTTTTAGCTTTAGTAATTTTAGTACTTCAACTAAACTTTCAGTTAGTTGACTTTTCTGCATGTGCGCGTCCATGCACCTGTCCCCACGCTCCTGTGTACCATTCCAGTCGCTGTGTGCAGGGACCAAGGTCACACGGCATGAGCTCGTCGGGTTTATCCTCCTCATCGCAGTTGTCCAGTGGCAATGAGTTTGTCTGACTCATCATACACATCACTGACCGGCTGCGACTTCCTTCCGCACAGTCTGCAGAACACTGAACAGAGACATAAACAGCTGTTTTAGAAGTGCTACTGAAATACTGAAGAAAAGTGCACGATTTCTCACCCTCTCACTCCAGAGAGAATAGAACCAGCTGCTGGCACACACTCCTTTGTCACAGTTCTGCAGGTCCTGTGGGCGAAGGGCCATGTTGCATTCCTCATCAGAAACGATGTCACCCAGGTTATCCACACACACGACTTCTCTTCTGCGCTGACCTATTCCGCATGGCACTGAGCACTGAGAGAGAGAGAGAGAGAGAGAGAGAGAGAGAGGTTTTTCTGAACACTTTGTATTGATGGCTATTGACCTCAAAAGACCATGATCTGGTAAATATGTAGGCCCTAATACAAACCCAATTCCCAAAAAGTTGGGACACTGTACAAATTGTGAATAAAAAAGGAATGCAATAATTTACAAATCTCATAAACTTATATTTTATTCACAATAGAATATAGATAACATATAAAATGTTGAAAGTGAGACATTTTGAAATGTCATGCCAAACATTGGCTCATTTTGGATTTCATGAGAGCTACACATTCCAAAAAAGTTGGGACAGGTAGCAATAAGAGGCCGGAAAAGTTAAATGTACATATAAAGAACAGCTGGAGGACCAATTTGCAACTTATTAGGTCAGTTGGCAACATGATTGGGTATAAAAAGAGCCTCTCAGAGTGGCAGTGTCTCTCAGAAGTCAAGATGGGCAGAGGATCACCAATTCCCCCAATGCTGCGGCGAAAAATAGTGGAGCAATATCAGAAAGGAGTTTCTCAGAGAAAAATTGCAAAGAGTTTGAAGTTATCATCATCTACAGTGCATAATATCATCCAAAGATTCAGAGAATCTGGAACAATCTCTGTGCGTAAGGGTCAAGGCCGGAAAACCATACTGGATGCCCGTGATCTTCGGGCCCTTAGACGGCACTGCATCACATACAGGAATGCTACTGTAATGGAAATCACAACATGGGCTCAGGAATACTTCCAGAAAACATTGTCGGTGAACACAATCCACCGTGCCATTCGCCGTTGCCGGCTAAAACTCTATAGGTCAAAAAAGAAGCCATATCTAAACATGATCCAGAAGCGCAGGCGTTTTCTCTGGGCCAAGGCTCATTTAAAATGGACTGTGGCAAAGTGGAAAACTGTTCTGTGGTCAGACGAATCAAAATTTGAAGTTCTTTTTGGAAAACTGGGACGCCATGTCATCCGGACTAAAGAGGACAAGGACAACCCAAGTTGTTATCAGCGCTCAGTTCAGAAGCCTGCATCTCTGATGGTATGGGGTTGCATGAGTGCATGTGGCATGGGCAGCTTACACATCTGGAAAGGCACCATCAATGCTGAAAGGTATATCCAAGTTCTAGAACAACATATGCTCCCATCCAGACGTCGTCTCTTTCAGGGAAGACCTTGCATTTTCCAACATGACAATGCCAGACCACATACTGCATCAATTACAACATCATGGCTGCGTAGAAGGATCCGGGTACTGAAATGGCCAGCCTGCAGTCCAGATCTTTCACCCATAGAAAACATTTGGCGCATCATAAAGAGGAAGATGCGGCAAAGAAGACCTAAGACAGTTGAGCAACTAGAAGCCTGTATTAGGGAAGAATGGGACAACATTCCTATTCCTAAACTTGAGCAACTTGTCTCCTCCGTCCCCAGACGTTTGCAGACTGTTATAAAAAGAAGAGGGGATGCCACACAGTGGTAAACATGGCCTTGTCCCAACTTTTTTGAGATGTGTTGATGCCATGAAATTTAAAATCAACTTATTTTTCCCTTAAAATTATACATTTTCTCAGTTTAAACATTTAATATGTCATCTATGTTGTATTCTGAATAAAATATTGAAATTTGAAACTTCTACATCATTGCATTCTGTTTTTATTCACAATTTGTACAGTGTCCCAACTTTTTTGGAATCGGGTTTGTATATCGTATATTGTGCAGGTTATCATAAGCAAATATAGTGTAAATAATAATCTTGTTGAAATCAATGTTGAAAACAGTTGTGCTGTGTAATATTTTTGTGTACACCTTGATTTTTTTGATGAATAGAAAGTTCAAAAGAACAGCATTTATTTGTATTTGAAATAGATTCTTTTTTTGTTGCAATGTAAAAGTTTTTATTGTCACTTCTGATTAATTTAGAGGATCATTGCTGAATAAAAGTAATTATTTGATTTAAAAAAAGAGAGAGAAAAAATTTAAGAGGGTGAAAAAAAATACTTACTGACCCCAAACTTTTAAACTGTAGTGTTTAAGGGAGAGCGAGGTAAGATGAGCCACCATCTGTATTTTTGTTATGTGACAAAACAGTAAGTGAGCCCAGAAGTATTTTACTTAAGCAATATTTAAATTTACCTAATGCTAAAAATGTTAAATGCTTAAATAAATTTTGAAATGTGGCTCAAGTAATACTTCTGCAGAAACTGTACATTCAGAAAGCACCCTTTATCAGTCAGTGATTAAGATGTTTTGTTTTTTGGTTAATTATTATTTTCATTGTAGGTAATATGACAATGTCCAAATAAACTTACCTTGTTATAAATAATAATAAAATAAATCACATCGCCTATTTAAATGTAGGTTGTTTAGATTAACATAAATCATGAGCAGTGTTATTTAGTATCATTTATTTACTGTTATAGTATTTATTAATATTTTGAATTAGCCGTTATTTTTATATGTTAGTTTCAGTACTTGAGTTTAGTTTAGTTTTAGTACTTTAACTTAAACTTACTTTTTTTCAGTGAGCTGGCAAAGCAACATTTCTAATTTTTTCAAGTTTAAAGATTTGATTTGATTTTAACTTTATTTTACTTAATAATATTATTTTATATTTTGTACTTTTTATATTATGTACTTTTTTTCCTAATTAGGTGGTTATGGGGCAAACCGAAACCACTTTATTCAAGCCAATATTTCAATAGTCCGATATGTTATAGATGCGTTATTTTAATTCCAAATGATAGATGATGTCATAAAACATAATTATGAGTATTAGTTTAGCCTCTGTCTCCTTTCTTCTTGCTTCAAGTACTTAAGTAAAACTGGCTCATCTTACCCCACTCTCCCCTACTCACAGACACATTCACAAACCTCTGTCCAATCTGAGCGGATCTGCCACTCACTGCAGATCTTGAGCTGGCATACAGTGGTCGTCTCTGGCATTTCTGTGTTATCGCAGTGGCTGGTCGCCACGACGACTGTGCTATTGCCATGGTGTCCCTGCGTCCGCTGGCAAATCACCTGACGATACTGGAAACCTGGACCACAGGTCTTACTGCACTCAGACCACTCCCCTACATCCCAACTACAAACAAACACACACATACACACACACACACTTGTATATGTGGTTTACGGGGACTCTCTATATAGACGTAATAGGTTTTTATACTGTAAAAACTGTATATTCTATCCCCCTACACTAACCCGACCCCTAAACCTACCCCTCACACATAACTGTCTGCATTTTTTGAATTTCAAAAAAACACAGTTTACTATGTTTTTAAGCAATTTGGTTTACGTTGTAATACCCATGTCATTATATACATTTGTGTCCTCATAAACCATGTATAGAAGAACACACACACACACAAACTGACTGAAGGACAACCGCTTGGTTTCATCCACATGTGCTTCTCATTTGCACCATTTGAAAATCAAGTCCAAATGCCCATATGGACGATTTTTTGATGTTCCAAGATTTGCTGGCATTTAGGACTGCTTGTCATTTGTTGTGTTCAAATCTACCCTGACAAAAAAGAAAGTTTATTCAAATGTGCTATTAGTATACTTCTTTTAAAACTAAAAATAAGCATATTTTAAGTATACTTTTTATGTAAGATACATACAAAAATTATAAATAAGTATACTTGGCTTATACTGACAAGTATACAGAGAAGTTTAAGTACATCTGTCATATACTACTTCATAATTAAAACTATGATTAAGTATTCTAAGTATGCCTGGCAAGTAGTTGTGACAATACTAAGATTCCAAGGCAATGAAAGTACTTGGTTATAATCTGTAGTCTGTTGTGTGATATTTAAAGTTAATAGGCTATATTTTAAGTGTATTAAATTGCAACTCCATCATTAAAAAATTACAAATATATTTAAATACACAACATACCAGTTTCAATAGAAATAAATGACATTAAAGTATGTTTTAGTTTACCATAAGTACTTGTCAGTACATACGGCAGTATGCTTTAACCATCTGTCAAAGAAAATATAAGTAATTATGAAATTACATTAAGATGCACTTAAGTTGTGCTTAAGTGGGTCAAAAGGCACTCTTAAGTTAAGCTAATTGCATTTAATATAAATATTTACATTCATTAACATGCAGTTAAGTGTCTGAAAACATTAGGCCCTACATTCAGTTTGAACTTCAGTATATTGTTTTAAAGTTACAGTAATGTAGTACCAACTCCCTGTATAGTTTACAGCATTAGTTGTTGAGATATTTTTTTTTCTTGAGAAAATATGTACTGTACCTGATACATATCCAAAATAATAGATATAGAATCACAAGCTTGTAAATCAAAATCAAATCAAAACATGACATTTGTGTCAATACCCAGCCCTAATACTTAAAGTGCAAAGATAAAGAAAACTTACAAGAATAATTGAACTAACTTTAGTGACTAACTAATCTTGAACTAACTTTAGTGCTGGTGTTTTTGGGTTGTTGTTTTTTTCTAGATGATTTCAGACTTCTTTTGTCTGGAGTAAAAGATGTTCACTCACAAGGCTGGACAAGGCTGCGATTGACACTCTTCTACCTGGGGGCCAGAATGACTGGTGTAGCTACAGAGATCCCCCGGTACAGTAGTTTGAGTTGCCCTTTCCACACAGCTGAACAGAACTTGACGACTTCCTGATACACACACCAGACAAACAGATTAAACAGAGACAGACAGGACAGACAAAACATAACATTGTCTTACAAGTACAGTGTCTGCTTCTGGTAGAATACCAATCTATCTTGGTTTTATTTGCAGGCACAAAAGTATGGTTACTCTGGATTTGATTTAGATTTTAAACAGTGAGGACATTATGAAACATCTGCAATGGCCTGGAATGCATGAATGTTGTGTGTGTGTGTCTCACTATATTCAAATTCAGAACATCATTCATTAGACAACACAACAATGTGTTTATATATCTCAGGGCCAAAAACATTGAAAATGTTCAATTTCTGTCTTACAATTATTCTAGGAATCTTTTAAGAGAGCACTTAGTTTAGCCAGACCAAATTAAATGAAGAAAGGGCCGCAAATGCACATTAATGTAAGGACTAATGACAAAACTACCTGTTCCACAGGTGGCACTGCAGGGTGTTGTTGTCATGGCAACCCAGCTGTACTGAGGAACTGGTTCAGGAGTTATCGGGTCCGTTGGAACTTGGTTAGGATGAGGGCTGCCCATTGAACTTTCACCGTCACTATTCTCAGGATCAGGAAATATTACATGACTCTCTACTGGAAGATGAGAGAGAGAGACAGAAAGAAAGGTGAGAGATGGTTGCTTAAGATTTTAAGAAGAAAATAAACAAGAACAAACTTAAAGATACTTTAAATTATTATTATTATTTTTTTAATACAGCTGAGCATATAAAATGCCCCTATTGCCTTACAGATAAAAACCTTTAAAAAAAACAAAAACAGAAACATTCTGTCAATCATTGTGTGCTCAGTTTTTTAAAGGGTTAGTTCACCCAAAAATTTAATTTCTGTCATTAATTACTCATCCTCGTGTTGTTCCAAACCCGAAAGACCCTCGTTCATCTTTGGAACACAAATTAAGATATTTTTTGTTGAAATTAATGTAATTACTGTCATTCAAAATCCAGAAAGGTATTAAAGTCATTGTTAAAATAGTACATGTGGCTCAACCTTAATGTTATGAAGCAACAAGAATTCTTTTTGTGTGCAAAAACAAAACAAAAATAATGACTTAATTCAACAATCTTTTCTCCTCGCTGTCAGTCTCTTACGCAGTTGATGCAGTGCAGAGCACTACTTTTCTGGACCTTGAATGATGGTAATTACGTTGCTTTTAATAGGGGATAAAAACATCTTGGATTGCATCAAAAAAATCTTAATTTGTGCTCCGAAGATGAACGAAGGTCTTACGGGTTTGGAACGATATGAGGGTGAGTACTTAATGACAGAAATTTCATTTTTGGGTGAACTAACCCTTTAACTTCTTTTTTTTCGAGTTCAGTGGTTTAGTCCGATGGTTATCTAAACAGCATGGAAACAGCTAAATTAATCTACATACTTCTGATTATTTTTTGAATTTTGTTTTTTGATTATTAACTTGGAAAACACTGTTCAAAAGTTTTGAGTCTTTAAGATTTTTTATGTTTTTGAAAATCTGTTTTGCTCACCCAGGCTGCATTTATTTGATCAAGTATATAGTAAAAACAGTAATATGAAATATTATTACAATTTTCAGAAGACACTACTGTAGTCTTCAGTGTCACATGATCCTTCAGAAATCATTCTAATATGGTGATTTGGTCCTCAAGAAACATTTTCTATTATTATCAATGTTGAAAACAGTTTATGAGAACAGCATTTATTTGAAATATATGTATTTTTTGTAACAATATAAAAGTCAAATTTTTAAACAATAGTGCACTGTATGTGTATATATATGAGAGTGTGTGTGTGTGTGTGTTCTTATTTATATTACATTGTAATAAAAACCTGAGATCACCTACATTGTGGGGTCCAGCCAGCGGTCCCCACGAGGGAAATGGATTAATAAACATACTAAATGATGTTTTTTTGAAAATGTAAAAATGCAGAATGTTTCCTGTGATGGTTAGGTTTAGGGATAGGGGTAGTGTAGGGGGATAGAATATACAGTTTGTACAGTATAAAAACCATTACGCCTATGGAGAGTCCCCACTAAGATAGCAAAACAAACCTGCGTGTGTGTGTGTGTGTGTGTGTGAGTGCGTGTGTGCATTTGTATATTAATGAAATACTTACCAAGAGGAAGTACACTAGAGTAAGAATAGGCATCTGAGTAAGTGTCAGTGATGGGGTCTTTAGGTAGAATGTATTCATAAAACACGGTTGGATTGGGCTGTTGGTAAATCACCTGAAAAATATGGAGTTTAAAACTAAAAATCCACAGTCTTACAAACTATTTATATACCTAATCAGAAGCCCATGTTATCATAAAAATATATACTTCCTAACTTTCAAAAAAAACAAAAAAAACATCACACTGTAAGAAAAATAATCCACAGAAAAACGGAAAAGGTACTGATCATTTTCTGCAGAACATTATCAATTAAATTTTCTTTAACCCTAAAAAAACAGCACAATGCAATGTGTAATACAAAACATGGGTAAAAATCTATACAGATGATTTTACAGACTTTTCTTAGAATGTAGATTACCTTCCACACTATGCCACTTTCTCTATATATCTTTAATCAAGACAGTTTATTGATATCATACAGTAAGAGTGGTCTCTCACAAAGAGATGCAGCTCCTGATTGGTTGGTCCAGGAGCAGTGATGGATTCTCCCGCTCTGCTGCGTATCTCATTGGGACGTTTGTATGTGAGCTGAGTACTCGCGGCATAGAAATGTCCCGGCCTGTCGATTACCCAGTCACCATTTATCACTGATTCACCAGTCGCTTTTCTGAGAGCTTGAAGAAAGAGAGAAGGGGAAACAAGATGATGGATGGAAGGACAACACATGGTTCCATACCACATATTAACCTTACTGGGAAAAACCAGGCCACACCAGCTGGCGTCTGGAATGTGGTAGCTGTTATTCTGCTGGTCCAAAGTGACCATATAAAAAGAAACTATAAAACCAGTTACAACCTTAAGATTTGGCACTTTGAAGAACATGGTACAAAATAGGCCCTGAAATGCTTAATAATGGTCAGTTATTTACCTTCATGATGTCAAACTAAGAATTATAGGAGCTTTTTTTTCTGTTCCATTTTATATGAGGTTTGCTACCGTACAACCAAAATATGGGTCGCAGGGTCTACATAAAGTTTAAAAACATGATTTGTGTTGGGGGTTTTTCACCAGTAAACAAATATTCAAAATTGATTAAAAAATTTCAACAGGGTTACAGTTTATTAAGCTGTATTGGAACCAAATGTTGATTTGTAGTTATTGATAAACCAATTAAGTACACTACTGTTCAAAAGTTTGGTGTTGGCAATATTTTATTTATTCTGAAGGAAATTAATACTTTTATTTGTGACAGTAAAGACATTTACAATGTAACAAAAGATTTCTATTTTAAAAAATAAATCAAACTTTCCAGTCATCACTACAAATGCAGTCAATACTAAAATGTTATAAAAAAAATAACAGAATGAGATTATTTATTTATATTGTCACCTTGCTGTTTTTTATCTAACATATATTTCTCAGAACACATACACACATTCACGCACGCGCGCGCACGCACGCACACACACACACACACACACACACACATTTGTTTTTGTGAATTGTGGGGAGATTCCATAGGCGTAATGGTTTTTATACTGTACAAACTGTATTTTCTATCCCCCTAAACTACCCCTACCCCTAAACCTACCCAACACAGGAAACTGTGCACACTTTTACTTTTTCACAAAAACTCATTCTGTATGATTTATAAGCCTTTGAAAAGTGGGGACATGGGTAATGTCCTCATAAGTCACCTCTTTTTGTAATACCTATGTCATACTCATGTCATTATACACATTTGTGTCCTGATATGTCACAAAAACGCGCGCACACACACAATCACGTTTTATGTCTCAAATGCTTAATTAAAATTGCACCATGTTTGAGGAACGTGCCATGATAATGAAGTAAATTAAAAACAAGATCAAGCAGGCATTCAGTTCCATTACCTAAGTAGTTCCTGGTCTTCTGTGTTTCCTGTATTTTGATTCGTTGAGCTCCAGAGGGGATGTCCAGGATCTTGTGGTAGCCAACAGAGAGCACAGAAAGAAAGAGTGTCCCGCTGAACAGCTCACATGAGCTCCCATCTCCTGCGCACACACCACATACATCCACCTGGAAACCCTCACAGCCCTGCATGATAACAACACACACACACACACGCACGATTCAGTCCTGAGTAATGACTCTTTCACCACACAGATGAAGACAGGGATTTCACCACTTCAAATGGCAGACTGTCTGGGCAGATGCTTGAGATCTTATTAATAAAAAGATTAAAATCAAAATTGAACAGCTAAGATGATTCGATTTCAGAAAATTCATCAACATTGGCTGTCTTATCTGGCTAGAGTTAATCAAAAAAAGCAAACATGTAGCTCTTCAAAAGGGTACTGCTGTCTTTCACTCAAAATGCACTCATATTGAGCTGCATTTATGCCTGTATATTTAAAAATGCTTTCAATCATTTATAATTTATATGTAAATGAGACTCAAAGTACATGATTGCATATTTCATGAACATTTTAGGTAACACTTTACAATAAGGTCTCATTACATTTGTTAATGCATTAAATAATGAGCAATACATTTTTTACAGTATTTATTCATCTTTGTCAATTAGTTAAGTTTCTAGTTAAGAAAAATACAACTCTTCATTGTTTTAGCTCAGCTTCATTAAATAATATAAACATATAACATTTTTGTGTTTATTTTTCAATGTTAATTCATGTTAAAGGGCATCGGCCATCACTAGATATTGTTAAAAAGTCAGTTTTTATTCAAAAATTAAAACTGAAAAAATTATTCTTGTCGCTTTATAATATTAAGTTAGAACCACTGAACTCACATAAACTGTTTTAAATATGTTTTAGTACCTTTATGGATCTTGAGAGAGGAAGAACCTATGCAGGCCTCACTGAGCCATCAGATTTAATCAAAACTATCTTAATTTGTGTTCCGAAGATGAACAAAGGTCTTAGGGGTGGAGAACAACATGAGAGTGAGTAATAAATGACATTATTTTCATTTTTGGGTGAACTAACCCTTTAAATAATGTAGTTAACTAGTGTTAACAAATAGAAACCTTATTGTAAATGTTACCCAATTTTAGTATACTGAACATGTAAACAAACATCAAATCCAATATTCACCCACACTCTCAGATTAATGAAGATAAATACAAAGAGAGAGAAAAAACAGATCAATGAGGACAGAGATTGTTTGAGTTTGAGATTTACAGATTTGGAAACACTGCTACTATCGCAATGATTTACTGTAAACCACTTCCTAAAACTTTCAAAGTTGAAAGTTTAAATACATTCAAAGCATCATCAATCCCTCTTAGTATAACACAACTATAATGAAAAACACACACACTTCATGGTCAGACAGGGACCACATCGTTTCATGATTCAAACTTACTCACACTACTACAAGCCATCAAATGTGTAAACAAACTGCTTCTATTTGTTAGTCCAAAAAGTCTATAAAAACTGGGATTGATAAGGACTATTAAAACACACACCTTTTCTCCCGGTTTGTCGACTAATAATAAGAAACAGGCTTAGCTTTAAGAATATCATACTAGACAGACTGGAAAAATTCTGCTTCCTAACACCAAAACACACACACATTTGTTTTTCTATCATGGTGGGGACTTTCCAGTGACTTTTTTTGTTTTTATTTTGAGTTCATGATATTCCCTATCCCACAAACCTCACATAAACCTTTCGGCATTTTTTTTAACAATGTTATTAATACGTTATTTAGTGTGTTTATTAAGTCATTTTCCTCGTAGGGACCTTTGGCTGATCCTCACAATAGAGGTGATTTCGGGTTTTACTATTCCTATAGGGACATTTAGTCCCCACAATGTAGGCAAAACCTGACCCCAGAGCCTGACACATTCGTACTTTATAGTTTTGCATTTTTTTTGTCCCCCAGTTGATCTTTACCAGAGCCATCATGTTTGCTCCAGTGTTTACAACACTGGACTCAATAATTTACACATTCTCACAGTACTCAATAAGTTAAGATTTTAAAAATTATTTTAGATATTTCATGCTTAAAGATTTTTTCTCAAATACAGCATAATAAATAGTATATATTTTTTAATATATATACTGTATATTATTTATATTATTTTTCATTTTGTTTCTATGCACTGCATGATATTGAATATTTAGAAAAATACATTCATATTTTTACAAGCATACTGCCTATTTATGTAGATTTTTATATATTAAAAATATTTTTAAATTTTTTTTTATATATATTTAACTTTCGGAAACAAACAGGTTACAGGAATGGCAAGAGAGTATTTTTTCACAACTGAAACTTTTTGTGCCAACTCTTATAATGAGTACTCTCTACTTTGTAAATTATTTGTTACTGTAATTATAACAATTACATTTGCATTTTAAAATGCTGTAATGTGCTGTTTGTAAAATAAACTTTGAAAATGGTATCACATTATTGTACTATACCTGAACATTTCTATATTTCATCAAGTCTAGTCATATTTATGTAGATTTCAACATATTAAATTGATATATCAAGTAACTTATGTTGAATATTTTGATTTTTTTTAAAGTGCAGATTTATGTGGATTTCTACATTTTAAATGACCCTAATTAAGTTGTATTCCAACTCTCTATAACATATTGTTCTGGATAAACACTGCATGCTACAAACACTTGCATGCATTCTAGTTCTGCCGGCTGGAATCATTTGTTCATTCTCTGTGGTTCTTACCTCTCCAGGGCCGCTGCTGGAGTCGTTGTCCCAGGGAACAGGCTCTGTGGGTGGGCAAAGGAGGGAGAGCAGGAGGGTCATCTGGAGGAAATGCTGGATGAGTCTCCACTGGTGTCCTCTCCAGGTCGGCAGTTGCATCAAACAAGCCATGAGCAGAATAAGACAGTTAGTAAGTGTGTAAATGTGTGTGTATGTCCTGGTCTCAATGAGAAGTACTGCAGTGGTGCTGTCTCTGAATGGAGATGTGTGTTTGTGTGAGAGAAAGTTTTAGTGAAAGGGGGTTTCTCTCTCTGGTATTTAAGTGTGTGTGTGTGTGTGTGTCTCTCTCTCACCCCCAGACAGCGAGTCATATACACACTGGCACACATCTCCCTCCTCTCCTCTTTCCACTCACCCCATTTTTTGTTCTTTCATAAGCAGCAAGGATTCCTTCCAAGAAATCTCTCTGTGAGAGAAGCTGTAAAATGCTTAGAATTACAATCACTTTCTGATGGACAGACACAGTCTCTCTATCTTTCTTTCTAACACTCAGAGAGGCTTATTCTGACCTAACCAGAACTAAATCAGAGAATTAGAGGGGGAAAAAACTCTCCCTCTCCCTCTAAAAGCCACTAGAACAGAAAACAAATGTAAAACAGGCCCATTCTGTAATGCAGTCCACAGCCGTCTCTTTGCATACTTGAGTGTGTCTTGTGGTGTGTAATTTTGTAGTAATGAGGGTGTATGTCACCTGTGTCCAGATGGTGTGTGTGTTTTTCTATGACCTGCACACCTTCTGGAGGTCACATGATCTTCACCTCGTCAAACGGTAGAGGAAAGGAGAGTATCAAGACATCAGGCCTAAAGGAAAAACATAGAGAACATTCAGAACTCTTGCACTGAAACATTTGGTCAGTTCTGTTCACAGAAAATATTTTCACGGACATAAACTACTGGAGCTCAGACAGACGCGGCAAAGGAATGTTTCTTGTGGCAGTGGTTTTGTGTTTCTTTATTCCAGGTCAATAATGCAAAGCGACTTAGTTTTTCTTCATTGCAAACACATTAAAATGGATTCTATTAGCATAAAATCCCAGAGCATTACTTCAGCTCCCCAAACAAAGACACATTCTTCGAAACTTTAAACTCTATTCACCTGTTGTCACACATGTTCCATCTTATTCCATTTTTCTCAGAAGTCTTCACAAAAATGTCCTCATGAACACAGATTTAACCATGTTCTTTTTTGCACTCAATATAATTCACTCAGGATGTCTCAGTTAACACACATCACAGAATCAAATAAGGACACAGGTGAGTATGTTTTGGAAGAGGCAGAGAGTTGAGGGACAGAATGGGTGAATAGACTTTCACTGGAGGGACAGAAACCTCTCAGATTTCATTAAAATTATCTTCATTTGTGTTCTGAAGATAAACAAAAGTCTTGTGGATTTGGAACAACATGAAGGGGAGCAAATGACGATGGAATTTTCATTTTTGGGTACGATGGAAGCCAGGCCAAATCTGAGCCGTTTCACGATTGCGACTATCATGAAAGACTTTAGATGTCCTTGAAAGGGGACTCAACCTCAGAAATGTAAATAGGTTACTATAGTAACTACAAGATACAGGCCCAGTTTCACAGAGAGGGCTTAGGCTAAGCCAGGATTAGGCCTTAATTCAATTAGGGTATTTAAGTAGCTTTTATATACAGTGGTGGTCAGAATTATTGGCACCCTTGGTAAATATGATCAAAGATGACTATAAAAATATATCTGCATTGTTTATCCTTTTTATCTTTAATTCATAAAATTAGCAAAAATCTATTCTTACATTCAAGGAAAAGAATTGAAAGTGGGGGAAAATCACATTATGAAATAAATGTTTTTCTCCAAAACACGATGGCCACAATTATTGGCACCCTTTTATTCCATACTTTTTTTCATACTTCATGCAGAATCTCTCCAGATCCTTCAGATTCCCAGCTCCATGTTGGTGCTTCTTCTCTTTAGTTCACTCCACTCATTTTCTTTAGGGTTCAGGTCAGGGGACTGGGATGGCCATGGCCATGGCCATGTGTGCATCAAACCCATCTGGTGAGTTTGCTGCCAAAAAGCTTTTTTTTTTTAGTTTCATCTGACCATAGAAGCCAGTCCCGTGTGAAGGTCCAGTCTAGTCTGACAACTGAATATGCTGGAGATTGTTTCTGGATGAGAGCAGAGGATTTTTCTTGAAACCCTCCTGAACAACTTGGGGATGTAGGTGCTGTTTGATTTTTTTTTTTAGGCTTTCTAGACTCAAGACTCAACTAATCTCTGTAATTCTTTGGCCAAAGAGTCTTTGGCCACTCAAACTTTCCTCCTCACTTCACATTAGGATGATTTAGACACATGCCATCTTACAGGCAGATTTGTAAAATCTTTAGTTGATTGGAACTTCTTAATTATTGCCCTGATAGTGGAAATGGGGATTTTCAATGCTTCAGCTATTTTCTTACAGCCACTTTCAATTTTGTGAAGCTCAACAATTCAACTCAACTCATTGTGATGAATGATTAAGGGAATTTGGCCTTTGTGTTTCCTCATGTTTATACTCCTGTGGAACAGGAAGTCATGGCTGGACAATTTTATGTTCATGATCCCCCTGGTGTGCCAAAAAAAGATTTAAATATGAATGGGAATATAGTTCAGAAATATTTTACTCATAAAAAATTGTAGGGGTGCAAATAATTGTGGCCAACATATTTTGGAGAAAAACATTTATTACATAATGTGATTTTCCCCCACTTTCAATTCTTTTCCTTCAATTAAAGAATAGATTTTTGCTAATTTTATGAATTAAAAATCAAAAGGATAAACAATGCAGATTTTTATAGTCATCTTTGATCATATTTACCAAGGGTGCCAATAATTCTGACCACCACTGTACATGCCATAGAAAAAAACATTACTGGTGTGCATCTTGAGACAAAACAATGGCACAGACACATTTTAAGATATGTCAGTGCAAGTTGCTTTCAGTTAAACAGCTCAAACATGCATTTTAGTCTGGGACTAGCTTAAGCCTTGTCTGTGAAACCGGGGGACAGCATTTTTTCTTACTGTAGTTGTACAGTATACTGTATTTCTTGTTTTCTGATGTGTACTGTGTTAATTGCATGTTAACTGCAATTAAATGAAAATGTGTTATAGTTTAAATTTATATTAAATGCAGTTAGCTGACCTTTAGAGTGCTTTTTCACAGACTTAAGTAGGACTTAAGTATATCTTCATATGTAATTATATAATTACTTTTATTGCCTTTGAAATATGCTTAAAGTTTAGTCCAAAACGTATTGACAAGGATTTATGGTCAAATAAAATATACTTTAATTTCAGGTCTCTTTAAACTTATATGTGATGCATTTAAACATATTTGTAACTACACATTTACAGTATAAAGATGATGTTGCAATTTCCTACATTTAAAATATGTTAAATGTAATCTAATAACACAATATAGGTAAAATTGTATTCAAGAAGCTGACCACATGTATGTTAGTATGTTAGACAACATATCAAAATAAGTATACTTTAAAGAATGACAAAAGATTATTAAAATGCCATTTAAAGGTGAGGTATGTAGTTTTTCAAAAACACTGTTTGGAAGTTAGTCGGGCCGACACCAACAACAAATGTGTACCCAATCAGCATTAGACTCATATGACGGTCGAGGAGACAGGATGAGCAAGAGGGAGATTTGAAAAAAAGAAAAAGAAAAATGCAGAAAGAGAGATGAGACAATACAAAATAGCTCAAAAGAATATCACTGGAATAAAGGTTTATGACTGGGCAAGCGCTTTTGGACCAGTGTTTATATTAGAAAAGCTTTCCAGCACTGGAGAGAGCTAAGCGGGAAGGCCTGAAAACAGATGCAGAGGCTGCTTTGATTCCGCTTCACATGTGAGTAATACTGGGTTTGAGTGTCATTGATTGTCTGGAGCTGCTGTGCTGTTGGCGACTAACAACAAACTCTTGTTTGTATTTACTCTTGTGTACTGTACATTCATTTTTTGTGCTTCCTTGTCGTTCGTTCATCATCTGTGTTTTATTTGTCATGAGGTATTTCGTTGCCTGTCAGCTGTGATAAACAGACATCCACTCTTACACTGCATGTGTAACAGTGGCCAGCTAGTGACAGTTGTGCAGGTAAACCACTGCGCACTGACGACCACTAGAGAACGTAGTGTTTAACATCATTGTTAGTGCACTCGCCTCGCCTGCCAGCAGGGTTCAAGACCGACTCAGAGCAGGGTCCATAGGATTGGAGGGAGAGTTTTGCAGGCGGAGCAATGAAGAGAGGGGTGGGTTTGTTTGGGTTGATTTCAAATCTCAACAATGTCCAACAGTGTTTTTGAAAATCTACTTACCCCACCTTTAAAATGTACTTTAAAGTAAATTATTTTGACATTGTTACAAAGTGCACTTTTTAGAAGTGTTCTCACACTTAGTCATGAAAGTGTACTCTCTACTGAAGTTGCCTTTTATTGAATTAATTTTAAATTATCTGCAAATACAGTTTTTTGTAAATATCCTTTCAAGATTTGAAGTACAATATCAGCACACTTTCAGTACAACCAAGGACACTTCTTTTTCACAAAGGAAATGTGGATTTGTTGGGTTAAATGTCCCCTAGACCATTTTGAGGTCATTACAGTTATCTCAAGCCAAATTTGTTGGCTTGTGATGGAAGATAATCTCATATTGATTTACAGTAAGAGTTTGAGTTCGTCACAGAAGTTTGAGGTTTGTACAAAAGGAAGAGCAGTAATGAATGGATTAAATACTCAGAAGAAATACCACTAAAATAATGAAAAACATGGATAGTCTATGACTGAGTCTGATTTAAGACCAAGCATAATTTGTCTAAAGTGCACAGCAGCTTTGTATGCACTTTTTAAGACCCTCAAAATAAAGACTACTAAGTTAAAAACTCCACTTACTGGCAGTGAAATTTAATCAGTTCCCCTTTTTATTAGATGTATTAGACCGAGTGACCACCACTGATGTTGTTTGTTGTGTTCTGCAATGAGAGCGCTCTATGAAAATGAGTTTTTGCCTTGAAACTACAATATGAGGAGGAAGGAGAGGTATAGAGGGGCTTTACTCTGATTTACAAGCATAAAACGGACACATTCCTAATCCACACACTGTCGACTACACACCTGTTGCAGTGCAGTGATTTAGATGGCATGTATCTGTACATGTGTGTGTGCGCAGATAGTGTGTTATGTGGTCACTAGTCACATTTGCTTATACTTCAGGTTGGTAAATAGAGAGAAGTCTATTCAGTGACTGCTTGGAGGAAGCCTCGGAGTGACGTTAAATGCAGACAAACCTCTGACAGCCTGCGTGGATAGTTTTTAAGAGACAGAAACAGATAGCTGGAAATTTGACAGAGATTCATCCAGAAGTATGGGGATTTGGAGAGGAATGTCAGTACTAAGCATACTTAATAACAGCTCTGAGCCCTGCGTTCTACATGCCCGCTGTGGATTAGTATGGACAGTAAATAACATAATAACAGTGGATGTCTCCCAAGTGTACTAAATCAAACAACCCCAAATCTGTTGAGAGGATGGAAATGCAAACTACAAATACAGCATTGTCAATAGAGATGTGTTCAGGCTGTGTTCTGACATTAGCAAGGGAATTTAACACCAGTGAATTCCTGTATTTTCAAGACTTTTTAGAGAGATTTAAACAAATTATACTTGAGTAAAAATTAGTGTGCAAATATCTCCAATAAGATCCTCAACAGACAGAGGAGACTGATGTTATCACACTGGCCCGAGGGCAAGTTTACTCTACACAAGCACTCACAAAGAGCAATATCTAGCTGATGAAATACTTTAGAGAGGAGCATAACTAGGGAAAAAGTAATGTATTTCCCTCTAAAACTTTCCAGGCCTGGAAATCAGAATTGTAATATGTTATTTTCAGGTTTTCCATGGCCGTGGGAACCCTGTAAGACAGTCTCTCTCCCACCGTACAAATATTCATACTTCCCTAGTATGCGAAAAGCAGTATGTCAGATGAGAAGGATGTTGAAAAATGCAGTCTTCATGATACTGGAGGCAAAAATATCTGGGTAACCTACAACAACTTCTGAGATTGTTAAGTGTGCAGCCACAGGAGAAAAATGGCAAAGAACTCTGTTGAGCTTCAAAAAAAAGTTTCTAGAGGTTTTTGCTGTTATTAGTACATCATAGGTTAAAGACTTTGTGCTGACACAAGCTGATAAAAACAAATCCCAACAACTTCATGCTGTGCAGATCACACACAAACTTGACTAAACGTCATTTTTCACTTGGGACATTAAAAACCAAGGCCTTCATTTTATGTGTATTTCTTTACAAGGCAGTGGAAACATAAAATGTTGACATGATCAATATGATTTAAGACTTTAATGTAAGTGCAGAATCAGGACTCTTTAAAGACTAATATTACAAGCATTCCTTCCATTCCAAGAATGCTGAAAATGAATCAAGTTCAATTTATGCCACATTTATACCTCACTCGAGGGTGATAGAGCAACAAACACACATATAACGTTCCATAAAATGGAAGAATTTACCATCGTCCCAGCCATCAGAAAGAGGATGTAAGTTATATTACAATGGATATATATTATATATTTAAATGTTATATATATATATTTTTTTTAAATATCAACCATGCAGTTCTGAATAAGAAGTTTTTATAAGTTATTGTGTCGTGAGTTGATATCTGTCAAACGTTTTGAGCGGACTATGATCAGCATCTATTACTGGATAATTATTAGACATTTAATATTAGATGAAAAACTAAATAACTTGAAGTACTATGATTACTAAAACTGAAATTAAAGATATATAGAAATATTAAAAGAAAAAAAAGTAAAAAAAATTACAAAATCACAAAACAAAATGACTAAAACTTTAAATAAAATTAAAACTATAAATATATGAAAATATAAAAAGCAAAGCTAATTCAAAATATGAATAGATACAATAGTATATAAAATTAATACTGCTCAATTACACTTTTAGTTCAAACCAAAAGGACATGTCTTTTGTTTTTAATTTTCATACTCCATCTCTGTCATGGTTTCCATAAACTTGGCCACACTGAGTGACATTTTCTGGCAAGCAATCAGCACATATGCAGGGACCATAAAAAAAGTACTGTAAAAAAACTATGAACATCTATTTTAACCACAAACTTTTCTCATTTTTCATTATATTTTAACTTTCATGGGTTTAAAGCTATATTTATAGATATATTAATGTTTTTTTTTGCCTGTGTGCATTATATATATATAGCTTTTATTAAGCCCCAGTTGGTCTGCACTGAGAATTGGACTAATGAAAAAGACATGTCACATACAGCTGAAATGGACCACAGGGGTGGAGGCAAGATTCAGATCTGCAGGCAAATTTAGTTTCAAGAGGAAACTAGAAAGCGCAACTTACTATCATGACCTAAAAAAAAGATTTTACGGGCAAACACTGTCCTCAAAATGAAAATGATCTTGAGTATGGTTAAATAATTACACTTAAGTGAATGACTGATTGTTTTGAGAGCTGTATGTTCAGTCCAAGTGCTGAGACACATTACTGGGAATGTGTTGTGGCCAACTATGCCAGTAAAAAGCCTGATTAATCATTTCTAAGGAATTAGTCAGAGTAAATCAGTGTGAGTGATCTTGGGTGACTAACAACCAAATTCAGTTTCAACAGTGACAATAGTGAAGAAACTATGTATCTCTCTTACTCATCTCAGCCAAGCCCTGGGGGACCCTTGAGTTTACATACTGTCTGCAAATCTTTAGAAAAAAAAAAAGGGATTTTTCTTTCTGCATGTGGGCTGGATTGCCGTGTTTGGTGTTGGATTTATATTTGGCTTAAGAAATCATCTCTCCTCTTTTACTGTTGAAAAACTTTTCAGGCAATAAAAGCTTGATGGCACACACTTTCACATAAATGTCCTCTCTCTCTCTCTCTCCTTCTCACTCTCACTCACACTCTATCTCTCTCTCTCTCTCACTCTCTGTGTGTGTGTGTGTGTGAGAGAGACGGTCCTGCGGAGCAGAAAAACATTTGACAGAACAATTGAACAAATCTGTACTTTTCTGGAGCTCAAACATTGTTCTTAACAAAAACAACCTGTGAATGCGAAAGGAGGAATTATATAGGAGAAGGAATGTGGGATCTTAAAAAGTGAAAAATAGGGAAAGGGAAGGAAATGGTAATGGTTTAACCACTTAACCAGCTGTTTTCTGCCTGTCGTTACTTCAAAGCCGAACAGCCCTAAACAACACCTGGAGCTCAAGAAGATAATCACAGGAAAGAGGAGAAAGGTTCAGCACATATTTTTGTCAAATAGTGAGATTTTAGTTCAACAGGCAGATTTTTAATGAGATTGCAGGTAATCGCAGCCGCACTGATACTCAGATGAACAGCATGATTGCAAGTTCAATAAACAAGAAGCTCATACCGAGGAACATAACATTGTAGGCACAATATCTCCAGTTACTTATCTATTTTGATCCACCAGCGAAAACTGTTTCAAATGAAGCAAAAGCAGAATTCACCATTGAGAATATCTGAGCAAAAGAAAGATCGAAGCTGGATTCCTGAATGAATCAGCATTGTTAAACGAATCGGTTGAGTGAATGGTTAAATGATTCACTCATAAAGACAGTCACTTGTCACCACCAACTGGTGTCTGTAAAGTAAAATCAGAGAAGGACAGAACGAGTACATTTTATTTTATAAAACAAAATTGCAGAAATAATGGCTGGATTTCAAAACACTGCCACTGATTGGCCAAACAGATAGTCCCACCCCCAAACTCATATAATTAGTTAAGCTGGTGGGATGCTAAAATAAACAGAGGAATTTTTTGTTGGCACCACAGAGTCTGTTTATACTTTTAACAAAATCAACCTATCGGCGTCTTAGTTTTCTTTGCATATTAAAGTGTTAGTTCACCCAAAAATGAAAAATCTGTCATTTATTACTTACCCTCATGTCATTCCACATCCATAAGACCTTCGTTCATCTTCGGAACACAAATTAAGATCTTTTTGATCAAGTCTGAGAGATTCCTGTCTCTCCATAGAGATCCAACGCAACTACCACTCCAAGGTCCAGAAAGGTAGGAAAAAGACATTAATAAAGTACTCCATGTAACTCCGACGCGATTTACAATTTACCACTTACAAAAATATTGATCAGCAACACGCGTTCACGAGAGCATCACGACCCATGCTTGTTGTGTTCACTGGAGCTGGCATTGTTGCGTGAACATGCTTTGGATAGTATTATTTTGTAAATAAAGTGGTAAATTGTGTTTTTTTTTTTTTTGCACAAAGCACTCTCGTTGCTTCATAAAATTGAGTTTAAGCCACTGGAGTCACATGGAGTAATGTGATATATTTTTCCTTCCTTTCTGGGCCTTGGAGTGGTAGTTGTGTTGGATCCCTATGGAGAGACAGAAACCTCTCAGACTTCATCAAAAAGATCTTAATTTGTGTTCTGAAAATGAATGAAGGTCTTCCGGGTGTGGAACGACACAAGGGTGAGTAATAAGTTACTGAATTTTCATTTTTAGGTGAACTAACCCTTTAAGCTGGGATAGCTTAAAATCACACTTTCCCTTAAAAATCTGGATATTCATTAAAAAAAAATGTTAAGACAAAAGATCTCAAACAAGATATCAAAACAAACACTTTAATTTAATTATGATCTAACATAAGTCGGCATGTACATAAAATAGAAAACTCTATGCTCATGTAGAACCAGTACACCTGTCACTGAAAAAAACTGATGTTTGCTAAACCTATTAATTTTTTGAAATTAAGCACTTTTTCATGCCAGTTTAGTACATGAAAGCATTGTATAATGCAGCCAAGCAATTAATAGTTCTTTTACTACTGTGAAAGTGAAATAAACCAAACACTGACACAGTGAATTTACAATTTCAATATGTATTTGTTTTCCTAATTAATTTGTGTGTATTATGCATTTGAATCCTCTAAAATCAGATATGATCTGCTTCACATTCACAATATTCAACAGCACTTCAATATTCCACCTTGTATTTGGGCAAGAGGGCCTGATTTGCATTGATTTGCTTTCCAAGAACAATCCTAAAAAAGCCCTAATACTGTACATGAAAATGTGGGCATAAGAAGACGGATCAAAACCAACCAACCAACCTGAAAAAGTCAATATTGGTGAGAGAACATCTGAAGTCCTTTTCACATAATTGGGCATTTTTTATTAACGTTTTCTAACATTTCTTTGTTTAATCTGAAAAAGGTTTTCATCAGAGGGATACATGGAAGAATCTTTTGCTGCTTTTTGCTCTCTTTTTTTCAATTTCCTCTCCTTCTTTTTCGTTGTTTTCTTTGTTTTCTTTTTATCGTTCTTATCCATTCCAAAGGGCTTATTCATGTGAGGGCCCTTTTTGCCACCTCTAGGAAAGGCTGCATCCTCATCTAAAACTGTAACTGCAGATTTTCCCTTTTTCTTCTTTTTGGCTTCCTTCAGGTTTTGCTGTTGTGGTATAAACTTGCTCTGAGGGGTGCCTTTGCCATAGTTCTGCTTGAAACTGAAGTGTGTATTCTGTTGGTACGCTTGTGGATGATGTTTGGGCGTGTGTGCGATGTGCCTCTTCGGCGTTTGCTGGTTGTTTGTGTGAGTGTTGTGTGGGTATGGAGAGGTATGTTTGTGGCTGGTTTTTTGTTTCTTCCTGGGCGGTTGAGGGGTAGATGTGAAACCGCCTCCGTCAGGGGAAATCAATCCGGCATCCTGAAGTTCTGTAAGAGACACACATGTTCTTATATCTGTAGGATGGATCAGTGTCTAATCAATTCAAATGATCAGAAAGATTCCAACAAACCTCTGGCCTTCTTTTTAATTCTGTGCTCCCGGCAATTGAAGTCCTTTGTTGTGTCATAATAGGAAATAAATGGCAGGGTAGGATACGTCCCGTTATACATTCTCCTCTGAGAGCATTCCTGCAGAAAACACAAATTTTACCATCTCATATCATTCAGTAATTTTTTTTTTTTTCTATTTGAATACATTTCAGAAATCATTCTAATATGCTCATTTGATGCTCAAGATTTTTTTTTATTATTATTAATGTTAAAAATTGTTATGCTGCTTAATATTTTTGTGGAAACTAATAAAAAAAAATCCTTTGATCCTTTGATGATAAATATTCAAAAGAACAGCAATGATTTGAAATTCTTTGTTGTGTAACAATGTAAAGGTCTTTACTGTCAATTCAATGCACTCTTGCTAAATAAATGTAGGCTATATCTTTCTTTCCAAAAAATCTCACTGACCCCAAACATTTGAACAGTAGTGAATACAGTGTGTGCATAATTATTATGCAAATCAATATTCTGATTATATTTTTACCCAAGCACATTTTACCAATTCCAAACCACATCAATCTTAATAACTACTACTAATTTTGTATATAATCACTTACAAGTGATATATAATTGTTAACGAGGACTGGAAGTGAAAAAACGTCTTGTATTCAGATGTGCATAATTATTAAGCAGGTTTTCCTTTACAGTTAAATTGGGCCAGAAAGAGATTTAACACACTGAAAAGTCAGAAATTATTAAATGTATGCAATACTATAAAAACTGCAAAATTAAGGCGTGACCATTGGACAGCGAAATGCTCATTGGGGCAGTAGAGAGTGACTTAAAGGGATAGTTCACCCAAAAATGAAAATTCTGTCATCATTTACTCACCCTCAAATTATGTCAGTAGCCAAACAGTTAATGGGTTCCATTGATTTCCATAGTATTTTTTTTTCCCATACTATAGAAGTCAGTGGGGCCCATCAACTGTTTGGTTGCCCATATTCTTCAAAATATCTTCTTCTGTGTTCAGCAGAAGAAAGAAATTCATAAAGATTTGGAACAACGTGAGGGTGAGTATTTTTTGGATAAACTATCCCTTTAAGGTACCAACACCAGTTCAAGTCAAACAATAGCAGCGGT
Source organism: Anabarilius grahami (assembly GCA_003731715.1). Taxonomy (NCBI): domain Eukaryota; kingdom Metazoa; phylum Chordata; class Actinopteri; order Cypriniformes; family Xenocyprididae; genus Anabarilius; species Anabarilius grahami. The sequence continues at coordinate 6,331,815 of RJVU01075617.1, forward strand.
GGTGAGGGAGTCATGGTGTGAGCTGCTACTAACAATGAGCAAGATGGACCTTTAAGGGTAGGAGATGGACTTAAATTGAACTCCCAAAACTTGCTGCCAGATTCTGGAAGATAAATTCTCCACACAGTGGTACAAAAGGAAGTGGTACTGATCCCTCAAGAGTCACTCTCAACCTATCTGTCTATAAAGCCACAAGTCTTCTTGTGATTCTTATTAAAGGGTTAGTTCACCCAAAAATGAAAATTATGTCATTTATTACTCACCCTCATGCCGCTCCACACCCGTAAGACCTTCGTTGATCTTCTTAACACAAATTAAGATATTTTAGTTGAAATCTGATGGCTACGTGAGGCCTGCATAGGGAGCAATGACATTTCCTCTCTCAAGATCCATAAAGGTACTAAAAACATATTTAAATCAGTTCATGTGAGTACAGTGGTTCAATATTAATATTATAAAGCGACAAGAATATTTTTGGTGCGCCAAAAAAAACAAAGTAACGACTTATATAGAGATGGCCGATTTCAAAACACTGCTTCAGGAAGCTTCGGAGCACAATGAATCAGAGCATTGAATCCTGATTCGGATCGCGTGTCAAACTGCCAAACGGCTGAAATCACGTGACTTTGGCGCTCCGAACAGCTGATTCGACACACTGATTCATAATGCTCCGAAGCTTCCTGAAGCAGTATTTTCTGCCATCACTATATAAGTCGTTATTTTGGCACACCAAAAATATTCTCGTCGCTTTATAATATTAATATTGAACCACTGTACTCACATGAACTGATTTAAATATGTTTTTAGTACCTTTATGGATCTTGAGAGAGGAAATTACATTGCTCCCTATGCAGGCCTCACTGAGCCATCGGATTTCAACTAAAATATCTTCATTTGTGTTCTGAAAATTAACTAAGGTCTTACGGGTGTGGAACGGCATGAGGGTGAGTAATAAATGACAGAATTTTCATTTTTGGGTGAACTAACCCTTTAAATGGGGGTCATGTTTCAGGATGATTCTTTACCTTAGCAAAGTCTCTGAAATCCTGAAACCTAGCTCTGGAGACTCCAGGTAGGTTGCGGTTCTGGAAAATGGTGGCACTAGAGTCTAAAGGTTTCACACCTAATTCTTCACCATAATTCTTAAAGTCTTTTTCAGTTACTGTCTTTTCTTCTCAACCTGTTTTTTTTTGTGTGTGTGAACCTGCTGCCCCAATGAGCATTTATTGTTCAATGGTAAAGCCTTAATTTTGCAATCTCTATAGTATTGCATCCTTCTCATGGGCATTTAATACTCTCTGACTTTTCAGTGAGTCAAATCTCTTTTTTGGCCCATTTTACCTGTAAAAGAAAACCTGCTTAATAATTATGCAATTGTGCATCTGAATACAAGGCTTTTTTTCACTTTGAGCCCTAACAATTAACAATTACATATGACTTATAAATGATTATATTCAAAATTAATAACAGTTATTAAAATTGATGTGGTTTGGAATTGGTAGAATGTGCTTAGGGGAAAAATAAATCAGAACATCGACTTAGATAATAATTGTGCACACACTGTATACTTTAGTTTTAATATTTTTTAGCAGTGCATAAAGATATAGAATGCCAAAAATATTTGTACATGTAGAGTAAGTTGGTGAAAAATCCGAGCATTTATATATATATATATAAAAATTAAAAAAAATCAGCAGTTTTGTAAATCATAGATTTTGAAAATGTGTTTCAGTAGTTTGAACTGATGAGGGGCCAGCACAGGTATGAAGCAGGGGTTTTACTTAGTTTATGTGTCGAAATGTGGTATATAAGTTTTGCTGAGGGGTTGTTGCAGTTGTTATCCATTGCAGAAAGCAAAAGTGACATCACAACCAGCACACCCATGTGATGCCCATGGATGAGGCAGATCCACTTACATGCCCAAAGTGTCCTTTCTTAGAGCAGTTATAACAGTAGGCAGGTTTCCTGCAGGCCTCTGGATCACTGGACTTGCAGAGAGGTCCCAAAGTGGTCTACAGAGAAACAAACAGATATGGAGTTAGGAGCACAAAGAGAATGATTACCAACTTACCAAAATAATACCACTGCTGAAATGAATTTTCAAGACTCTTCCAGTCATTCATGACTTACTGGATAAATATTTTTATTTACAATTTTAACCCGATAAAATATTTTAGAGTTTGGCATAACTAGAAACATCTATATTCATTATAAAAATGCCCATCACATTAGATTTGATCAATTTACATGACTTGTCTTGGTCTAGAAATCATTATAGAAAAGCATGTTTAAATCATTTTAAGTCATCTTGAGGCCCTCTTGAAAGTTTGCCAAGGCCTCCCATAATTACATAATTAAGAGAAAAATAAACATTGTCATTATTTACTCATACTCCTGTGTTGCTTTTTTCCAACAATGAATGAGTCAAACTGACCTTCTTTATATACTTTATGGTTAATTTTTGTCCATTTTTGACAGCCCTTGGTTACTTTATGCTTTCATAGAGTGGAAAAGAGCAGCTTTGACATTCTGCAAATGTCTTTTAGCAGGCTGCAATACTCATAATAACAAAGGTTGATATGCCCATTTGTAGCAAAAGCATCTACTGTGTGACAAGCTAACAAGCAGTCAGGTCAAGAAACCTCCAATTAGGGTGACATGAATTTGGGCGCAACCACTACCAGAACAGTCTCTAAACACACACAAGAATACAACTCCGCTCATGGCAAGTGTGTGAATGCACCTCGGTTCCTCAGCTGTGCCCTTTGTGAGCGTGTGAATGTCAGTGGTAGCCGACTACCTGCGTTATATTACTCTACTTCACTCAATTCCTTTCACTCTGTTCTGTTATTATAAACCTCACTTACATTTCCCATCTCGCTAGTGAATGATGACCCCCATTCACTCTCTCTTTCTCCCATCATCCACTCTGTCTCCTCCTCCCACTCTTTCTCACAGACATTCATATAATCTGTATATTTTTCTTTTCTTTGAGGTGATATAAGGGAGTGATTACCGAGGGTATCAATAAATCCCAGTAATGCGCTGGTGATAAGGCCGCCTTTGGAGTGTGTGTATGTGTGTGTGTTTCTCCATCTGGTCCCGGGGAGCCCAAAGGCGTTTCACGCTCCATCGCCCTCCGTAAATACAGCACGATAAAGAGGGTAAGCCGACTGGTGCGAGCATGTTTGTGTGCATGTGTGTGCGTGCCCGAATACTACACACATATTGTCTTTTAATGTCTCCTCAAGGGGGCGTCAAGACATACACACACTCATATACGCGCATTTTCAATAAGCCAGGACACACGCGGTCCCACTACGTCATATTTTAAACATATCTTCCTCCATTCCACACACTCTCTCTCTTTCTTTCTGTCCGTTTTCCGCTTGAGTGGTTAAAGGGTGGAGGGGTGAATGCTATTAGAACCGTTGGTCATTATCAGCTCAGCGCTGGAGACTGCTCCATCTCCATCACAAAGACACCACCGGTTAACCCCCCAGACGCCCACCCTTCTCTCTCTCCGTCGCTCACTCAGTCTAACCCCCCAAACTCACTGCACGGTTTGCCTTTCACTGCCTTTTATTAGTAATATTTGCTAATCAAGCATCACTATTGTTCATACATAGAGTTTTGATCAAACCCCTTACTGTAAGTATTATACTTCAGTATAACTCATGTTGTACTGTATTTACTTTGGACGTAAATGACACCTCAAACCATTTAGCTTGTTGAGGAGAGATATGCCGTTACTTTTCCAAGCGATTGCCTGGTAGATGCTAAAATTAGAGAAGAAAAAAAATCCCATAGACATTGAAGGAGAAGGAGGAGGAATTTGAGGCATATCTAAGAACTAGAATATCAACGAGAAACTTCTTTTTGACCTGGGCCAATAAGTAACCACCAAGCAACCACACATAACACCCTAGAAACCACCAACTTAGTATGGAAATTGTAATTAATTGGCTTAGGTTTAATTTCGCTTCCACAAAGCAATTAGAGTTCCTTAATTCATTATTAGCCCTTTCTCCATAAAAAATGCTAATGAAAAAATGCCATTATTTGGTTACATGCATTTTCCTTTTTTAAATATAGAACCTTGAAAAGAACAACAACAAAACTCTGAATTTTCTGAATGTAGAGTACAGTTCAAAAGTTTGAGGTCAGTAAGATTTTTTTCTTTTTTGAAAGAAATTAATACTTTTATTCAGCAAGGATATTTTAAATTGATGAAAAGTGACAGTAAAAACATTTATAGTGCTACAAAACATTTTTGAACATTTTAAATAAATGCTGTTCTTTATATATCATGGTTTTCACAACAATATTAAGCAGCACAAATGTTTAACACTGATAATATTAAGAAATTCCAAATCAGCATATTAAAATGATTTCTGGAGTATAATGTGACACTGAAGGCTGGAGTAATGAATTCAGCTTTGCTATTAAAGGAATAAATTACACTTCAAAATAACAATTTTACAACAGTCATTTTAATATATTTAATATATTGTAATAATATTTCACAATATTACTGACTTTAGTTTTATTTTATTTTTTTTAAAGGGTGAGCATAGGACATTTCTTTCAGAAATATTACAAAAATCTTACCAACCCCAAACGTGTATATCTTTTCTACTTGCTCCCATATGAACAAGCACTCTGATTTACATGTTAGAAGTCTTAAGCACACATAACAGTACACAGTTCTTTACTTTTTTGAGTTTAGCATGACAAAATTGTGGTTCAGTGAATCAGGATCAACTCCAGCTGAGTCAGTGAATGAGTCGATAGACTGATTCAAACAGACCTCTCATTAGATCCCAAAACTTTATGACTGATTAATTAAAAAGAATCATCTCATACGAGTCATTTGTTCACAAACAGGATAATACGTTTTTTTCCATTGTCATGTGCAACCGGTGAGGACAACTCAAAAGAAAGCTGTATATTTCTTTTGAATTTTTGTATTATTTTGCGGTTTCTCTCTAAAAGCTAAAACTTTTTGTCCCCTTGTAGACTCCGCAACACTTTCTAAGCATTTTAGTAGGCTGTTCCATCCACATCTGTGGAAGAATGCAGATGTTCAAGAACATTTATGACAAGATCTGGTTCTCCATTCCCAATCCCACTAACAATTACACATCAATGTGCTAAAAACCACTGCCTACCACTTACTACATACTATTGCTAACTGCACAAGCACGCAAATTTTCCTCAGAAAATGCTAAAATTCATAAACTTCCACTTAACCAGCTTTCCACATCCCTGCTTTTAAACTACCCCATTCTCCATCAGTGTTTCTTATGCTCCTGTTGTTCTTTCGTCTCTTTTGTCGCTCTTCCTCTCTACTGTACTTTCACTATCTATCTATTTTTGTTCTCTACACTTTTTTATTACTGCTATCTCATGCAAATTGATGTTTAAGAAGACCCTCCCCACCGTCACACCTACGCTGTGCCCCCCTCCCCTGACCTTGAGCTCTTGTTATCACACTTGTGCTCAAATGCGGCGGAAAAGGGAGGAAGACTGACAGGGGGAACAAAAAAAAAGAAAGAAAAAAAGACGACAGGGCGACCCCTCCTTCATCCAATCCTCTGTGCATAAGAGCTGCTCTGTGGCACTATTAATTACCTCTCTTTAGTGTGTGTGTATCACCTCTATCTGAAAGGATTATCGGGGCAGAGGGTGGCCTCTGATATGTTTGTGTTTCAGGGCCAAGAGTCACAGAGCATATTCTCACACACACATACACACGACCTTGTGCAAAACTGCATTCATAGACACAAATATGTGTACATTGCACCACCTTTTTCATAAAAGAAAAAAGAAAAAGTGAACACAAGTTGTGACAAAATCTAGCAATTTATCAACCTGAAATATGGCATATTTTCCTCCTCACTGATTTTAGGTTTATGCTATTTTTAAATGAATCTTGTTTGTAGCTTCAAAATATATCTTACAACATCCCTCACTACTACTGTACTATTTGGTAGGAAATTTCAAGCAGTTGCATCCAACAGTGACATGCTATATTTTATCTGAAAAAGTATGCAGCTTTTATGACTTTATATTAATTGAGAGACTACACTGTAAAACGGTTTGCAATAAAAAAAAATTGCTAGAGCAAAAACTTTTAATTGGTTAACTGTAAGTTACCTGACCATATATGATGAAAACTTGTAAATGTTTAACATCACATTATATGTAATTGTACTGAATTTATTTTAAGTACCATATTACCATATAATATACAGTGGAAAAACTGTAAAACAAAAACATTCCCAAAAGTCCCTGCATGATATTACATATGATTATATATTATTTAATTTGTTGTGTTTCTTACATTTGTTATCAGTGATGTATATTACAGTATTACAATTACCGTTTAAATTTAGTTTATAGCATTATTTTAGTCTCGTGTGTTACTGTCATGATGCTTTGTCTTTGTGTGACCCTTAACACCATGAACTCTGATTCATCATGTGGCTTTCTATTTTGCCAACTGCATTATTATGGTGGTTATTAATGCATTTTGAAGTAAAGGCAAATTTTGGTATATTAACATTATATAACTGAAACATACATAAGTTGTAAAATATACCTTGTCATCGTATTTTTTATGATAAATTTCTGACAATCAATGCTGCCATTATTTTATGTATATTTAACCAGGCACTTTTTTTACAGTGCGCATGGAATATTTCCACTTTTTTATTTGTTAAAAGACTGAGTGAAAAGATCTAGTGAAAGCAATGAAAAATGGTGAAAAACCATTACCACAATGTTAATTAGAACTAATTTTTTTTCAAAAATGTAATTATCTGGTTAAAATGTTCTTTGTGTAGAAGTCTAATTAAATTAGTCCCAAGTCAAACTGAGTATTTTGGTCAAGGAAGAGCATTTAGTGCAATATAAATTTATGTTCTAACTTTGTTTGATTTGTTTACACTGATTCGGGGCTAACTGAACAGCATTTATCTTACACTATCAGTGGTTGCACTTTATTTTACAGTATGTGCACTTTCAATGTACTTACAGTGTACTTACCAAGAGAGTACTGAATAGCACAAGGTAACTACATAGGTTAAGATTAGGTTTAGGGGTAGGTTCAGGACTAGTACCTAGTTATAACCATAGTCCCTTTAAGACAAGTCATTTCACTTGGCAGCCATCTTTGAAATGCCTCTCAGGCATGCAAGTGCAGCTTCTATCTCCTTGAATGGGGAAACATCAAATTCTCCAAAACTGTTCCCCAAGCTTATGATTAAATTTCATATTTGAAATCACCAATGAAATCTGACAACAACTGTCTTATAAATTTTGTTTCTAAATGCTTGAATCATGACAAAAAAACGTCATTTTTCAGGCTGGACCAAGCTAATGCGCATGTGCAGTCCTAAGGGCAAGTCTCAGAACACTGATTGTTTCTATAGGAACCAGAGATTCTAACGGCAGCTGCAGTGACGCACTGACTTTACCAAACAGCGATTGGCTCTTTTATTTAGAAGGTGGGATTTATTCCGCCATATTGCGCGTTGCACTTTCTCCCATTCATAGTAATAGGACTTGGAGTGCACAGTCTACAGTATATAATATGTACATCTGAAACAGGACTGAAAAATAAGGTGCTAGCCTATCAACAAGCAACCAACACTATATTAAAACCAACTACAAAACAGTTCTCAATCAGGCTGATTTATGGACCGGTTGCAATCATGATAGGTGGGCATTATCGCATTGACTGAGTAATAAACCAATCATGTGCTATGAAGGCACTGCCTTTCCTCACATGACTTTTTGTCTGTTCCTCCCCTCATGCTTCAGGGCATCTATGAGAAAATAATGCTCAAGAAGCCAAAGAGACGCTGCCTCTCTCTAAAAGCTCATCTGCTGGTGTTGCTTTTGGACAGTGTTACAAAGATGAGTGCTTTGCACAATATTTCTTCTCATATTCCATATTATTTCTTGTTTTATTATTGTACTGTTGATTATTTTCTCACCCAATGTTTTTAAGAGGCACCGCCTCCCTTGCCTCCTCAAAGAAAACGGCTCCCATGCCCACACAATCACACGTTTAAGCAAATAAAACACATTTACACACACACACACACACACATTGCATCCTGGCAACAGCACCTCATACCTTGGCTACAGGCGGACACAACCTTAATCCTTAAACCCACATCAAATTCAAACTGTTTCCAGTGTAATCACAATTCAAACATGCACACACAGTGTAAACAGTCTTTGTGTGCTTGGTGGATTAGGGAGAGGTGGGAGATTTGGGGTGCATTTTGCATACGTAATAGAAAACTCTAGAGAACCCCCCAGAAGGACAGGAAAGGGATGGGGGTAATGAGAAGATATTCACCATTTTCATCCAGAAAAGCATTCAATATATGACACTCCACAAAAACACAACACTCATTAGACATAATTAATGAAGAGTATGGATTAAAAAACTTAAGAAACCATAAATTACCTATGCCTCTTTAGAGTGAGTGTGTGAGAGAGAAAGAGAGAGGAAGAGGAAGCTAAATGGAATCAGATATGGGATCAATTTGACAGAGGAAGAGGGATCCAGAACCTCGTGAATTCCCATTCACCTCCCAATCTAATATGTTTTAGGAAAAAATCAAGTGTAACAATTTAAATGCTGTGTATAGGGATGCACCGATATTAAAATGCATGGTCGATACAGAGGATAATTACGATCATATGTGGACCAATATAATGGATAAATGTCTGATTCAAATTCTATACAGTTTAGTCTAAATAAAACGCTAAAATCAATAATTTCAAATGCTAAGTAAATTTGGGCATCACAACATTATAATGTACAGTTTGAAAAATTGATATTTAAAGATTTGCTAAAGTTTACATTTCAAAGTATTATTAAATCATTATTCAATCAAGTTTTTAAAGCTTTAAACTTTTTTTTTTAAATTAACTGGACATAACTTAATGAAATTGTCTTTGGAAATTGGGTAGTGGATTTCTAGTTCCCAGCATGCTTTGCAAAAGACTGGATAAGGAGAATAAATGTTGAAATTAAGCCTTGTTTTATTTGGGTTTTAGTGAAGGTAAAGACCGGTTAGTGTTTAATGCTGTTATGATTTACATTTAAAAGAGTATCTGTTATGTTGAAGTTTTTGAGGTTATCGTTGTGCTGAAGATTAGATGACATGGTAAACACTACATTGACTCTGTTAGTGATGACTGCGCTAATGCCAATGTCAGGTAATATCTTACTTGTTCAAAAATATACATGCTAAATAAGTTACATTAAACATGTGCTTTGATAGCTGTGGATTTTAACTGAAATTAATTGGTTCCCAGCCTACAACTCAAGTATTTGGAGCGACTTTTTTGTTTGTTTGTTTGTTTGTGTTACAAATTATTATATTCCTCCAACTCAATTTAGTTTGTTGGTTGAACAATTTCATTCGAAGTTGTCACAACTCAATTTTATGCAAATGGTTGCATTTTTTCTTTTTTTGTTGAGCCAACACATTTTTTATAGTATCCACCTCCAATATTCCACTTGCAATAGTCTATATAATGTCAGGTTTTGTTATGGCATGTGCATACTCACTGGCACAATATTTTTAATATGGCATAGAGGTGGCCTAAATGTATATACACAGAATGCTCAAATGCTGATTGTTGATTCTCCTGCACAGCAGACAGAAAACAAGACATATGATGATTGACATGACAGAGCGGCAGTAGCTCAGTAGAGCCTTTTCCATGCAGGTCAGCTGCTTTCCTGTGATGTGATTAACAAACAGTGCTTTGAAGAAAGGTGTACAGTGTGCCACTGTATATACGCAAATGTATTTGTACGGTGCCAGTGATGGTCTACTTGGGCTAAAATAAGGGACTGTTTTTCACAGATTTTTCAGAAATCATGAATGATGGTCTTCAAAATGGTCTTCCATTTTTTTCTACATTTAGAAAAAAAACTTTAAAATCAACTCAAACCACACACCTCCACAGAATATGTTAAGCCAAACTGTTTTATGTATAATATTATTAGAAACTGAACAACTAGTCTTAATCTTTTGGCTATTTACATTAACCTAATGTAAGTTATCTGGAAGCGCTATGTTAACATCCACTTTTTCATGCCAAAATATTCCATAAATGAAAAGATGCAAAGAAAAGCTATGAAGGACGCTCTGACCCATTTCTGGTCTCAGCTGCAGACCGTTTACTCTCCTGTCTCTCTCAGTTCAGTAAGAAGTGTTTGTATACGTAGAGGCGAGAGAGGCTAACAGATAAACATTTTTCTATTTTCATGCCAGCTCCTCTTGCTTTTGTAATTCAAATGCAGACACAGGAAACTGGCAGCCAAGAGGCACACACACTCTTACACGGATGTGCGGCCATACACACACGCCTTGTAATGCTATCGACCCCTGGCCTGTCATGCAATGCCACACACACCGGTCTCTCTGTGCCTGCCTTCCAACTGATAACCAGAAGCCATCGTCCAAACCAGCGGAGGAGTGAGAGACCGTAAGTGGGTTTGTGAGTTTAAAAGAGAGACAGAAAGAGTAAACGGGAGCGTAAGCACTGTGTTTGTATCAGTGATTGAGGAGTTTGCATCTAAAGAGGTCATAATATCAAGATTTCCTGCACTGATTCTCACTAAACTGCTCAAGGAAAATGTCTGGTTCATATTTCACTCCAAAAGTCAAAAGAAAGAAGACACTATATTTTGCTTAAATTAAGATTTCTGCATCATGACATTGTCATATAATTATTATCAAAATAGACCATCAGAGATGTGGCGCCGATTTTGAATCTGCTTGGGTCTTTCCCAATCCCACACCCCTCTTCTTCCCAATATTACCAGTTGCATTTTCAATTTTCTACTTGATAAAAGGCAGAAACAGCTGGAATTAAATAACGAGTTTATAAGGAATGTCTTTAGCTTATCTGAGTTTCAATGAGTGGAACACATGAGCCAGAAGAAAAAGGAAGAGACAACAAAGAACAAGAAAACACTTCCCTAAAGAAGCCACACAAAGAGATGAATGAATGAGATGACAAAGTGAAAAGCACAATACTGCTACAAAACAAATGTCTACTGAAGCATTTTGAAGTTTTTCCCCCAGGTGGCGACACCACACAACATAGCATGATGACACTTATGAATCACAATGGTCAGTTCATCAACAGAAAAGCAATATACAAAATAATAATAACTAGAATGTACATTTCCTGAAGAAAATGTTAATGGTGCTTGCAGTGGCAAAACTCGGCACTCNNGCACTCAATAATAATAATAATAATATATAAAAAAAAAAAGAAAAGAAAAAAAAAGAAAATTAGATTAAAAGGGGGCTATTTATGAATAAAATGTATCATCAAATTTTCAATAAATTTTAGCTGCATTCACAATTCACATATGTACACATTAATACTTCTATTCCGCAAGGATGCATTAAACTGACCAAAAAGCCTGAAATGTTACAAAAAAAAAATGTATCCAAATAATTTTAAAAAAAATGCTGTTGTTTTGAATGTTCTATTAATAAAAAAGAAAAAAAAAAGAAAACATTCACAGTTTCCACAAAAGTATTATGCAGCCCAACTGTGTTCATCTTCGATTATAATAAAGATTCTTGAGCAGCAAATCAGCATATAAGAATGATTTCTGAAGGATCATGTGACACTGAAGACTGGAGTAATGGCTACTGAAAATACGGCTTTGTCATCACAAGGAATAAATTATATTGTAAAATATATTCAAATAGAAAATATAACATTTCACAATATTACTGTTTTACTGTATTTTTGATCAATTAAATGCAGCCTTGGTGAGCTTCTTGCAAAAACATAAAAGAATCTTACAGACCGCAAACTAAATCCTCAATTCAAGCTCACAAGCACACATCCATATTTATTTCTCAATTGATTTAAACTGTTCTTCTCCTGAACTCATGTCTTTTGCAGATGGTTCCACGCAGGAATCAAAAGCTCAGCAGCATAACATCAACGTGAGAAAGAACAGCTTTATCTGAGCGCTGTGCTTTGACATTTTCACTGAGCTGTTCCCTTGGGAGTCTAATCGATATAAACACTCTAAATAAACTTTGTCAAATCCTTCTCTAAGTCTCATGGACAGTGTTCCTCTTCACTATAGGAGAGAAGTCGTCACACAATTTACACAAATGTCAGCACACGCATTCATAAATGTTAACCTGGCAATCAGTGGGGACCCTTATAAGTGTTTATTATATTGTGATCCCTATATGACTTGGCCCTCCTTCAATTTAAGTCTATTTTTTCACCCATTTTATACCAGGCAAAAATCATAAATAAAAATCACTTAGAAAAGTTATAAAAGCATACCATATTATCTTCTGGGGACATTTTACAGACATATTTGTCATTGAAGGCTAGGTCACAAAAACATGCACGTAATGTTCCCACATGTTCCACTGTTGTAGTACCTCATCTATATCAGTAGATGGTGCTGTATGTCTATCACACCAACACATATACATCTATGTAGACATAAACTATATACAGTATTTGCTTCCTGTTTAAACATTTGAACAGGGAGATTCCAGACCTTTCTATCTCCTGATGGCATAAGGTGTAACTAAATGTACAACATATCTGCAAAATATCCTCTATAATGAATAAGAAATATGGAATGTTCATTATAAAGTTCAGAGCATTTCTGGCTCAGTCTCTTAGTGTCAGTATTACCGAAATAAAATCCAGAAATGTTCATATCATCTCTGATGACAGTGAAACCTTATTTATTGTTTGCCGCTGACTTTTCTCTTTAAAAGAATGAGTTGCACGGCGCAAATTGATAACTTTGAATACAAAAACTGTATGTTCCTCATACATTTCACTTATGTTAATGGTTCAATTAAATTTCATTACAGTGTAAAGGATTACTAGGCTGATCAGTTTGTGGAAAGGGGGGTTTTTAAAAAGAAGTTTTAAAAATGGTAATTGCTCACCAATATCCTCAGGGGCAGTCGTGGCCTAATGGATAGAGAGTCGGACTTGTAACCCAAAGGTCATGGGTTTGAATCTCAGGTCCGGCAGGGATTGTCGGTGAGGGGAGTGAATGTCCAGCGCTCTCCCCACCCTCAATACCATGACTGAGGTGAGACCCTTGAGCAAGGCACCGTACCCCCAACTGCTCCCCGGGCGCCGCAGCAATGGCTGCCCACTGCTCCGGGTGTGTGTTCACGGTGTGTGTTCACTGCTGTGTGTGTGCACTTGGATGGGTTAAATGCAGAGCACAAATTCCGAATATGGGTCACCATACTTGGCCACATGTCACTTCACTTCACTTCACTTCTTAAAAGGTTTGGAATCTGTATGCCCTTCAGACCCATAATATCTGAGCCAGAACATAAAAGCTATGTAGTGTACTGCTAAATACACCTAGCCATCACAAAAAATGCATCCAGTTGTGCGTGTGTGTACAGAACATGCTTAAAACTGTATTTTAAAGAAAATGAAGGACGTTTGATTTGATTTGTGGGGAAAGTGATGTCCTTACAAATGTAAAACAGGTTGTGACCATATTATATAATAACGCAGCCTAAAAGTTTGAATAGAAGATTGAATAAAAAGAATGAATAGAAGAACAGGATCATCGCACCAAACGGCACATTTGTCACAGACGTCACATTTTCTTTGTAAAACTTTCACTCTTTGCATAGCTTGTGTGAACACACACACTTCTCTCTGTCTGTCTCCTTTGGGTTTTGTGGCAAACTTAGTAGAGTTGAGTGGTTGTTTGTTAGTGAAGACAGGTGCAGGCCTCATCCCCACACACACACACACACATTTATATATATATATATACACACACACACACAGTATAAACAGACCCAGTAGAAAGGGACTGGTCTGACAGAATGCCTTTTCACACCTGACTGGGCCTAGCATAGGGCGACAGGCCAGAGCTCCCAAAGCACGACACACACACACACACACTCAGACACACACACACACACACACACACTCAGACACACACACACACACACACACACACAGGGGTATCTGTACTGTATTTAACTTTGAGCCCTCTAGACTCCAGGATAGTTTAAAGGCCTTAAAGACCGTCTGTTGAGGGTGACTCAATTTAAGTACCTACACACACAAACAGAACCAGGGCAGGACCCAGAGGATGAACGTAATGCACAAGCAGATGGACTCAGCCCAGCAGAACCAAGTGGACCTGTAGGAAACCATCTCACACTATTTTACACCACTATAAAGCCTACAGACTCGGACGACAGTCCACATATGTCATCCACGCAAACAGCAATTCACTGTGATGGCAAAAGGCCTTTTAGCCTAGACAGAACTAACATTTTGTTGTATTATTAATTATTTGAATTATACAACTGTGAAATATTTAATACAGGATCTCCTTCAAACTGTGTAAAACAACTTTCTTTCTTCCTTTCATTTTTTCTGTCGATTTATTCATTTATTAGGTGTTTCTCATCTGATTTTTGATTCAGGACGCAGAATTACAATGGATATTAAGTGTATCAAAACTATCTTAATTAATCTTACGAAGGGCAAATTAATACTTAATACAATTTAGACATTAAAATGCATTAATATTACCAAACATAAGCCTATTAACATGGAAAATTCTTTCCATTATATATGTCATGTTAATATATATTATTAACATGACATAGGCTGAATACCGTATAATATTATAAAATAAAAATTATGAACTATAATAAAAATTGTTCATATTCAGCCTGTCTTTTTAATTAGTTTAGATAGACAGACAGACAGACAGACAGACAGACAGACAGACAGACAGACAGTCAAACCAAAAATTATTCAGACATTTTTGATATATTTTTACTAGTGGGTGCAGGACACTATAGTTTATTTATGTAAGTGAGGATAGCAAAATAAAGTAAACTGTGACATATTATACACAAAAATTCTTCATACAGTGAACTACCAGTAAAATTGATAAAAAATGTATCCAAATTTAACCAAAAATTATTCAAACACTTTGACCTGTCCATGTTTTGCTTAAGTGTTATCTGACATAATTAAGATTATTTTTTTCTGACACGGTTTAACTCTGAGATCTTGTCATATTTTATTACCATTTTTTTAAACTGTAGTGAATAAACTGAATTAATCAATGAAATGTTCAAGGTGTCTGAATAAATTGTGGATTTGTGGGTTTTATTGTAGGAAATTAATTTACTTCATTTTTAAATTTTATTTTATTTTAAATGTTACTTAACTGGCATTAATTTTCCACAGTTTTATTGTAGAAAAAAATAGCTATGGCACTTTGGCAGAAACAACAGATACCATGATACGCTTTTCAAGAAGGGATAATAATATCAGTTTCCTTCTTTGTGCTCTGAACTCAATCAGTACAAACTCAGAAAACACTCTTTATACTCAACACTGAAGAACAAAACCATAAAGCTGAGAAACGATTTTTTAAGACTTTTAACCCTCCACGCAGCTCTTTAACAGCCCTAGAGGCAACATTTTCTTTTCATCCCATCTTTCTATTTTTCTCTCTCTCTCCACTCTGCCACCCAGCGCACCAGGCTAGCGCTAACGATCTGGCCTTTTCATTAGGCAGGCTAGCTAATTAGACTGTGTGTGTGTGTGACGGGTCGAGTGACTGCTCGGCGCAGCGCGATGCTGGCAGCCCATTTCATGCTTTATCACGTCTTTTAATTGACAAACAACCTGCTCTTTTCTCTTAGGCTGAGGTCTATATTCCAAGAGTCTGCACGGATGTGTGTGCGTGTGCAGATGTTCCAGTGCGCCCCTTGACGTTTAGCTGTGTGTGTGACTGTCACATGCCTTCTCACCCTGGTGGATCTTTGGGGAGAAAATGCTCACTGAGTTTGCCAATTAACCACTTTCAGATTGTTCTGTGACAAAACGCATACACACAGATGCAAATACTGAGAAATGCACACAGCGACTCAATAAAACTTGTGTAAACAAATCGTGTCATTTTAAGGAGTCTCAAATTCGCATTCAAATATTAAATTACATTTTAAAATTCAGTGTATTAAGTAACTTTATACACTTCAACACAAAGCTAGTTATTAAAACAGCCCTTTGTGGCGAATGAAAGCTGATCTCTCCTCCGCTTAAACACACCATCAGGAGTCCACCATTTATCCAAATTCACACAAAGGCAAAACCAGCGGGAGTCTTTTCTCTCCAAGCCACAATCATGACTAATAGTGCTAATGATGAATGTGTGTTTAGATACATGTGAGGGTTTATTACACACAAATATGCTTTGACTTTACTTTTGTCACAAAGGACTCCAGTCATTTTCTTAATTCAGATGCTTAACACAGTCAGTCACCTGGAATTCCCTCAGGCATATTCTGTATGCATTCGAGATGTTTGCATAAGTTGTCTTCACATTGTAAATAAGAGACAAAGAAAAACATAGAAACGCATCTTACCGTAAGGTGGTACTGTCTCCAGATTTCTGGACAGGCCTGTTGAAAACAAAAAGTCATTGTAAAAAAACAATGTTTAAATAAAATGAGAGTCCGGAGATTCAGAAACACAAATAAAAATAACCACACAAATGTTTTTGACAATTCCACAAAATCCATGGAGTGCTTCAGACATCCATCAGGACATGAGACCTTCCTCTTTTCTATTTATCTCTGTTTCTGTTCGTTTTTGATCAGCTATACATTTCCGAGCTGTTTCGTTGTCTTTGATTAAAGAAGCTAAATGATTGAGAACTTTTAGGGCCTATTAGGAAACTATTCATGAACTGGTTGATGTTTATGGAAGGACTGATGGAATTGAAAACCAGCTGATAATTGTACATTTTTAAATATAACATGAAAATGAAATCCAGCAAAGAAAGATGACAGAGATGAGATGACGTGGAAGAGAAGAGAAGAGAAGAGAAGAGAAGAGAAGAGAAGAGAAGAGAAGAGAAGAGAAGAGAAGAGAAGAGAAGAGAAGAGAAGAGAAGAGAAGAGGGAAATGGAAAAGAGAAAATGAAAGGAACTAAGAAGAACAGAGAAAAAGCAAATGGAACAAGATAAAGGAAAACAAAATGGAACAGGAAAACGGAAAAAATAGAACTGGAAAAAGAGGGGAAAAGGAAGTGATAAAAGACAATAGAACAGGAGAAAGCAAAAGACCAAATGAAGAGGAAAAAGAAATTGAAAAGAAAAAGGACAATAGTAGGAGAAGAAAGAAAGAGGTGTTGACAGCTCAAGCCATCTTAACAGACACTGAGCGAGGGTCGTTAGCGCATTTACCCTGTGAGCTTCCTACGTTTCTCTGAAAATTGAAAGTGCCGAGGGCACAGCAGCCAGACTCATTTATACAGTTAGCTTTTCATTTAACCCCACCTGAGAGCCAAGCAGAGAGGGAGGCAGAGGCTGTAGGGTTACCCTGCTGAGGTATTGAAGGAAACATTCAGAATCTTTAAGAATCTGCTTTCCTTTCCCTCGCTCGCTGTGACAAGATGATCCAGCAATAAAGCTATTAAAAACACATTTCCATACTGCCAGATACTAAAACCAGGATCTTTATGAAATCATGAGTTCTACTTTTGTTTTAGAATTAAAAGGGTAAAAAAAGGTTTTAATAAAAAATAACAACCTAAAACAAAAAATATGTTTAAGTAATAAAGTAATAGGGAGAACAAAAATTGAAAAATTTATAATGGAAATATCATTCTTACAGTCATGAAACTAAAATTGGAAATGAATATTTTTGAGTTGCACACAATAAATACAAATCTGGCAAACGATCTGGATTCAGACTGCTCAACATTAACATATCCCAAAGATGTAACAAATATGTAAATAAAAAAAAATAAAAAAAAACACTGGTGTTTCATTATGAAGAAGTAGTATGTTACAGCAAGCCCAAAACCAGAAAGTAAATGGACCGGCTGATATTTGTCAGCTCAAAGTTCATTAACAAATGCTACATAGCAGTTTTTGGGACTGGTGTAATTATAGATTACAAGCATAATTAAAAGTAATGTTGTGCTGGCGGCTAAAGAATTGTTTGTTCAGTTAACCAGTAAGATCAACTTAAGTCTGCATTCCATATTTACTGTATATTCTAGATTCATCAACAACTAGAAGTCTTACAGGGATGATGGGCATTATGATTGTGATCATGTGATGTGAGAACTTAGCGAGTTTAGATAATCAGAACGACTTCTTACTTTGACTAATAGAATGCAGCAGAATATCTTGCAGCAGGATTGTTTAACTGCACCCGAATCCTAAACGTGTTTGTTTGTCATGTTATGCATGAATGGGGCCAATTCCGTTTCAATTAAAACTATGCCAAAATTATATTAAAACTGTTTCCAAATCACAAGACAACAGAAGATGAACAAACTTAACTAGCTTTTACAGGGAGGGAATGTGTTCTTGCATTAAAAAAAAAAGCATGGAAGAGAATACATGGGTCTTTGTAAAAATTCAACGCTCATGGTGTGAGATGCTAAAAAAAAACACAAGCAAGACACAATGGTCAAAGATGTCCATCTGCATGCAAGAAAAAAAACTAGTCCACTGCACTAATTGCAATGACCTGACCCATCCCCTAGTTATAAAATATGATTCCAGTTTTTGTTTTAACAAGCTATATATTTTTCTCTTTCATCTCTCTTGTTGTTTCTAAAAGTCACTTGTTTCTCTTCCTCCCCCATTTCTCTCTCTCTCAGTGGGGTTGTTGTTGGGGGTGACGAGTGGAGCGTGTGTCCCACTCACAGCCTGTGAAGCGTCTGTCTTAATGAGAGAAAGAATGGCCCCAGAGATAGATACACACACAAACAAACAAGTAACACACAATGCAACACATTACACTCCGAAACAAACACACACTCCCAAAGAGAACTACTCACGTCAATGAAGTGTCCAGTCATGCCACAGCGATGGCAGCATTTATGCCAGTAAGCTTTCTCCAGACAGTCGTCATAGGTGTGGCCAGGCAGCAAGCAGTTAGAACAGTAACGGTTCGGACAGGTCCTCAGTGAGTGTCCCTGAAGCCCACATAATGAGCAGCATGGCAACTTCTGCTCATAAATACACACACAGTCACAATAAGGACAACCCTGACACTTAGTGACAGCTGCCTAAATAAAAACACTATTAAATTGAAAGAAGACACTGTTCTTAATATATTAAAACTAGAAAACTTTTTAAAGAATTTACTATTTTCTTATGCATGATATGCATTTATTTGATAAAAATGCAGTAAAACGGTAACATTATGAAATATTAATACAATTTAAAATACCTATTTTCAATTCAAATATATTTAAAAAAGAGTAAAACCTATTTTTGACAATCCAGTAAATAAAACAATTATATATTGTCAAAATATGTAAATGTTTAACATGTCACACAAAGACTTTGACCCAAAATGCCTTTATTGTGACCTATAAAGTGTAACATTATCCAACTGTCTGACGAACTTGATACTGATTGGTCAATCGCAGCATTTTGAGACAGTGGCTAAACTGTATAGTTGACAGTTTTTTGGCTAATCCGGTACTATATGTGTCAGCACATTGGTTGAGTGGAAATGAGAGGATTTGGACCTTTGCTGTGGGGCAGGTGACTGTAGTATAGTCAGAGTGAAGGGTGGATAATGATGTACCTTTGGTATGGGGCAGTTTTTGGAGAGATGGCCGGTCTTTCTGCAGTTGTGACACGTGACGGATTTTTCAACGTAGTAACGCTTTGAGAAGCGGTTTGAAACCTGCCTCAGGCCAACCCGTTTATTACAGATCTGAGCCTACACACACACACAAAAAATGGTAATCGCCTCCTATGAAAGACAATCCTTAAAAATAACATTTTCTGTTTTAAAATATAACTGTAAAGTTATAAAATACTGCATTGTCTATTTATTAAAGATTTGACAAAAATGTAACATTACCCATTTATCCTTTTCTGATACAGCCCAGTTCTGTATCCCTCCATCATTTGCATGTTCTACAAAAAAAGATCAGTACATGAGAAAAACAAACTGAAACCATCAACATGGAATTAGATAAAACTTCAATAAGACATTGTTTGCGATTATGTGTGTGTGCCTATAGTACAAGAGGCCCACTCCCCTAATTTGACCTCCTTTTTTTTTTTTAAAGATCATTCTCAAGAGACAGAGAGACAGTTACTACAGCAATACACAGCTGCACGTCAACACACACAGCATTAAAATACACCACACATACACACACACACATTTGTTTCACTATATTAGTGAGGACACTGCCTAGACATCCATTGATTTTATATCAGGTTAATGATATTTTCTATGGCCTAATCCAACCCCTACCCCTAAACATAACCCCTTACAGAAACATGCGCAAAACACTAGATTTAAACAAAAATATGTTTTGCCTGATTTATAAGCCTTATTAACTAGTGAGGACCCGTAAAATGTCAAGATGGTTGTCATAATATTTCACTACATAAGTGAGGACATTTGGCCCTCACAAGTATAGCCAAATATATAACGTCATAAAAAAGAAAAAGAAAAAAACTCCATTGAGTCCCAAGTACTGAAAATAAACAAAACAACTCTCTGAGAACTGACCAGAGCTGACAAGAGTCATCAAACTACTGATGCTAGTTTAGCATGTCACATTAAACTGTACTGAAAAAAATTATACTGATTCATGAAACAAAATTCATATTCATATTTCACAGACAAAAATAAATGTTCAGAGACACACACACACAGTTACATATATTTGTACATATATGCAAACTAAAATATTGTTACGAAAACAAACCTCATATGTTCATTAACTTGTGTGTGTGCTTTTTAAATCTACGCATATAACATGTCGCAACAATGCCCCCCAAACATCCCTGAGGACCCCAAGTACAATAAACAGGAAACATTTCCTTTAATCCTGATGCCCCCCTTCTGTCTCTCTCTCTCTTTCTCTCAGACACACACACACACACCTCCGTGTCTCTACGTGGGGGAAATGCCTCGTCAGTCACGGCCCAGCAATCACACAAAGCCAGAGAAAGGAGGACCTCACTATGGTAATCCTGCCAGGCCTATTCACAATGACAAACACACACACCAAAGATACTATGATGTACTTCTCATATGAATATTAGAAATATTTTCACATCAAATCACCTTTATACACTTAAATAAAATAGTATGTGGAGTTGTCCCAACTGGCATCTACACAAATTATACACCACCACCAGAGGGGGCACTAGAGAGTAAGCCATAATCAACATTACAAAAAACCTTGCGCTTACCATACAGCGAGACGGAGATGGAGGGATGAAAAGTGGAGCAAGGGAGGGGGGAATAGTGGAATAGCGACAGATGCTACTTGTACGTCTCATAGGTATGCTAATTAACATAGAACCAACAAATAAAAATAAGAGGTGTGCGCACAGGGTGCAACTTCATCAGTGTGTGTGTTTTAATGAATTCCAGCTGACTAATAGTCTGAGAGAGAAGAAAGCTGGCGTGCGCCCGGCCACCATCGTTGGGTCCATGGAGAACAAAACGGATGTGTAGGAGAAACTAATTAACCATGAACACAAGCTCCCATTAGAGAGAAAGAGACTGAGATACTATTCTGACTTTAAGAGTACTCTGTGTGTAGGGAGCAGGCCATGTGAAGGCGTATCTCAAAACACAAACTGTCTGGGACTCTCTGAGTGTTTCCTCTTACAGCTGAATCACAGTCCTGAACTAAACTGCTACTAAAACTTGCTAATGGGATCCTCCTTGGAAAATTCATTTAGCCAGTTCTAAAGCAAACATAAAGCCACAAAGAATACCATAGTGAATATTAATTACCATTCAAAATGTTGTGGTTGTTAAGATTTTTTTTTATATTTGTGACCGAAGTCTCTTATGGCAGCATTTATTTGATTAAAATACAGTAAAAACATTAATTTTATTTAAATAGTTGTTTTCTATTCTATTTTAATGTATTTTAAAATGTAATTTATTCCTGTGATGGCAAAGCTGAATTTTCAGCATCATTACTCCAGTCTTCAGTGTCCCATGATCCTTCAGAAATCATTCTAATATGCTGATTTGGTGCTCAAGTAACATTTCTTATTATTACCAATGTTGTAAACAGTTGTTCTGGAAATCGTGATACATTTGTTTTCAGGATTCTCTGATGAATAGAAAGTTCACAAGGACACTTTTAATTTAAAAAACAGAATTTTTTGGCAAAACTTGTAACATTAAAATGTCTATCACTGTTAATGCATTTAATATGTCCTCACTGAATAGAAGTATTCATTTATTTTAGAAATAAACTATTTCACAAATAATTACAAAGAAGTGGCAAGTAACATTGAATTAAATGTGAAATTTTGAAGTAAAAAACTTTTTTTTTTGTAAAATGTACTCCAATAATCTTTAAAAAATTGTGTATTGCAATTGCAATGTGTATTGTAATTTTGTAAAACATTCATTAAATGTGCGCAGAAACACAGATGGTACATCATATATTAATGACATGAAAGTGGTGTAGTGATTAAAGATTTGGCAGGTTGTAGGTTCAAACTCCATGTGATCCAAGGCAAATTAGTATTGTCAAGTCACTTTCCTGTAGGGTATCCAAACTCAGTCCTAAAAGGCCACTGTCCCGTAGAGTGTAGCTCCAACTTGCCTCAACACACCTGCCTTGAAGTTTCTAGTATGCCTAGTAAGACCTTAATTATCTGGTTCAGGTGTGTTTAATTGGTGTTGGAGCTAAACTTTGCAGGACAGTGGCCCTCCAGGAGCGGGATTGGACACCCCTGCTTTAGAGCCACATGGCATTTAGGTCCAGGTGATTGGCTCAAAACAGCCTGGTAGCAGATCTGAGCACCCATGTGCCAGCAAATATGGCAGATCTGAAATTGCATACTTCTAGGGTATCTTGTGGCAGCCGACCACAGGCTGATCTGTGAAATGCAACCATTGCAGTTTCACACAGCCAGACTTCTGACTATTGGTATAAAGTTCAGTCTAATTTGTTGCTTATAGCTTGCTATTTTTGCATGCACTAAGCATTTGAAAGAATTTGAGGCTACCACCATTGAGCAAGGCACTTGTAATGAGACGTATTGTATTTCCAAATGAAGCAGAATATTCAGTGAGAACAAAAGATAGGGTGGGACTTTGGTTGTATAGAACCGATTGGATTATTAAAAACTGGGTCTTCAATACAATAATGGAGCTACCTTGATGTCAGTTTCCAATCAATTGTGGAAACTCTGGCAGCATCTACTTTTTGACACAAATATGGAAGATTTAGGGGTGTGTGATATTTATCGGCTACGGTAATATCGCAATTGTTGTTTTAATGAAATGCGAGGCGATATTAAGGTGACATGTCACTCACTTTGAAAAAGACAAAACGAAACAAGTCTTGAGAGTACAAAAGCATTGACTGCACGATGGAGCCTATTAGAGTGAAGTTAAAATGCCCCAATGATTTAAGTTATTTTAACATATTATAACATATTGATATAGTTAACTAATATCACACAAGCAATTTCCAAAGAGCCATTTCCAACATCAGCGCATGAGCGTGATCGCAAATTTGATATTGATTTTATAAAAGTTCAACAAACAAGAAGTTAATACTGAGTGAGTTACATTTTAGAAACAGTATTGTTTGTTTTTGTACTGTTTCACCAACAAAAATTGTTCCCAAAAAGGAGCAGAAAATTTGTGTGCAACACTGCGCTGTTTTGATGTTTATTTAAAACAAAAATAAAGAAATCTTTTATAAAATCTGACAGATCTATCCTTCCATTAAGACATCGGAAAATTAATCCATAATTTCGTCAAGCAAGTTTGAACTTTTTTTAGCATAGTTGTGCACTTTGTATGTGCGTTAATCAATTTTCATATGTGAATAAAAGCTTAAACTTCATATACACTGCGTTCCAAATTATTATGCATGTGACATATCAGTAAGATTTCAGTACAATAAACTGTAAGGTTTTAGTTTTTCTAAGAAAATGTTTGTTTGTTTATTTATCCATGTCTTTTTAGATAACTGGTATCAATCTTAGACAAAATAATTTGCCAGGTCTATGGAAACCCTACATAGAGGTTGTTCCACATTATTAAGCAAGTCACAGTTCTCATGCAATATGGGGAGGAAGAAAGATCTTTCTGAAGATGAAAAGCATGAAATGGTGCAAAGTTGTGCAAAAGGCATGAAAACAACTAATATTGTGTGAAACTGAATGGAGAGTATCGAATTATCATAAGATTTGTGAGTGATTTAGAGCACAGCAGAATTTGGTCAGATAAAGGCGTATTAATGAAAGTTCCTGTCAAAAAAATGTATTGTATTAAAAGGGCAGCTATAAAAAAAAAAAGCCAGTGTTGAGCAGCAAACAGATATTTGAAGCTGCTGGTGTCTCTGGAGTCTCAAGAAGCTCTCCATGCAGGCTGGCAGTTGTGCGTAAAGATGCATTTCAGCCACCTCTAACCAAACTTCACAAAGAGAAACATTTACAGTGAGTGTAGAAATACATGAAGACTCATTTTTAAATAGTTTTATTCACTGACTAATGCCATACTACAATGGATGGTCAAAATGGATGGATTTCTGGATGGTTGGTGAATGGCCACCACGTTCCAACAAGACTGCGACATCAGCAAGGAGCTGGTGGGTGATGATTTGGGCTGGAATATTGGGAAGTGAGATGGAGGGTATTAAAATGACTTTTGCGAGATATGTGGAGTTCAAAACTGGCCATTTTTAGCTATGGTATAAAAAGGAGGATAGTGCATAGTACAATGCACTATTGTAAAATGCACTATGCACTATCCCATGCTGCAAAAAAACACCACAGCAATAAAACTGTTTGAAAATGTATTTCTACACCCACTGTAAATGTTTCTCTTTGTGAGGTTTGGTTAGAGGTGGCTAAAATGCATCATTACGCACAACTGCCAGCCTGCATGGAGAGCTTCTTGAGACTCCAGAGACACCAGCATCTTCACATACCTGTTTGCTGCTCAACATTGGCTCTTTTTTTTTATAGCTGCCCTTTTAATCATTTTTTTTGACAGGAACTTTCATTAAAAAGCCTTTATCTGACCGAGTTCTGCTGTGCTCTAAATCACTCACAAATCTTGTGATAATTCGATAATCTCCATTCAATTTTCACACAATATTAGTTGTTTTCATGCCTTTTTCACAACATTGCACCATTTCATGCTTTTCATCTTCAGAAAGATCTTTCTTCCTCTTTCTAATGCATGAGAACGGTGACTTGCTTAATAATGTGGTTCAACCTCTAAAGTAGGGTTTCCATAGATCTGGCAAATTATTTTGTCTGAGATTGATACCAGTTATCTAAAAAGACGGATAAATAAACAAACAAACATTTTCTTAGAAAAAATAATATCTGAATGTTTATTGTACTGAAATCTTACTGTTTATTGTACTGAAATCTTACTATATGTCACTTGCATAATAATTTGGAACGCAGTGTAAAGCAATTGTGTCTTTTCAGAAGACTTGGAATACACTGCTCGATTCATATGGATTACTTTTACCATGTCTTTATGAACTTTTTGAAACGAAGGTTTTGGGGAAATAGACAAATCTGGTCTATTAAAAATATCTTTCTTTGTGTTTTAAAGATGAACTTAAGTCTTATAGTTTTGGAACGACATGAGGGCGAGCAACTGATGACAGAATTTTCATTTTTGGGTGAACTAATCCTTTAAGTAAGACTAAGTAAAGGAGGTCAATTTTGATTTCATGCTGACTTAAACCTTAGGTTACTTCCAGGTGGACTGTACCTGTGAGGAAGTGTACTGTAAATCATGTTATCATGACTATTTGCTTCAAAAGGATTTTTCCTAATCTGGATAGATTACTTATCACAAAATGACAGAAAAGAATCTAAAAAACCTCCAGTGTTTGTATAGGCAGCACATAACATCCCCTACCGAACCAGTGACACAAGCATCAATGCTGAGCACCTCTCTCCGCACTCGTCTCCCTTAACAACCTCCCTCAAGTGTAACCATTCAGCCTTCTCCAGCAGACTCCCCAATATAGGGAGGGGGAACATGGGACTGAACCCTAAAAAAAGCTGATCAAAGCATCAAGCAGGCCCCGCCGTTAACCAGTTTTGGGGGATGCAGGCCCTTTGTGCGGTGCTGTTGACTTCTGCCACTGGGCTGGCAGAGGGGACAAAGAGAGCGGAAGAGAGGCCAGCAGTCAGATTAACACAGCCATACATAACAATGGAGCCCGAGTGTGGGCAACCCCGTGTACCTTTGTGTGAGGGTGTACGTTTAAGTGAGGGAGAGAGGGAATGGAGAAGTTGCTCATGTTCAGCCTTACTTTTGGTCCTTATTGCAGGGCTCAACAATATAGATGGTCTGATGGCAAAGGATCAGTTTAAGTGTTTTGGGACAGCTCATAGAACTATCACTTGACCTATTTGGCTAACATATACAACTTTTCAAATGGTTAATACTTTTATTCAACAAGAATGCATTACAAGAATACTTCACCCAAAATTTCTGTCATCATTTATTCACCCTCAAGTTGTTCCAAACCTGTACGAATTTCTTTCTTCTGCTGAAGACAAAAGAAGATATTTTGAAGAATGATGGTAACCAAACAGTTAATGGGCCCTACTGACTTTCATATAATTTTTTCCATACTATCAACTTTTCCATCAACTGTTTGGTTACCCATATTCTTCAAAATGTCTTCTTTTGTGTTCAGAAGAAAGAAATTCATACAGGTTTGGAACAACTTGAGGGTGAGTAAATGATGACAGAATTTTCATTTTTGGGTGAACTATCCCTTTAAATTGATCAATAGAGAGAGTAAAGACTTACATTTTTACCAAAAATACCCATTTCAAATAAATGCTGTTCTTTAGAACTTTCTATTCATCAAACAATCCTGAAATTACGGTTTCCACAAAAACGTAGGTGAATGAAATGAAGGAATGAAAAATGTTTGAGCACCAAATCAGTATATTAGAATGATTTCTGAAGGGTCATGTGACACTGAAGACTGGAGTAATGGCTACTGAAAATTCAGCTTTATAGTCACAGGTTTTAAATTAAAATGTAAAACATACCAAAACAAAAAAGTAATTTTAAATTGTAATAAAAATTTCACAATATTACTGTTTTTACGGTATTTTTGATCAAATAAATACAGCCTTGGTGAGCATAGGAGACTTCTTATAAAAACATTTTTAAAAAACCAATACCGATCCCAACTTTTGAACGATAATGTAGATGAGATTTTATCAAAATTCTGAAAATGACTGGCAATTGTCTAAGTATCAAACAAATCAATAATACTTCACAAAGTATGCAATACTTTTTTGTCTATATGAATTCATAGACTTTTTTTCTAGCTAAATTATATAAAATATAAAAAAAGTTGCTAAAAAATAAAACGACTTAATGTGAAAATGTTGGGATCTACTGGTCTTTCTGGGGCAACCAAAAAAAACAAAACAACAACAACAAAAACAAAAACTACCTTGTTTAGCCTTGTATTAACTAAATCAGTGATTCCCAAAATCAAAAGGGGTCCGTTGTCTCTTGTCAATAGTTCAGCAATGTATGAAGCACAGAAGTTACTTTAAAACCAAGCAGCTCTTTGTTGGGCACCACAGCAAATCCACATGACTGACTTGAACCTGTTGTGAAATCTGTGTGGGGAAATCTTTCGCCCTCATGCACGGCACATATGATCTGTATTTAATACTTATATAAAAAAATTTAAATAAATAAATAAAAAAACATCTATGCAAAGTCTAGTCACATTTCTGCTATTTTGTCATTCTTTTCCATTTAACCCATCTTAAAGACTACCACAGCATTATTTAAAATACTTTTTTCCCCCCACACTGGTTTAATCTATTTCAGATAAACCCGCCTCTAAATGGCACGCAAAACGAACTGTAGCTGGCTGCTTTTTTTTGTCTAAGTGGGCGCTTCTTGGCCAGAATAAGCAGCAATGTGGACCAGACCTTTTACCATTTAGTCAAAGGTCTGGCTACGCGAGACTAGCGATACAGAGAAAGGTAGATGCCCCACAGAAGGGCAGACATGGGGGGTCAGTGGCCCTCACAGACCCCCTGACAAATACTTGACATGGACCACGGAGCAAATGCATTACGTCCCTATTCACCCTGCCTGGAGCAGACCTTAATCCAATCAAAGAGTGATCAAACACATACACACACACACAGCGTTCGCGCCTGCTTGACCAAAGGCATGTCTTTCTCTCCTCCTGGCCTGCCATTCTCCTCTTCCTCCACTTCCTTCATCAGCTAAATAATCTCCTTGCTCATTCTCATTTCCTGTCAGAATCCATCCCTCAAAAAAGCTTTCATACCTTCGACGCAGCCCTTTCACTATCTTCATTATTTTTATGGCCTTTTTGCCTTTTTGCCATTTTTATGGAAATGATAGTAGAGAGGGGACAGGAAATGAATGAAGGAATTAGAATAAGAAATGTTGCGAGCTGGATTCAAACACTCATTACCCACACATGCACTATCCACTAAGCCACAACTCCATCTTCTATGTTCCTTTGTGGCATTCTTTATTCAACGTTGTCTTTATATCAGAAATGCCAGATTTACATCCACACGGGCAATTAAACTCTACTTGACGGAGGAGACGGAAGGCAGAATTCAAATGAGCGGTGGAGTGAAATGCATCATGGTCCATGAACAGACCACAGTGAGTTAGGTGAGCAGTGGTGAATGTGAGTGTGAAAACCAAACCGTGTGTAACAACGCCACACTTCAAAGACAAAATACACACACAAGGGTACCTCACTACAAGAGACTGGAGATACGCATGCTTACAAACATACTCGCTAGCGTTTCACACTCGACTAAATTCAAGCATCCAGTTGGATCACAAACAGAACATGTTGGAAGAGAGGACCAGGACATGAAATCAAGCAGAAAGAGACAGACATGTTGAGACAGAGATGAAATGAGAGAGATAGAGAGAGAGATCTCCCTTTCGGTCAATACATCATGTACAGGTCGATTATGGATTACAGTGGCACATTTCATTTCATTTCATGCTCAGTCTTCATGTTTGCAGCACTGCTGTGGAGTCCTGCAACATGGATTACACTGATATCTCTATTGCACACACACACAACTTTAGCACCTTCGGTGAATTTGAACAAAGTTTCACTGCAGTGTCTGTTACTACCATTATATTGTTTTTAAAGAAATAGCTCACCCAAATCTTAATTCCGTCATTATTTATTCAACCTCATGTTGTTCCAAACTTTAATACTGCAATTTTAAAGTAGAATATATTGAAGAATTATTAAACAACGCTTGACATAGAAGAACTATTCATAGTGATGAAGAGCTTTCAAAAAAAGTTCTTGGCATCTATGTTCTACTGGCATCTATGGTTCCGCGAAGAAGCTTTACATTGGTTAAAAAGGCTCTTTATAGTGGAAAAAGGTTTTTCATATTATGTAAATGTTCTTCACACTAAGAAAAACAATGTTCTTTTAGCAGCTGTGCACTGAAAGGTTCTTTGGGGAACCCAAAATAGCTCTTTTATGGCATCGCTTCAAAACCCCCCTTTTTAGTCTATACAACTTTAAGTCATTATTCACCCATGATGTCTTGGAATGTTGGAACAAGTCTACATGACCCCTTTTATTTCAAATCAGCAAAGATGCTTGGAACAACAAGAGGGTTAGTTTGTGGAATGATTAAAAGATAAATAGCTATGAATAATGACAGAATTGGCAGATGTTGTTTTATACAAGATTTTACAACTTCATTATATAAACATGTTTAGAACAGTTGTGCCAATGTTTGGGTTTGCTTAGATATTTAGCATTTTTGAAAAACATCCATACAAATTCCTCATAAAAGATCTTTAAAAGATCATAAAATTATGGTTTGTTTTTAGTTAGTGTTTTCCAGATGAAACATCCAACAAAGAGTCAGCCCGGCACCAAAGGGGAAATGGACATCCCTGTGCCCCACTCCAGACTGCGATTTCAACCGAGAAGGACACAAGTAGGTGAAAACAATAGAAGTCCTCATTTGGACAGCCAGGCAAACGCATCTTAATGAAGATGTACAGTAAGGATACCACCAAGTCTGCCAAACAATCTGACTATCAGCCCATATTACACCAACTCTGCAGGTACAACACAATACTGGGGCATGTGGCCAAATCGGTGCCCCTACCCACAATTCGGCATGGCACACAGTACGTGCTGCCACGCTCCTGGCATTCCTGACTTCTCGTTTAAAGGGGGAGGTGGGGCAGGTGGCCAAACCTGTCTGTCAATGTGCCGTTGCCTCTTGCAACCCAGAGGGGGCCCAATTACTGCCCAGCGGGGCGCGGTATGGCAACAGCATGGCAACCACACGGCAACCATACGCTCCAATCAGAGTGGCAGACGGGTAAGTGACAGGAGATAAGGAAAGAGAGTCACATGGGATTGAGAAAAGCACACGCACACACTCAACACGACTCTTTGTACTTGGTAATCTGATGTCAAGTTAATGAAAAAAACAAAAACAAAGCCTTCAACCATAGAAAAATATATAAATAAATACTCCATCCAGGAGTTCACCAAAAATGTAATTCTGCCATTATTTACTCATCCTCATGATGTTCCAAACTCTTATGACTTACCTTCCTCCATGGAACACACAAGGAAAAATTCTGAAGAATGTTGAAGCTGCACTTTTCAGAACAGTGACCAGATGATTTTCCAAAATTTTCCAAAACGTATGCGAGCTGCTCGTGTCTTTTTGCAATGCTTTAAACATGCAAATGATAAACTTTCATGACGATTCAGCACTTAATTGGCACAGTGACAGCTCCATCAACTGTCCCGAGGGTCTTTCACGAGCTCTGAAAGTTAGTTTAAACCAGAATGCACGCGTTGGAGAAACTGCATAGAATAATATTGCATGAAAATGTGGAGAGTGTGACAACAAATGCGCCTCTTAAATATATAAATAGAGCCTACAGGTATCGATTTTTTATGCGGTGCATCGATACATAAAATCGATGTATTATTATTTATAACACAATATTTCTATGAATAAAAATGCTAATCTGTTTTGGTCTATTCCAAAGATGTCAGCTTCAGAAAACTTTGAATATATATTTATTTAAATAATTATAATAAGTTAATGTGGTATAATAAGTTTTGTGGTGATTTTGTGTAATATTTAGACGCTTGATAGCCCCTGGTCACTGTAAACTTTTGTTTGCATGTTAAAAAACAGCTCCAACAGATCAAATTTGAGTTCAATGTAATAAAGTGAGCTTAGAATGACATGAAGATAAACAGTAAATTCACAAGACAATGCACAGAATTGTTATGCACTGTATACAACTACACACACACACACATATACATATACATATATATATACATATACATATACACATACATACATGAACTATTACTTTAACATCCATTTTCAAGAGTAAATACAGTCTGAATTCTGTAATGTTAGAAAGAGATGAATAAGACATGTAAAAGTGAATTTAACAACAAATAATGATTCAAATAACATACTTTATGCAACGTGCACTGACAGTCAGACTGCACTTGCACTGAGAGAAACAGCTTGTGCACACATGCACACTCTCAGTCTCGTTCAGTCACTCGTCACAGCGCTAGTCTGTGACAAACCTGCTTTAAGAGCCCACCTGAGAAATGCCTACAGCTTGCCCTGTCATAAAAATGATAGCATTGAGACACTATGTATATGCTTAGTTATTAGTGATTGTCATTTTACATGAAATTAAAATCCTAAAGAGGGTGAACAAGTTTTAGATACTATTGATTTGCCACTGCAGCAGTTTTGGAGCTAGTATTGGATGTATCACTCATTTTTGAATGCATGTGAGAAGTCATTACTAGTCATTACTTGTTTCCAATGTGTCACAATATTCTATACATATTCCAAAACATGCATTTCAAATGTAAATTGTCTGTACTTTTACAGTGTGGTGCATTTTTCTTTTGCATATGGTTTGATGTTTGTAACAGCGTAGTAAAAAAGGGGCTCAGAAATGAAGATTCGGATCTCAATCAGCTGACTTCAGTGTTAAAATATTGGCTAGCTTTTCAAAATAGCACTATCAGCCTTAAATTTATTGATCACCACTATATGTTCTGTATGAATGTATTCTATATCCAACAGAACAATGAATAATCAGACTCTGCCTGTGGAGCCTCCACAGCTTGCATGTATTTTAAAGAATGTTTTTAATTGAAATTGACCCTGGAAACATGACCATCACAAAAACAACTAGCAGACTTAATATTCCAAACCTTTATTTTTCCTTTCAAATTCGCACAAACACATGAGAAAGGAAAATGAAATACTTAATAAAACCACTAGCTTGCGACTTCAATTTCATTCTGATGAAAATTCTCCTCTGGGAGTGTTTTTCTATCAGGCTGAGGGGCAGATCGACTTTTCATGATTGTTATTATATGAAAAGAGATAAACACCATCATTAATCGGCTACATTCCCTTTTCCTTATCGCCATGATAGAAGGAGAGGAGGGCTTTTCTTCCTCCCATCCAACCCACACTGTAATTAGGCCTCCCTTTCATTCACTCACTCACTAAAACGTGAACACGCACACACAGACACACACACAAGGGATGCGGGAGACAGCCGTGTTCAGCAAATTAAAAATTTGTCATTAAGTGGAATTTACCATAATGCTGTTTTATCTTCCAGCGGTTGGGGGTGATGAAGTGTGTGTCTGTTTGTGTGTATGTTATGGGTCTGGGGTGTTAAGGGGTGTGTGGGCAGTGGGACTTCTGTAAATTGAAAAAGCAGAATAATCCTGCCCTTTCTATCGCCCTCTTCAGTCACACACACACGGCAAATCCATTGCCATTGGGGTAATTAAATAATAGCGCTTTAAGATTCTAATTTGTTTTTTTTTTCTTTTCTGCCTGTAGCCATCATTGGACTTCAGGAAAGGTGGTAACAATATAGGATGGATATAAAACAGGTGGGAACCGAAGACACACACACACACACATTAAATATAACTACACAAATTAGATTAGGAAACATAAAGCTGGCATTATTAAAAACGATATCTCTCAGTCTTGAATTATAATGAAAGACAATAGGAATTATTTCTACTGTTCCCACAAGAGAGCCAGGAAAAAGTCCACGGGGGGGGTCTGGGAGGACTGCACTGTTCAGCTCGGACAACCTGGAATAAAATATGAGTTTGGGTGGGGTTCAGTTCCACCAGATTGACGGCAGGCAGCACGCGTAAAAATAACCGTTGCATTGAAACAAACTCTACAAATGTGGCGTTTCCACATACGGAGCATCAAGGAATACTTCAATAAAAATCCCCTGTTGGTAAACAGGAAGCAAAAAAGAAAGGCAAATTTACCTTTAGTTTCCTACAAAGTTACAAAAGCAGATGACTAGTCTTTGGAAGAACTGAACGAAACTAAGAGATGCCAAAACAATATAGTGAGATACTCCCATTAAAAATGTGTACCATAATTCATGAATAGTATCCACAATTGTAAGTAAGACCATAATAGCCACAGGTATATTTAAAAAAAAAAAAAAAAANAAAAAATATGACAAATTCAACTTGAAATGGTTAAACTAACTTCACAATGTAACAAAAAAATAAAAAAGTGTTGACAAAATCCTCTTACAATGAAGGTCTATGGAGAAACATTGTTTGCACCTTAGACTTGCACTGTAAGTGCGTAATTGTCAACACATACTTTTGTTTATTTATTTATTTTTTGTTTGTTTATTATTGTAATTATTTTATTTTTGGTATTTTCTGTGCATTGAATGCAGAACACTAAAATATTACACTGATAAAATGTGTAAATATTGTTTAAAAAAAAAAATACTGTATTTATTATGAGAAATAGTAGGTTAAACTGTCAAAAAAGTAGATTCTTTCAGTTCCCTAACAGATTTAGTATGAATCAGTGTGAACATTTCTGTCGAAATACCAATATTTAGTGTTACTGTAATAAATCCAAAGCAAATTTTCTAAAGGATGATTTCAGTTTCATTGCTATAGCTTAGCGTTACTAATAAACGCAGACTGAGACGATATGTCTAATTTTTAAACAGTCACATTAAATTCCATCAAACAAAAAGATTAAAAAAAAGCCTGAGAGATGTCAGGCGCGGAGGCGAAGGGAAGGGGAGAGACAGATGGCGGGGCTATGGCT
>RJVU01075617.1:6384303-6480342 GCA_003731715.1 Anabarilius grahami
ACGGTTGGTATGAGTTTTCATCTTTTGTAAAAAAATTGGTCTACCTACACTCCCACCTCACCCGAGTATCATTTTGTCCCACTCTACCACAGTTAAACTGGCAACAGAAGCCTCTGGCTTTTAGACGTGTAAGTGCACATGCAGACGGCAACCTCTCCAGCCACTTCCTCCCAGCTCCCCTCCCTTGTGTGTGACCCACATGTTCTGGAGTGCGGGGTCAAGCCCCAGAGATCAGAGACACAGAGGAGAAAGCGAGAGACAGAGAGCTGCCCTTTTCCTCCCTCCACCCTCTGTTT
This sequence comes from Anabarilius grahami, assembly GCA_003731715.1. Lineage (NCBI taxonomy): Eukaryota > Metazoa > Chordata > Actinopteri > Cypriniformes > Xenocyprididae > Anabarilius > Anabarilius grahami. The sequence goes on from RJVU01075617.1 coordinate 6,384,600, forward strand.
ATCCCTCTGTACCCCTCCTCTCTCTCTCTCTTCCTCCACTGAATCTCTCTCTGGGTAACAAAAGCAGGCCAGGGCAGGAGAAGGCCCCCTCTGCACATGTGTGAGAGGCATGACCGACAGAGCAGAAATACCAGCCCACAGACTCCTCCACAGTCACCATTCAAATAAGCCAGAGAGAGCAAGAGAAGGATGGATGGATGGAGGGAAAGAGGGAGAAAAGACACAATGAAATGCTCTGTATTTGAAGGGGAGAACTAGATAAAAAAAGAAAGAGAGAAGGAGAAAGAGTAGAAAATGAATAATAGGAACAGGAAGGAGTCTACGAATGGAAATGAGGACAGCACATTCAGGGAGGACTGGGGGAAAAAGGGAAGAGAGGAAAGAAAGAAACAGAGAAAGAGAGAGAGAGAGAGAGGTTTGCTGCTTTGCTGAGCTCTGCAGGTTAACCTAATGTGTAGATCTGGAGAGATTTGCAAAGACATTTTTATTCATCTTTGATTAAAGTCTCTCTCTCCCTCGCTCACGCTCTCTGACAGGAGGTTTGTTATGTTTTGTTTGTTTTTTCCTCTACATACACAGAAATATTCCCTCATTGCTTTTCCTGCATGTTCTCACACGCATGCAAATTAACTTTACACACGTAAAGCCGGATGCATGTGCTCACGCACACACCTAATCGTTCAATTGGTACACCGGCACGGTAACTTTATAACAAATACATGAGGATGAGACATCAGATTCACTGATTATGCACATACAGTCGAGTGCTTTGGGGATAAACACAAATTCGTGCTTATATTAACACAGGTGCTCTGGCCTGCAGACCCTCTAGACAGCCCATCCACACAGACTAACTAACATACTAACAAACACTCTTCAGTTTCTTAAAGGTAAACATATATCAGGTTTTTGTGAAAATATGACTGAGATGTTGTAGAAGCAGGAAAGAAAAAGAAAAAAAGAAATGCATTCAATTAATAAATTAAAAATAAAATAAATTATTTATCTACAATAATATAGAGAAACATCATGGTCTCAAATGTAATTTGCACTTATTCAGTCCTGGGGTGTCATATATTCTTACGCCATTGGCTTTAAGGGCTTGGGCAAATTGTGTCATTTTTTAAGCTTGATAGTCCCTAGTCAGGCATTCACTGTTTGGAAAAGAGATGTACAAACTTAATACGAAATACTTTTTTTTACATTAAAAAATAGAAATTCTGTCATCGTTTACTCACTCACACATCTTTCCAAATGTATTATTTAATTTCTTCTCAGGAATACAGAAGATATTTTGAAGAACGTTGGTAACTAAACAGTTATGATTACCCCCCAAAAAAAATAAATAAATAACACAAACATCTTAAAACATTTTATGTTCCACAAAAGAAAGTCATACAGGATCGATATGATGAGTAAATGACGACACAACCTTCATTTTTGGGTGAACTATCCCTTTAAAAAGTGTCTGCAAATGTTTGTTTACATTTCATTCATTCATCCTCTTGGTTTTGGTCTATATATTATGGAAGCCCATTTCCACCTAAAACAGTTCATTGTGAGAAAAGGTTTAAAATAAGAAATAAAGTTGCGTTGTAAGTAATTAAAAAATGGCACCGACAAAACTGAATCTGGAACATTTTAAAGATTCATCAGAATAAAGTTTACTCGTTTCTCTGCATCTAATTGAATTGCTTGTTTCTTGTGTCTAAATTAAATGTGTGTTTAAAGAGGCAAAAATTACTGAGTTCACTGTATATTTTATATATATATTTATTAGAGATGCACAGATGTATCGGCCAACAAAAGCTATTATTATCACTATCGGCCGATTGCTGAAAAACTGCCGATGATCAGGGCCGATTATAAACGTGTTCAGACTGCAACTCATACATACTGTGTGTGAAGAATCTGTCCATTTTATCAGGAAATTCAAACTTCAGGCGGCAGCGCAGAGCGTGAGTCTTTTCATCCTCTTTAATACAAGTTATATCTCGAAAAACATGCATGAACATCAAAGGTATGTTGAAAGATATAGTACAACTTACCGGAACGTATCATGTCTCATGTAATCACTTTGTGTTTCAATTGTGGAAAGACGTCAATAAAACAGCTTGTGCTTATTTACTGTTAATTATATGTTTGTGTAAATTTGCCATGAAGACAAAATAGTGCTTATGAAAAAAAAACTACCTTATGTCATACTAAGTTTTATACAAACATTTGTGGTTTTTATTTGAGTGTAATTATTATATCTGAAAATAAACAGCAGCTGAATATAATACCTCTGTTGTTAATTGTAACCTCTAATATTGTAGTGTACCAAATGAGAGGGTTCCCTATATAGTTTGCAACATTATTTGGGAGAGAATTTTTTCCCTTAAGAAAAACCAAACTATTGCTATCGGCAGATATCATTCTGAATATTCGGCTATCGGTATCTGCAGAGAAATGTAGTATCGGTGCATCACTATATACACATATATATATATATATACACATATATACACACACACACAAAACTAATTCCTGTAGTTCAAGAGACTTTTATGTCAACAGTTAAATCAAATAGACTGAAACACAACATATTTAGAACATGGATCAGAACATTTAAAACAAACATAACTCATAGATCATTCTGCTCTTATAGTGAAAGGCCACATGGGGTATTTGGTATTTGTCATAAACTTGAGTGAAAATCCTTACCTGGTTTCTCTGATATGGAGAGGTTGAGTTGGATGCTCTGATCTTCATCTTGTTTCTCCTGCCCCAGAATCATCCAGTTCTCCAGTCTATCTGAGTCTGAGTCCGAATCCAGATCCTCCACAAAAGGAGGTAAAGATTCAGAAGAGCTCTCGTCTGATTCAGAATCCAACACCACAATAACATCTGGAGAGCTCCTTCCAGTTTGAACTTGTGGTGGACAGGGTGAAAGTAAGCTATTGGGCTGCAACAACCTTTTCCGGAATTTGGATGATTGACCTTTGATAGCACACACGCTGTCATTTTCCTCTGCGTTGTCTGACACTGTTAAAGCATCTGTGCCCGAATCAATCACAATAACATCTACAGGTGGAGCAGGAGGCAAGGAATTCTGCTGTGGCTGAGTCCGTGGTACTGATGACTTGACCTCTCTTGAGTCCTCACGGTCCTCCTGGATCTCAGCATTGTAGTGCAGCTGGGAATAGAGCCGGAACTCCAGCTCGCTGTCAGCGTCAGACAAACCCGAGTCCACCTCATCCCTGTACAGCTCGTCCTCATAGTCCTCCCGCTCCTGATACCCTGAGAACATCTCAAGGTGAGACCTAAACGGACAGCAGCCCAGACATAAACATCATCATGAGTCATCATTCAATGGCCATAAAGGTGACATCATACAGTATATCATTCTGCCAATATCTGCACTGACCCCATCACAAAAAATAAACAGACATTTTTATATAATTATTTTATTCTTAGAAACATATATATAGGCCAAAAAGAAATATATTTATTATGGCTGGGTAAAAAAATTGATTTCTCGATTTTAATCGATTCTCATTTTTACGAACCGATATCGATTCTTAAATCCCAAGAATCGATTAGTCCAGTCTGTTTTCAGTTGATGAATGAGCAGAATATGTAGCGCCTCCCATCCAATAAATAGCAATAATCTTTGTGCTTTGTTACTTTTGATATGAAGCAAAGTCTCAGATTTCAAATGACGTCCATCTTATTATGAGACTCAAAAAAATAAATACCGTTTTGGCGCTGTTGAATGTGACATGACAGATCGCTGTAGCGCCTCGGTTAAAGGTGCTAAAGAGGATGTTTTGTTTTATACATTTTTGCAATATTACTTGAAACTGTCTTTACTAACTGATAAAAGACTATTTATTAGGTGCACTGAAAGGAATATTATTAATATACATCATCTGTGCACGAGGTAGGGCCTTAAAAACATCAGCCAATCGTTTACGCGATCATCGCATAAACGATTGGCCCTCTGGTTTGTCAATCACTGCCATGACGTTCCTTGTGAGAGACGCGCGGCTGCGCGCTCCAGTAACTTTCCACACTCCACAGGCGCCACATGCAATGTTTTTGTCAGGAGACAGGAGTTACAACTGCAGATTATGAGTTACCTGCGGTGAGTCCGACATAATGAATCCACTAAGTGTGTGCGCGGCTTTAAGTCGCGCACACACTTAACGATTGTAAGGCCGATTATGAATGTAAATTGATACTTATGACTGATCGCGCTCAAACGCGTCCAGTCAGAGCCAGTTGCGTTCAGTCTGCGATTACAGTCGGTGTTCAAATTCCATGTGAAAGTATATAAATCTGCTTCAGGAGCAGGAAACAATCGCTGTATGTTGAGCACAGTCTTAGAATGTTTTAGCTAGTCGTTAAATGTGTGCCCGGCTTAATAACACAGCGAATGCCGGTGGTAAACACTCGTGTTCCAATACTCGTGCACGAGTTTTAGGAGGCGTTCCCTTGAAAAGAGCTGTGAAGGAGGGGGGTTGTTCTTATGCACGCGCTCATTTTAAAAACTCAGTCAACGAAAAGATCCTCTGTACCACCTTTAAAGAGAAGCGGCAGCACGGAGCGCAAGTGAACATCCTCTCCTCCGCTTTAATACCAGTTACAGCGCGAAATAAACACGACTAAACATCTGAAGGTATGTTAAAAGATACAGTACAACTTACTGAAATCTGTATCATGTCTCGTGTAATAGCTCAATCAGTGTTTCAACCTCGGAAAGACGTCAATAAAACAGCTTGTAAACAATGTCACGTAACGTTACATTTACCTTAGAAAAACATATTCAGTGACCATAAACTCATTTGTCAGCTAGAAAAGTGTACTATAGAAAGCAACATTCTGGTAAATATAGCTATGCACATATTCATCATAATTTTTAATGTTCTTCAATTTTTAATGTTATTTTATGCATGTTTGAATAAATCAGCCGCGATTTAAATGTTTATATTTCAAAAAAACGAATTGGAGTAGAAATATGATTATGTAATTCTAAATTTTATTTATAATAAAAATATCATTGAGTGTAATTTAAGTGTTTGTATATAAATAAGTTAATTTAACCTTCAATATTATTATAGTAGTATCAACTGACTCCCATGTGTAGTTTACAGCATTAGTTGAGAGATTTTCCTTTAGAAAATCCAAAAATAATATCGAATCGAAAGCATGTGAATAGTAATCGAATCGAATCGTGAAAATTGTGTCAATACCCAGCCCTAATATTTATTTTACAAAACAAACAAGTTTAATTTATAAAGGTTTGCCGTAATAACAGAATATACTTTTACTTATGTTCTGCTGATTCGTCCAATACTATCACAACTCATTCTCGTAGTTTAGCCCACTAGATACGTTTGTGACATAAAATAGCTGAATTCACAATAATAATAATATGAATTATTTGCCTTGATTCTGTAATCAAGATAATTCTGATTATTAAAATACTTATGATGTGAGACAACTGCATGGTATATTTATATATAAGCAAATCTACACACTCAAAACAAGCTGAGAACTTCATCTGAATTACTCAATTGCTATTGTATAATTAGTATACCAATACAGTACTTAAATGGTGAACTTCACTTAAGCCCTTTTAAGAGCACAACAAATAGTACAAATAGTAAATCTAACATTTTGAAAAACATTCAGTTTTAATAAACCTTGCGTAGAAGTAACTGCTCATTTAATTTTGTCGACATTTCATTTATCATCATTAAATAATGTTTTACATCACATGAGCCATTGAATAACTCAATTGTGGGATGAAGAGGGCTGTTTGAGGAAGAAACATACATTTAATTTACTGCGCATAAACATCTCGCTCGTACCAAGACAAATATTCTCAAAATGCAATTTTGGATGCAATATCCAATATTCCTCCCATCGTTTGTTCAGCATTCTTGTTCTCATGGGGCTAATATGATCTTCACCCAACATAATGCAACCCCTTTCGGACCCCTCAACCTTACAATCAAGCAGTGCTCTAAACAAAGAGACTGGGGAGAACTTTAAAATGATGAAATAATAGATAGACAGACACATAGGCAAATAGAGAGACAGACAGACAGAAACATTTTAAATGAAAGGCAGAGCCATGAGAGGGCAATCTGTTTCCATAACAGAAAGTGCAATGATGTAAACATAAGGCACAGCTATGGTTTAGTTTTGATTTGTCAGTTTGCTGCTTTGTCTTCTGGAGGATAGCAATTATGCCCAGATCAATGTATCATAATCAATTTTGATCTGTTTTGTTATCCTCTCTCTCAATTGCCCTTAAGGCATACAGCAACACACAAGTGGATTTGTTTAAATTTAGCCTGTTTGACAGCCACACACAAGTCACAGATAGAGAGATTTCTCGTCAAATTCATAAAAAAGATTCCAAAGATCATGAACACAGCAGATTTACAGCATAAAAACACCACAGAACACAAGCCATGGACACTATGCTAACTGGAAACCTTCAAAAATCCAGTAAAATCAGGAAACTCAGAGTGTTCACGATAATAAATATCTGTATAAAACTAATAAGTACATAAAACCCTTGCCTTCTAACAGCCTTAAATCAATTAAGACTCATATTAAAAAGCATATATCTGACGAACTTGTGTTAGCTTCAGTGCTAATAAGTGCTGCTCAAAGACCCACGTGTGTTCACGTACACATGCACGTCGGCTGAGGACGTATTGCTAATAAACCTGCACGACAGTGTTTTAAAACATTTGTAACCTTAACCACACAATATGACATGTTTTAACGCGTTTTCTACCAGACTGAATAAAAATCTGACCTGTTTACAAGTTCCGATTTGCAACACGAGGACACTCGCTTCCGGACTCCGCCGGAAAATTAAATGGTTGGCCAACTATTCTTCATCCCTGGGAAAATGCGCTGAAAATGTACCGCGCACACTGAATGTTAGTGGCTCTGAGTCTAGAGATTGTTTTAACTATTACCATGCTTGTTAATAGTGTGAATGGGAGAGGATTTGGAAATCTATGAACTGTTCATACTTGAATTTTCTGATTGTAGGAAGCTTCGTACCTAGCCTACTACAAGTACCGCGAGGGAGCCATGCATTAAACATCGGTCCCTGAAATGTTTACACCTTGTTCAAATAGATATAGCGCCGTCGTGGATTAATAATAATAGTGATAATAATGTTTTGATTTGCGAATTGACCAATGGTCAGAAATAATAACTAAAAAAAACAACATACACCAAATATGATAAATAGTAATTCATAACTTGGCTGCAAAAATAAATAAATAAATACAAAACATATATATCTATATGTATGTATTTTTTTTATTTGGTATTTTTTATTTTATCGTTAACATGTAGGCCTAGGTAAATATTTAAGACAATTTCATTTGCAACAAATAGTTATCCAAGACATAAGCTGGCATTTCAAGATGTTGGCCTTTTACTTGAGATGTGAACTTCTTGCTATCTTTATTGCTGTAATAGAAATAACATGCAAAATGTCCTTTTATCAGTTGCTATGTTAGGCCTCTTATGAGGTCCAGAATTTACATATCTTAAACAGGCAGCATATCTGTCCCAAACATATCTAAATATAAATCACATATCCATTTTTGTGCGTTCTTTCTTTCTCTTTCTTTCTTTCTTACTTTCTCTTTCTTTCTTTCTTTCTCTTTCTTTCCATTTTTGTGAAATCACAGCCTACCTTTATCATCTCCAGAGTTTATATGACATGAACAGAGCATGCGACTGATGTGGGAATCGTGGTGTGAATGCCATCTGATTCTGAAGACGTCTCCATGCGTGTCAGTGTCAGAAAAGGCCATCAAAGCAGTGGATTGTTTTCTTTCAAAAGGTTACATTTCCTAAATGAAGCCAAAAGCCCACCACATATACCATATTTTGGAAGAAATCTGTAGAAACAGGGATTGCAGCTGGAGAACGCAATGCCTGGCTGCTCTACAGAAATTGCCGTATTGGACGAATTTGTTGATCGTTATTACTATTATTGTTTTAAAAGGAAAAGGGAAGCGCTTGTTCGTCGGTTAATCTACACAAATTCAAACCAGTCGGGTGTTGAAGATGGAGTCACAAGCGAGGATGCAGGCTTTCCCATTCCAATATCTGATTCCACATGGCTGTTCTGCATGAGAAAGATTTTCATTTGGGAAATGAAGCCAAATGGCCACCTTCACCTACCCCTGCATTTATATTGTTGATGTCTCCACAGTCTGCACCTTCAGTGTGTTATTCAAGTGTAACATTGCCCCATACTGTGCTATGATCAATATTTGAGCTTACAATTATCATGGCATTGAAAGTTATAAGTCTATTTGGGTGCTATACACAAACATAATAGCTTTATTGCTGTTTAGGAACCAAGCTGTAAGATTATCTGTGGAATTTCTAATAAAAACAATCATATATAGAGAGAGAGAAAAAAAAAACGTTATACATAAAGTGTATCGGATAGTACACTAAATATGGGTTAATGATAAATAATAAATTAGTTTGTCCATTTGTTTCTTTTCAAATGAGGTTTCCTCTCTCCCTGTCTTTTGTTTGTGCAGGCAATATAGAGCCTTTGATTCTGACAATTTATTATACAGGGTAATGTCATTCGCCTGTTTGATTGTTTTCCTTTTTGAGGGTCCACTTAGAATATCAAGGCACAGTTTGACCCCAGCATGTCGCTACACATCACATGATCTGGAACAAAACATTGAGTGAAGAAACCCATGTCCTCTTTGTGTGGTCTGGTGTTGTGCCAAGTGTTGACAGGTCTTAGAACTGGCACTATTTCCTGCTAAGGCTTGAGGTTCACTTCTTCACTAGACATTTTCACAGTTGTTATCAGGTTAATACTAAAAAATACATAAATCACTCAATTATATAATTTCCCATTTGATACAGAATTTGGCATAACACCAAACCTGTCATGTTGCGGAATAAGAAAAACCTTCTCAAAAAGATTTTCAGTATAAGGATTCTGTTTCTCTTGACAATCAAAGAGAGCTCTTCGGCAAAAGTTATTAATACATGTTTAATAATAATCATGGAAATAAAAAAGGATACCACATCAACGTTCTCCGCATTTCAAATAACAATGCTATTTAAATATGAAAATACATGTGCACGTTAACACCTTTGATTTGTTAAATAAGCCCAGCAAAAGCTTATCTTTATGAGGTATAGCCTAGTTATTATAACCAAGCAAATTCTGTTATTTCTGTCCAATTTTAGGTTTTGGTAGATACAGATAAGATATGTAAAGTAATTAAGTCCTAATATGTAAAGTAATTGGTTACCAAAATTTTCTCTGAATCTGCGAAATTGGAAATACAGGTATTACCAAAAGGGGATCTCCTTCAAACAGAGAAAGCTTTTAAAATATTCCTGTAAATATATTATTTAGCCTACATTATTATCTTATTTGTTTCCACAGTAGAAAAAAAAACCCCATTGTATTTGAGGAAACAATTGGTTTTTAAAAGCGGTGCTATTAAGAAACACGTAAAGTGTGCTTTTGCCATAAACATTGAGGGTCAGAGACAGACAGTCAGAAATTCTTCAGTTGTTTTGTTTTTTAAATGTTTGCTGATAAGACAGTTAATGATTATGTAGATTGTTTTATGTGAGTTTGCGTGTAAATATTGGGTGGAAAGCATTCGTTTATTGGCCTACTATAACAACATTCACAGACTAAATGAGTTGAATAAAAACAGAGGCGTCATTAATGTTGTGGATTTTCTCTGTGTATTTGTTTACTTTTTATTTTAATTGTCCGCTTTGACTCTCGCGTCTCGGTCAAAAGCGATTATTTCCGCTTCCAGCAGGGCAACAACCAAAATTCCACTTACCAAAAACTCTCCGCGCTTTAATTAGCCTACTTTATTAATTCAATTAAGAAGGAGCCTGAAACAACACATTTTGTAATCCTATCACGTTAACACTGCATGGGTGGTGCAGTGTTGAAATATTAACAGTCACGATGAAGACCTTTGCAATTTCAGACAACAAAACTCTTTAGAAATGTATTATTTGTTTTTTCTATAAATAAATGTATTACTTAAACTATTGTTTACATTTGCAATATATTTCCAAGCATATTTTAACTTTTTATGAGCAATGCAAATTTACCATAGTTTCTAAAATATGTCTTGCTACAGCCATTGTAAATTATATGGGACAGCCTGCCAAAAAATATGCTTTAAGCCTTTTGAGAATCTTGCCTTTTTTCTTTTAGTGGTAGCTCTACCAGGGAACAGTAATGTAATTCTTAATAATAATTATTAGACTATTGTTGTTGCTGCTGCAATAATGATGATGATAATGCTGTAATTATACATTATACAGGCATACATGTAAATTACATATCCTACAGTATAAGTAGATAGGCTATACACGCTTATAGATTTTATTTTGTTTTCCAGGACTATTGTAAAATTAGAGTCAGGAAACGATTCATTGTTATTGAAATAATAAATCAATTTGAATAACAAACACAGAACTGATGTAGGAATTATGCCTGTGTTTTGGCCATCGTGCAGATACAAAATTGAGGAAATGAATGCTATTATTTTAAAGTCTGTTATTAATTCCATGGATGAATGAAAAAGGAAAGCTATGTGGTCCCATGTGTTAAAGGAGGTGATATGAAGGAAGGAAGGGGAAGAAAGAGTGGACGTTGATGTAAGTTTATGTAAGACAAGTTTGGCCTTTGATCTTAGAGCGGAGAGTCGTGTGTAGCGATGCGGTTACATCGCCTCAGGTCACCGTGACAACAGCCACCTGCACAGTAACACTGGCGCTCATCTCTCTTCAGAGCCGCACAAGCCCGTAAGAACACAACCAAACTCACAGAGGGCTGTTCAAACTCAGAGAGTAACGCTGCACGGGGTTCATCCTCAAAATACAGCCCCACTTTATCATTATTTTATTTATTTTTTGCAAATGAATACAGGCTTTCCCTCATGCGCGAAAAATATTGTAATTAAATAATTGACCTCTGGGCCAAAATGATCTGAAACAAGCCACGGGCCACTCTGTATTAAATTAATAAGGTCTAAAGCTTCATTTATTATTCTGCCTTTAGCCCTCTATCAATGGAACATGGCTTTATGGGGCGCGATTAAATGAGCTACATTTGTTGTTTTCTGAGAAGAGGTCAGAGAGTGCTGAACGGCGCGTCCATCGCATTGTTCGACGCTCAATTGTGTCTGTGTCGCCCATGAACCTAGAGACCTCAAATCATCGCCTGTCATCATCCAGCGCGTGCATGCACGTGCATTGTTGGTGTTAGGAAAAAAAAGCAAAAACATTCTGCAAGAGTCCTAGGTTGACCAAATTATGCTTTAAAAAAGTAAAAAAAAAATATATAGCCCCTATATATATATATACAGTCAAACCAAAATGTATTCAGACACCTTGAACATTTCATTCATTAATACAGTTTATTCACTATAGTTAAAAAAAAAAAAAAGGTAATAAAATATGACAAGATCTCAGAGTTAAACTGTGTCAGAAAAAAATAATCTTAATTATGTCAGATAACACTTAAGCAAAACATGGTCGGGTCAAAGTGTCTGAATAATTTTTGGTTCCAAATTTGTATCCATTTTACTGGTAGTCCACTGTATGAAGAATTTTTAGGTATAATATGTCACAGTTTACTTTATTTTGCTATCCTCACTTACATAAATGAACTATAGTGTCCTGCACCCACTAGTAAAAAATATATAAAAAACATAAAATAAAAAAAATGTCTGAATAATTTTTGGTTTGACTGTATATATCTATATATAGTTTTGGCAAAATTTGTGTGGTAACACTTAGGCTAAAAAAACTTAACCAATTGAAGCTTATTTTTGTTGTTTTGGCAGAATTTTTGCTATACATACTATATATATATATAGTTTTGGAAAATTTGTTTGGTAACACATCATGTAGGCTAAAGCATATTAGACTTTATAGCTCTTGAATGTATTCAAATAGTAGCCTGAAATGTCAAAAATTCATAAATACCTTAATGAATATTGGATTGAATAAATAAATGAATAAATAAATAAATAAAATGTTTTATTAACGTAATAGGCCTATTGAAAGTTACTGTTATTTGACTTTAACCTAAATTTAGTTCGGTTACGATTGACGCACGTTTAGAGTGATTATTATTATTATTATTCAACTAAAGATCATGTTCTGTATTTCACTTATCTCCTGAACCCCAAATCCCCTGACGCGCTTAAACTTGTCAGCACGAGAGAGAAACACTGATAGAGGGAGCGAAAGTTATGTTTGAAAAGTGTTCCCAACAAACGATCAGATACATAGGCCTAAGCAACCAGGCCATACCCACTGTCTATATCTGAAGAGGGGGAGCGGTTGTATGTGTGTGAGTGTGTGTGAGAGAGAGAGAGAGAGAGAGAGGAAGAAAGAGAGAGAGAAAGAGGAAGAAAGAGGGCATGAGCGCGCGGCTCTTTCTTGACTTTGCCCCATAATCGTTTCACGCTTCCTTCAGAGTCTCTTTTCCACCTAAAACGTTTAGTCTCACTCCAGTGAACAATTGCAACGGCGCAACAGGGAGCGGAAGAGTCACATTATTTCAAACTACCATTCGTCAAAACCCCTGTTACAAAAAAGAGCAGAGAGAACAGCAACAGAGGATATAGGAGAGGGAACTTTTTTTGTTCTCACCCCCCCGCTCATCCCTCTGTCCAACCTCTAGCCACGGCATGGACTTGGACCAAAAGGGTCCATCTCTGCGCATCGGACGGTCGGGTAGGGCCTTGTCTGTTTCTCCATTTCACTTGAACTATTGTTTGTTCAAAGTAGTCTACTAGGTCTCTCTTTGACAAAACTAACAAATACAGCATTTGTGCACTTGCTAAACGGGCTATATACAGATGTCTTTTATAAAACTGTTTTTTTATTGATTCTTATATTGAGATGAATGTTGGTGGTTCATTTTTGGACACTTTTAACATAAAAAAAATACAAATAAAAAAACACGTTGTGATGGGCCTAGAAATTCTACAAGCTTACATTTTAGCCACACCTTTGCTGACTCTGGGATTTTGACAGCAACGTGTTTTGAGCTTGGGTTTGGGCCTATTTGTCCGGCCTATTACAGTCCAAAGGAACATAATCAAAATTCAAAACCGTCAGGAAATTTAAAAACAATACTAACGTTATATGCCTACAAGAAAATGGACGAGGAGAACCAATGACGTTTCCTGTCAGACAATGAGGTTCTTGAAAGCTGTTTGTTTCAATGGAAAAAAACTTTGCGACTTCTGAGTCCCTGCAGATGTTTTCATTCAGGACCCAAAAGCATGAATTATGGCTTGGATTCAATAACAAATATTTCTGTGTTTTCATAAACGTCCCTCGTTCACGCGTCACATTTAGAACTCCCAATGAAAAGGTGCGTGCGATTGAGATTTACGCGTTAATTCTGTCAGTGTTGTTGATGGTTACTTGGCTCAGCGTCAGAACAGCTACACAAATGCAGTAGCCTAGTTAAAATTGATTGTTGACATGTAGAATGTGTTGGTATATAGGCTACCTAAAGGGAATTTATTAGATAATGAGAAACAACACGTTCTTTAATTGTTCTGTCAACTAAAGCAGGACCTTAAATAGACCAGTTTAAACCAGCTAAGGTGGTTCATCTCACCTGCGTCAAAACGGCTACGCCCAGCTTTCCTTGAAGGCTAATTCATATTAAGCGACATCAGTATATTTGGCTCTCGTGTTTTTATTTGTCTTCTGATTTTTATGAGCATACAATCTTTATTATAGGACTTCTGTTTTGGCCTTTTTGTGTCAAAATATGTCTTTAAAACTTAAAAATATTAGCTTAAGCCTAAGCTTAAATATCTGACGAGACAGCTCTCGAAAAGCAAGTTGATGCTAGCATAAGCATTGTCATCCACCTGATGTTCTGAAGGTTTCACCCAGAGCTCCTTTCCTCAATGAAAGAGCCCGGGAAATAACTTATAGAATTGATTTAACTAGAATTAAACTAAACAGTAAACTAAACCAAACCGAACAGAATATATGAGAGATTCTGTCAATGGTGTAAATTCATTAACACGTACCGCCAACTTGGAGTGGACTGGAAGTTGTCCTTCGCTTTGACTCTGATAGGCTACTCTGAACTATTCAGAAATATAATTATTAAATATTCAGATTTGTGCCCACCGAGTTCTTAACACTTCGTTTTATGGAAAATGTTCTGNNNTTTTTTTTTTTTTTTTTTTTACTATTTATTTTGTAGCCTATTTGTTTTTCTTATTTACATAAGTGCTTTGAGAAACATTTTCTCAAAGCGTTAAAATAATATCTCAGTAATGGATTATGTTAATAATTTAACAAAAAAAAAAAAAAATGTTTGAATCATGATGGAACTTTTATCGAAATTTCCAAGACAGTGCCTATAGGCATGATTAGCTGTGTTCTAGTTTTACATGTTTTTATATTTAATTTGCTAAATATACGCAGAAAATTGCTTTTGGGCAACTATAATAAGCAATCGTTTCCTCAAGAATGACAGAATATGTGTATTTAATCACGTGGGCCACAGTTAAACACGGGGCACTTGAGAGGAAGATAGCCTAAAATAATTCAAATAATGTATTCAAAAGATTAAAAAAGTTTAAATCTCTAAATCATCATAACGTTATTAAAATAATTAATATTTATTTGTGGGCTGTGTTCGTCTCTCAATATAGGAACAAAACAAAACAACTAAAAAACTGAGACAGAAACGCGTGTCCACTGAAAGCCTACAAGGCCTCCAAAACATTCATGGAAAGGTTCAACTTAATTGTTAATTTAAGTAAAATAACTTAGTGACACAAACATTTAAACATCTTATGAGATTAAAAACGGAATACAAAATATCTGCAAATAGCGCGCCTTTTTAACACTGCAAAATCATTAGTTACTGTCATTTCACAAGTGTATAAGTGTGCGTTTGTGTATGCTTTTGCTGTGTGTGTGTGTGTGTGTGGCAAGCTGAAGTGATGAAGCTTCTTCATAAGGGACCAAAGGTTCGCCCCCTCGTGGCACTTCTGGCGCACCACTCATATTCGTTTCATTCTTCCTTACAGAATGAAACGAATATGAGTTGAGCATATGAATTTTGAGCATGAACCACAGGATTTCAGTGACTTAAAGGTCACTTTATTCTGACCACACAGATAAATACATGTAAGATAATTGTATCGTTGATCTCTAATTGTAGAATAACACTGACTAGTCGTAGAAGATGCACGGAAATTTGCCCAAAAATGTCCTCAAACAAAACATAAAAATGGAATTTTAGAGGAGTTAAGGTTTACGTGGTCCTTTGTATAGACCTGTATATTCAGGCAAAGAAACATCTGAATGCAACACATTGAGAAACATGATGTTTTGCCACATTTTTTTTTTTTTGCAATTTAGTATTCAGGTTTTTTGTATATAAAACAATTCAGGAAATAAAGAAATAAATAGGCCAAAACAGACGAACACAAAAATCAACTAATAGGTGTTGAAAAGTAAAATACTCCCAAGTTAATTCAGTAATTGAATCAGTTAAATTCGAGTATGGATTTTTCCTTTTTCGTGTGTTCTAATAATGCAATTAATCTACAATGAATGAATGAATAAATTAATAAATGCCACATTAATGTTCATAAACACTAACCCCTATTATTACGTTTTTATTTTTATTATTTTTTCAGTGTCAGTTTGATGCTTGTTACTGTATTTCTTGTTGGTATTACACTGATCACCATGATGCTAGCCACCACAACAATTATAATCACCATTATTTAAAAACACACCACAGTTATAAGTCAACTAAACTCAACATGACTTAATATCAAGTTCTTAATAATCTTTTGTTTGGGCTGGTTATGAAAAAATAATTAGTATGAAAATAGAGCAAAAGCCTGTAAGGAACAGCGCTCGTGTCCGTCAAACATGTAGATAAGGAAGAATATTTTTGGAGGCACAAAGAATCCTCATAAATAAAAACGAATAGATTTCATTATATATGAATGCAGAGTTATTAAACTTTTAAAAGCGTTTATTAAAGAACAATATTCAAACTTTTTTTGTCGAAGATAGTAAACAGCAGTCGGATTTACACGTGCAAGTGCGATAGCCTAATTTCTAATGTGCCAATACAACACTGAGTAAGAAAATATGTTCATTTATTTTATATGTATCATTTTATTTGATATGCACATAAAATTCTGCACTATGTCAGTTGTCATAAGCAAGTTTTATTACGATTTTACAAAGCTTATTCATAACTGAAAGCATATTCTGACGCAATACCCAATTATTAAGCATTTATTAATTGCATGACTGAAAAACGTGCAAACGGATATTTTAAAATTTCAATTTTATCACCTTCCTTAATTGAAATTAGACATGGGATCAGCGAAGCCAGAGAACCAACTTCGATTCAAGACTCCCTATTTGTCAGTGCACAATTGGGACAGCACGTCACTTTCACATTGGCTCAGTGTTAGCCAATCGGAGTCGTCTTTATGTGAGCGCGACTCAAGGCGATTGTGACGGCAGAGGTGCAGTGCACGGATAGGTAGACTTATCTTGATTGACAGTCTCGCTCGGGCTCGGTAGTAGATTCAGAGCGCTGTAGCGTTGGCGCTGTCCACACGAGAGCAGGTTCTGAAACGCGCCGTGCGCTCGTGCAGTGTTTGCGCGGTAAGGACGGAGGCTCGACCACTGCTTCTCACCGCCGGAGCAATCACGCTGGAAGAACACCGTTCGGCGGACATCAATTGCGACGAGAAAGACAAATTACACTACAGTATCAGTCATCTGAGACTTATCGTGGATTTTTACGCGCGTGCTGGCTGGTTCAAAACTTGATAGGCTAAAGCCTGTTTTCTTCTTCACGACATTTTTTGGACATTTTTTTTCCAAGTTCAAATGCTTCACGCAATGGCTATTTATCATTTTCTGATTAACTTTGGCAAACATTTTGATTCGGGGTTCATACCATGTACTTTTTAATTTAATATGTCCACGGTCGTATGTCTATTGTTTGGGGATCTTCGTGCTGTCGGAGTTATCTGCACATTTGCTTTTTTAAAAAGAGAGTTTTTAAAAACGATTTGAACAATTAGAAGATCAAGATGCAAGGAAATCGCGTTCATGTGAAGATACGTTGAACATGAAGTAAATGTTTTGGTTTCTCAGAAACCTCACCAGGGTTTTACAGATCCCTGGTAGAGACGCGCTCTGACAGTGCGAGCCTCAGTCACAGTTCACGGGTCACGGTCAGTGGAGCGAGGATGTCAAGATAGAGCTTGGAAACGAGATTTCTACATTTTTATCTAAAGCTTAAGAAGACTGTGCGGACTAATATTAAAATTGGTACATATCGCCAAGACTTTTCCTGAAATACCATTTTGATGAATCCCTACAGATGTCTGAGTTAGTTCACTCTGGATGTTGGGCCGCAGAAGCAGTTGTGTGACCCTGCAGGGTTGTCCCCTGACCGCCTGTTTGCTTACTTTTGTAGACTAAAAAACGATGGAACAGATAAATGATTATTTATGAATTAACTTTTTTTATTCCCCCCCTCGAAAATCACAAAAACGACTTTTTACTCTTGACCTTAGGCCTTAGGTCTTCAGGGTCAATTGTTTATTTTCCAACCAAAGTTTCTTTGGACTTCCAAACAGCTGAAACTGTGTTTAAAAGAGACATTTCCGAGCAGAACGGACTGACTACATACGCACAAACCTTTAACAGAAAAAAAAAGAACAGGACATTAAAGACTTTTTGGTGGGTTTTCACGGAAAGCCTGTCCTGCTAACCGATGGAAATCCACTGCAAACACGACCCGTTCGCAGCGATGCACAGTAAGTTCCCGGTAGTCTTTCACTGCCTGCTTTCAAATGTTTGTTTTCGTTCAAAGTTCTCGGAATGTTCTTTTTGTTTTTGGAATATAGAATAACAAAATTTATGCTACTCGGATTAAATCTAACGAAAGCAAAACACTATGTACGTTAGCTGGTAAACTTTAAAAATGCAACTAAAAGACAATGTCTTAAATAAAGGTGAAGTTTTTGCTGTTTGGCCCGATTGTTTTGGCATTCTGCTTTTTATTAAGAACCGGATTGCTTTGTTAGAGCTTTAGCCTGCTTGAAAATCCCTGGGGAAAGAGAGGGGGGAAGAGACCGCGGCCAAGGCCAGCAGCCAGCGGACACAAACTGAACTTGAACCGCAGCTGAGGATATGGCAAACAGGCTCCGTAACCTTTAAATACATTGCTTGAGGGTAGCTGTAAACAGGCCACTTGTGAGGTTAAAAACGAAAGCTGAAGTTGCTCACTGTGGCGCAGAGATGTGTGGTCACTCATTCGTGACATGGCGGACACCGGTGGTCCCCCAAGATACCAGCGTTAAGGGCCCTTTTCTCTTTCCCTCCTCTTTATTTTTTATTCCTGTTGCCAAGGCGTAAACAACAGCTTCTACACATTTGAATTGTCTGCAACACATTTTCATTATGAATTAGCATTTTCAGTGTGCAAGACATACTTTATAATCTATGTTTTTTCATATGATTAGGCTATTTTAAATATGAATTAATTATGTATGAAAAAAAATCAGCGTATAGCTTCAATTTGTATAAGAAAAATATTTGAAAACTGAAAATTGCAATGTCTTTGTTACCAAAACCAAGCTGCCAATCACATATTATGCACCCTGAAAATGCAATTGTGATCTCTCTCTCTCTCTCTCCTGTTCCTCTCTCGCTCATTCTTTCTTTCTCTCCCAGTCTTCTCTCTCATTGATGAATAAAACCTCAAAACTCAAATATGCGCGCACCCACCCACCCGCACACGCACACGCACATCTATGTGAAATGACATCTATGGGCACGGTGAATGAAACGGTGGATTAGATGTATACACATTTCAGAAGCTAGAACGAATCACGTTTCCTCTTCGCCACAATATCTCAACACAATCCGCGGGGTAAAACGATTACACCGAAAATGTCAAACGGTGCAAAGCCTTAAGAACTTGACTGTGCCACGAACCTGCGAGACTTTTAGGAAAGAAACTCCACTGATGTTACAGAGAGAGGAAGATAACTTTATGATGTTTTAGGATGTTTTAAACTCACAGGCTACTTATCTTTCTCATGAATTTTAATAAGGCTTTGCAGGTTTTAAAATGATCATAAAAAGTGCGAACTCTCATACAATTTAAGTTACAATATAGGGCCTATATTTAGCACTCCCACTGGTGCAGTAAATTATATGTTACGGTTGTTATTAGGCCACCAGTTGGTCGTATACATTGGTTAAAGTTTTATGCTAAATTGACACGAGCGATGGATGCGTATCCTAATAGCCCATAATATACATTTTGCACATGTTGTTATTTAAATACGAAATCATAAATATTCATTGTCTATCGAAAAATAACTAATTCATTCTTATTTAGAAGGGAAGCATTGAAGTTTATGCTAGGAAATCTTTGTTTTTATTTATTTATTTTTGCTGAAATTTCGGAAAAATATTGTTTTGTTTCTGTGCTCACAGTTTCCATTGGTTGTTTGGTGTCGCTTGTTAAAAAACAAATGTCTTTTTTTCTTTTCTTTTTACAATTTTACATTTTACGTAAATTACACAAAAAAATCCTTATTAGAAAATAAAATAAATAATAGGCAAAAAATACTAATCAGGCATTATCAGTGAGGCATTACTAATAGTTTATGATAGGCTACGTGATTAATTTGAGTAAACTAGCACACATGACAAAATAAAAAGAATTAATCTGTCACAAATAATATGATGTACATAGCCAACTCTAGTTTATAAACAAATATAGAATTAAAAAAAAACAACATCTCTTTTAAACTTTTTTTAATTCAGCAAACATAGCTTATAGGATACTGTACTTTATATTAGTAGCCTATATGTTTAAACGTATTTTTTAATATACAAGATAAACCAAACTCCTTTTTTAATTTTTTTAAAAATGTAAATGTCTGTGATTTTATTTCCAAATGCTTCATTCATTTTCGAAAACAATGCATTTACCCTGCATGAATGAAGGTAGTCCCTTACTTTTTTTTTTTTCTTGAGTCTGTTTGTTAAAGCACGCCTGATGTCACGTCGCTTTGCTGGCGTTTGGTTCGCTCTGTTTGGAGCGGTTTAATCGGAGCGGCCGATAGCGGATCGTAATGGAGCAGCGTCTCTAATCGGGTTTATTTTCTGGATGGGGGAGCATGAATGTCTTTCAGCCGCTCTCGCTATTTCTAAACGGAACCTGCCTCGAAATCAATCAAAGCTCCAGGAACACTTCGATTTATAAGCCAGCAGTATTTGCAGAAGAAACGGGGAAAAGTCTTGGTCAGATCACATCTGAATAGCTTGTTTCGTTTAATCCCTACTGCAGCCTTTTCTCTCTCTATGACACGCACTCATATTCAAAGAAACACACATACTCTCTCATACACACTTAAACACAAGCTTGCTCCATGCATATGTTAATAATAGGCTATGCTTTGGTCATAACCATAGCAGTAACTGTAAATCAGTGCTTAACTGCTAACTGGTTGGAGTTGAAAAAGTTTCCACCTTTTTTAAACTAAAATATTTGAAATTCAAGATAAACTGATCTAAAAACTCTCTAAAAAGTTATGCATTTTTAAAAACTCAAGCCCTTCCACAGGAAGAATCATTTAATACTCAACTTTCAAATGTGTTTGTTTGATGTATTTCACTTTTTCTTTTGTAGTAGGAGGACACAAATGCGATCCTTTTTTCACATTTGAAGATTTAAGCAAAAAATGTTTTTTTGAAGAATTATACATTTGATAATAAAAAAGTAAGCACGCCTTTAATGTAGCCTACATCTTTAAAAAAAATCAGTCGAGCTAGCTGACTCCATGACTTTGTCAGATATGTTTTCAAATAATAAACTGTAACCGAGAGACACAGAAGAAGAAAGAATACAGAGAAAAGGAAACTGAAGCTAACTATTGATAGAAAGGAATAAGAAAAAGAGGTCAAATGAAACCGAAAACGAAATGCATTTAAAGACTTTCTAACAGACGCCTGATAGGTCAAATCACTCAGTAAAGGAACTTCATGAAAAAGCAGCCCACTGCCTTGAGAGAATGAAAATGACATGTAGCTGGGTTTTAATTTTCTGTTAGCTGAACTTATATATTTAGAGGACACAAGGCCAGTTAGGTCTTTTTGATATTGCCTGCCCGGATGTATTTAAGATCCATTACCCTGTAGCTCGGATTAACAGATCCCCCAGTTCCTTTGTGTGTGTAAATGTCTGTTTGTGTGTTCCCCTTCTGAAGCAATCAGTATGTTAATATGACAGATTGACTGGATTACCACATAGACTTCTGCACTGAAATGATGATAAGATACTGAATTCTAATGAATATATATACAGTACAAGGATGAAAGAAAATTGGTATCCAAAAGTCTAAGCCCACCAAGGGGGTCCAGCCCACCACCCACTGTGCAAAAAAAGACTCACAACCATGATTATAGACAATATACAAAAACAAACTTGAGTGAGGAGGTCATGTGCATTTCTTTAGGTGACCACCAGGGGCAGATATGATAAAAAGGAGAGGAAGAGACTGCATAAGTGTAACCTTCAGGTCAAAGACACTCGCACACACACTGGGGTGGGACAGCAACACCTTTTGCCTGCTATGTGACAGCTTCTATATTTAAGAAAGATATGATTTGCTCAATGTCCTTTTATTGCTGTCTGTGTCCGCAGGGCATGGAGGGGTGAATCAGCTGGGTGGGGTGTTTGTAAATGGGCGGCCCTTGCCTGATGTGGTGAGGCAGAGGATAGTGGAGTTGGCCCATCAGGGTGTACGTCCATGTGATATCTCCCGCCAGCTCCGGGTCAGCCATGGCTGCGTCAGCAAGATACTGGGCAGGTGAGTTCTGCTTATTATAATAAAATGTGAAACAGAAGCATGTTAAAGGGTTAGTTCACCCAAAAATGAAATTTCTGTCATTAATTACTCACCCTCATGTCGTTCCCGTAAGACCTTCATTCATCTTTGGAACACAAATTAAGATATTTTTGATGAAATCCAAGAGTTTTTTTTATCCTCGATGTAAAGCAACGAAATCACCACATTCAAGAAAAGTAGTAAAAAAAAATTGTAAAATAGTCAACGTGACTATTTATAACAAATTCGTCTCCCCCGTCATTCTCCTACGCTATTTTCGTTGCAGCGCTTCCAGGTTCTACGTCAGAACGCCGACTCCTGTGCCAGCCGGCCAATACTGAGCTGGCGTTTGGACGTAAACACGGAAGCGCTGAACTGCATTCACTGCGTCAACTGCGTAGGAGACTGACAGGGTAGAGAAGAAATTGTTGAATAAAGTCGTTATTTTAGTTTTGTTTTTGCGCAGAAAAAGTATTCTCATCGCTTCTTAACATTAAGGTTGAACCACTGTAGTCACATTGACTATTTTAACGATGTCTTTAATACCTTTCTGGGCCTTGAATGATGGTAATTGCATTGCTTTCTATGGGGGATAAAAAAAAAACCCTTGGATTTCATCAAAAATATCTTAATTTGTGTTCCGAAGATGAACAAACGTCTTACAGGTGTGGAACGACATGAGGGTAAGTAATTAATGACAGAAATATCATTTTTGGTTGAACTAAACCTTTTAAAAAAACTCTTATCACTAGAAAAATAGTACCATGGTAAAAATACTATGGTACATACATGTGTTCCTAGAGATTTTTGCATGTAACATTTTATAAAAGAAAAATGTATATAGCCCTCATTCAGTATCATAGTAGCACCACAGTATTTCTGTTGGTTCCATATATTCATACTGTTTCTGTAAGAATATATTACATTTTAAACATTGACAAATACACTACCATTAAAAAGTTTGGGGTCAGTACGATTTGTTTCGAAATAAATTAATTATTTTATTCAGCAAGGATGCATTAAATTGATCAAATGTGACAGTAAATAACATTTATAATGATACAAAATATTTCTATTTCAAACAAATGCTGTTTTTTTTAACTTTCTATTCCTCAAACAATCCTGAAATAAAATGTATCACGCTTTCTAGAAAAATATAAAGCGGCACAACTATTTTCAACATTGGTATTAAGCATCAAATCACCATATTAGAATGATTTCCTGGCTGCTGAAAATTCAACTTTGCCATCGCATGAATACATTAAATGATAACATATTAAAATAGAAAAGAGCATATTATTATTCACAATATTACTGTTTTACTGTACGTTTGCTCAAATAAATGCAGCCTTGGTGAGCATCAGATACTTAAAAAAACAGCAGTGTAGCACTTTAAGCAACTCATTTCTCAAACTGTAAATATACAGATTAGCATTTGAGCTGTACAGTATTACAATAGAGTGAATGAGTCTCGCAACTATTAGTGAACATGTGACTAGACATGCTAGAGCTCTCATGTGTCCGTATAGAGATGAAATGACAGTTTCTTGAGATATTATATGATTATTTCAAATAACAATGTATTGGCGAATAATATTCGGACCCCATGGATTAGTTCCCACACACAGAGTTTGCCTAGTCCCAGGCCGAAAAGGATTTTGAATGAAGAATCTCTATTGCCTGTGCTATTTTATCCAGAACTAGGCTTAATCTTTGCCTGGGAAACCAGCTTAATGTCCGCTATTGCATTCAAACAGTGGGGCCAGTATCTGTTTGCAGTCTTGCTTTTAAATGCCTTCCAACCCTTCTTTTATTCGTTCATCAAGTCAACTTGTACTTAATCCATAATAAATATCAATTTCTAAAATATCCATACACTGATGAATGCTGGCCGTACGGCTGATATTCCCTCTGCCGTTGGTTCAACTTGAGGCTGACTCAGCGCTTCCTTTCAAAGAAGACACGTTGAAATTCAAAAATTCTGAAATCTCGCACCGAAGCCAAAGTCAAAGCGCCGTCTTTTCTTTCTGTCTTTCTGGGACAAAAAAGAAAAGATTCATCACATTTTACATTTGCATCAAAATGACACTGGCACCATACGTCTCCTGAGGAGGGAGGGATGGCTGGAAGGACAGAGAAAGGGAGAGAGAGAGGAGGAAAGAGAGAAGGAGAGGGAGAAGAGGGAGGAAGGGGTTAAGGGGGAGGACAGAATTTGAATGGATAAAGGTGTGGATTAGTGCTAGAGCCTTTAGCTATATCAAAAAAATGTGTTTCGCATTGTTCTCCTTTGCCTCAACCCTCTTCCCCCAGCCCCGGTCCAACTCACTCAACCGTTACTGCAGCGCTCTCTCTCTGTGTGTGTGTGTGTGTGTGTGTGTGTGGGGTAATATCTTCCCTCCCTCTTACTGCTCAGGCAGAAAGCACACTAATATGTGGGCTGCATGTGAGGTTTGAGTAAATAAGGCGTAGGACTAACTCTGCTCTCTTGTTAATGAGGGAATTTTCTGCATGCTCATTTTGGTGTATTTTTCATAGCTGTGCTGTATATGGGCTGTGCTTTTGGCTTATGTTTGTGTGTTGGGCCTAAGCTAAATATAGCCATGCAAGATAAAGCACCTAAAACCCCCTTAACCCTGGTAAAATCCCTGTAATGCATAGCCTGGCTTGCATTATAAAATACATGAGACACCCATGTTCAATAAATATTTAATTTTAAAAATATAAGACCACATTCAATTATTCATATTAATAATCAGATTTCGCATTTTCAAATGGTTAATAAATGTATATAATATTATTAATAATTTATTAATAATATCATATATCACTAATACCATACACTGCAGTTTAAAAAAATATATATTTGTAAGAAAGTAATACTTTTATTGAGCAAGGATGCATTAAACTGAACAAAAGNCTAATACCATACACTGCAGTTTAAAAAAAAAAATTATTTGTAAGAAAGTAATACTTTTATTGAGCAAGGATGCATTAAACTGAACAAAAGAGAATAAAACCATTTATAATGTTACAAAAGATTTTTATTTCAATCAATTGCTGTTGTTTTGAACTTTATTTATTAAATAAATAAATAAATATTAAGCAGTGCAGCTGTTTTGAGCTTTTATAATAATAAGAAATGTTTCTTTAGCACTAATAAAGCATATTAGAATATAATAATAATGTATTAATATTAATCATTTAAAATAATGATTATTCACCATCTCATTTTCAATATATATGTATTAAATAAATGTATTAATATTAAAACAATATAACAATGTATTATTATTACTAATTTAAACTAATGATTATTCCACCACGATTGGCTCAAATATAGGCTGTATGCTTAATATAGATGCATTAATATAGAATGTGCGGACACAGGTGTGCATTTATCTGTGTGGCTTTGAAACCTCTCATCCAATCGGAATTTAGTCCAGGATGTGTTTTAGAATTCCTGTGTGTGGCTAAAATATAAGCTTTTGTTATGTTATTATATAATGTGTTTTTTGTAATAGGCTGAACAGATTGCTCATTTATTGCAGGTTTGTGAAAGGTATGTGTTGTTCTCAGTACCTGTGTTACTAGTAACTAGTGTGAGACAGACCTACAATGCCTGATAAGCATATGTTCTATCTCTGTTTATCTTGTCTGGTGAAATACAGCTCTCTATCTATCTGCTCCACAGGTACTATGAGACAGGCAGCATCAGACCAGGGGTGATCGGAGGCTCCAAACCAAAGGTTGCTACACCCAAAGTCGTGGACAAAATCGCTGATTACAAACGCCAAAACCCCACCATGTTTGCCTGGGAGATCCGAGACAGACTGCTGGCAGAGAGAGTGTGTGACAATGACAGCGTGCCCAGTGTCAGCTCAATCAACAGGTGTGTGTGTGTGTTAAAATATTTTCAACTTGACACAAAAATTTCTGTGTACTTGATTTTATTTTAATGAACTTTGATTTCCTTAAAATGTACGGGAATACTTAAGATTGAACCTTTTAAGATTTGATTGGGTTGAAATTGATTAAAGTGTGTTTTTCCGAATGTGTTTTTGCCATTGCTTCACTTTCCTAACATGCATAAAGTGTGTTTGTGTACAATGTTACTGTTCAGAACTTTAAGGTCAAAAAGATTTGTTTTTTATTTGGAAGAAATTAATACTTTTATTAAGCAAGGATGCATTAAATTGAACAAAATTGAAAGTAAATTGTAATAATATTTTACAACATTACTGGTTACTGTTTACAATATTACTGTATTTTTGATTAGCCTTAGTGAGCATAAGACTTCTTTAAAAATGTTTTATAATTTATTACCGTCCCCAATGTATATGTCTACAAACCATTACATTTTTGAGAATCAGTTGATCAGTATAGAAAAGGGATAGAGCAATGCACGGAGAAGAGATACAAAGAATGGAGGGAGAGAAAGGGGGGGGGGGGATAGAGGAAAACAACAGGACTGAGTCAGTGGAGTAAAAAGAAACACATATTCATGAGCAGTGTCCAGCTCACTGGTTCAACAGCATGTGTACAATGACAACCTTTCTTAGAGAGAGAGAGAGAGAGAGAGTGAGTGAGTAAGAGAGAAAGAGTGAGTAAGAGAGAGAGAGAGGGGGACGAAGAGCAGAGGGGAAAGGTGCTTTGCTTGAGCAGCCATGCAGGAAGTGTGAGACTCTGCTGCCATGTCAGCCTGCATGAGCCACTTCACACACACACACACACATTTCACGTGCTTGCATACTTATAAAGCATGTATATATACAGTACCCACAAACTCCTATACATAGCGCCTTGCATGGTAAACCTTAAACTCACCATAATGTCTAATTCCTGTTTGCTCTTTCTTTGGCGCAGGATCATTCGCACTAAAGTCCAGCAACCACCTGGCCAATCAGGAGCTGTCTCCGCCCATAACTTAGGTAAGTCAACTTCACATGTACTTTTGTCATATTTCAAATTCCTCACAGTGCAGAACTTTAGACCTTGGTAGAATTTAATCATATTTGGATTTAAAAAATATAGAGAAATGTAGCTTCCGAAAAAAAAGTACATACACATTCAAAAGTTTGACGTCAGTTTTTAGGGGTTCAAGCGTGTAGCGCTGAAACCCTATTGTAATTGTTAAAATTTCCAAGGATCAGCATTCTCTCTCAAAAGTGATCGGGCAAACCAAACCGTAAGTCGTAGAGACTAGAAACTTTGAGGGCTGGTAGTACTCACACTGTCTACAACGTCACCAAGGCTCGCCCCGATCGGCCAGACGGGGGCGCTACAGTAGTCAAAAGTATGAAATGGCTCATAACTCCTTCCTACACCATTAGGCGTAGGTATAAGTGTCTTATATCGTTGAAATCTTTGGCTCAAGACAGACAACATGCATACCTCGGATTCGCTTAGCGTTCGTTAGCGAAATTTGGAGTGGAAAATCTGCAGTATTTTGGATTTTTTTTTTTTTTTAATTCACGGCCCCATAAGGGCCACCAAAATGTTAAAAGTGGGTCGAGCCACCTTTACTAAAATGGCTATAACTCGTGAACGGAATAATATATTTTCACCAAACTCAGCACACCTATGTAAGAGCTCTTTCTGCTGTCACGTGCGGCGACTGGCCACTTGCGGCGCTATAACAGAAAAAGAAAACATGAAAACGGCTATAACTACTTCACCATCAGTCCGATCGACTTGAAAATTGGCATGCAGTGTCTTTGTCTGAGGTGCCATAACTGTCTATGAGGACATTGAAATGTCTAAAACAACATGTCCGCCATCAGCCAATGAATTTTGAGCAGCTATCAGACAAGGTTATCGGAGACTGATTGGAACAAAACTCGCTAGGCCTGTTTGACTGACAGCCCTAGAGGCCTGTGAGAAATTCGAAAGAAATCGGCCACCGAGGGCCTGCCTTAGCGTTTTTCACATGCATAAAGGATTGTGTATCACACGATTTTTCACCCATGCCCACGACATTTGTACCACATGGTAGAACTCCTCATTCTGAGCAACTTTGCCTCTAGGACCCCCGCTGTCCATTGAATCGTTCGCTAAATATTGGAGATTATTTCAAAAACCAACTTTGGCGAACTAGTCCTAGGTTTTACCTCCATAAAACCACTGCGGCACAATTCTCGTTTTAGATTCTCGTTTAGATACATTCCAAATCTAACAAAATTAAAAGCTATGTTTAGTTATCAAAAAATATTGAACTTTGGCCTTTGCAGGGTCAATTAAAAAACAGGCGTGGCCAATTATGTGCTTGCTAAATAAAACGTAATATCTTTTTACGAATGTGCTTAAATGCCTTAAACCGCTTGAACCCCGATAATTTATTTATTTAATAATATATAATAATATTTTAATATTTTTTTTGTTTGTTTTTGAAAGAAATTTTAACTTTTATTCAGCAAGGATGCATTAAATTTATCAAAAATTACAGTAAATACATTTATAATGTTATAATAGAATCCTTAAAAACAATGTATCACAGTTTCCGCAAAAATATTAAAGGGTTAGTTCACGAGAAAATGAAAATTCTGTCATTAATTACTCACCCTCATGTCACTGAGTAAGACTTTCGTTCTTCTTCGGAACAAAAATGAAGATCTTTCATAGAGTTCATAAAGAGATTGTAAAACAAATCCATATAAATGAAGTGGTTTAGTCCAAATTTTCTGAAGAGACTCGATCGCTTTATATGATGAACAGATTGAATTTAGGCTTTTATTCACATATAAACATTGTTCAGCGAACATAAACAGAAGCTCAACCGTAACACACGAGAATGAACCTCATTGGCTCTTGTATGCGCACGCAAACTTGCTTGAGCCTCCGTTCACCACAATTGATGTGTGAGTTGATGAATGTTTATATGTGAAAATAAGCCTAAATTCAAATTGTTCATCGTATAATGTGATCGAGTCTCTTCAGAAAATTTGGACTAAACCACTCAATTCACGAGTTTAGTCCTCTAAACGCAGATTGGACAAGATAAGCATTAAAAATCCCAAAATGTTGAAAATGAATTTGGAAAGCATAGGCAATATGGTAAAATAAAGTGAAATTAGTTAGATAGCAGACTTGTCAAATCTGAGCGTAGTTTGAGACATTGTTGAAACACCAAAGGAGATGCATGTGAGATTATGTGAGATCTCAGGAGAAGAAATCTGAGAATTAAACAACCTATAAGCAAAAGTATCAATTTATTTTATTTCCTGAAGGTTTCAACATACCAGTTACCCTATGAAACTTATCTAGGCAGTGTCGTATCCACCACTGACATTGAGAGGGACAGAGATTTGAATTTTGAAACATTTACATTTAGATCTCCTCAATCTTCAACGTTAGATAACATCCTTGAATCTAGGACAGGTTTCTGACACTCAAAAAATGCTGCCCCCAAAAACCAAAGGGGAATCTCTAAAAATGGTCTGAGACCAGTTTAAGAGGAAAACTCCCGTCGGCAGTTAATAAAGTATTGAACCGTGTTTGTCTCACTGTCAGTAATCTTCATAATCGCACACCTCCGCTTAATCTAAATTAATTTCACACGCACAACGCTCGCCAGTTCTCTGTCTCCTTCAGATTATGATGATAAATAGTTCTCATACTCAGGCGGAAAATTGAAATTTAGGGATTTTGAATATAAAGCGCTCGCTTCGGGTTTCCATTCCTTGACGTGAGGGGAAAAAAGTGCAAAAGAATAAGAGAATCAGATAATTGAAACGATAAATCAGGAGTAAAAAATGGATGGATATGCATTCATTACATTTTCCACCTGGTTAGCAAACGAGAGCGACAGGCGAGCAAAGGCGTTTATCTTTTCTCCGAGCGATTTGTTTTTCTTTTTTCCCCACCTTCTCCATTTTAGCACAGTCTGTTGGGATGTGGGATTAGCCTCATCTCTACACCTTAGTGTCCCCTTGGGGCCACTGTACTGTCACTCAGGCTGTATGTCAGCTGACAGGAAGTAAGATAAAGAGGAGAGAGAGAGAATGAAGGGTTGACAGAAAGAAGACTTGTCCCCTACTGCCAAGACCTCACAGACAGCCAGACATGTCGAAAAGCTGTTAGCTTGTTAGCATCTTATCCTTGGGCGGCAGCACGTTGCCAGCATAGAGTGACAGCAGGTTTTGGTGAAAGGTCTTTAGCAGGAAAAACGCTGGGCTAAGATCCATGAGAGGAAAAACAAAAACTCAAAAACATACTACACATCAACAAAACACAAGGGGCTGGGAGCTTAAACCAGGCAGAGGCTAGAATCACATAAAACCTAATACTGTCCAGAGATATTCACACAGCTACACACTTTCTCATTCCATGCATTACCTGGAAATCCAACCTATGACTAAAATGGAACATGATACTGCAGGTTACACCAGTTGTAAACTTCAATAAAAAATATGAAATGGATAATAGTTCATATTAGAGTTTCTGAGCAATTTATGTTTAAGGGTCAATGACAACTGTCCTGATATCATAATAAAGAAAAAAACTCATTAAAAGAATATTCTTGAAAAGAAAGATTTAATTAAAGAATAGTTCACCCAAAAATCTGTCATTATTTATTCACACTCAAGTCATTCCAAACCTGAATGCATTTCTTTCTTCTGTGGAACACAAAAAAAGATATTTTGAAGAATGCTGGCTTCTAACAATATGGACTCACAGGTTTTTTATATTTTTAAAAAGGTTACTTTTTATGTATACTTTTTTCTGACAAACCAAAGTCATGTCATACAACCAAATTAACGTGGTGTAACCAACATGCACAAAAAATAGAAAATTATATCAGAGAGGACACCTGCAGTTTAATAAATATCAATTAATTTGCCTTTTTTTAATAACAAGGCAAGATTAGTTTGGGTTGTAAAATTCTATGAATTCAGTGATACATCATAATATTTGAAGTTTGTTGTTAGTATAATGAAAATAATGATTAATATATGTACATATATTCAATGTGTAAGCATTGTAAACTAGATTTTTGAAAGAATTTTATATATCATGGACAGTATATTCTTTCCCATGTCCTGTCAGAGCAGTGAGCGCAAAGACATCTGTGGTCTTCATAACCTCTCTGTAACTTTCTAGCCTCTACAGTGGCAGTGACCCAGGTATCCGCAGTAACCAGTGACGCTGCAGGCTCCTCCTACTCCATCAGTGGAATTCTGGGAATTAGTTCACCTGCCGATGCAAGCAAGCGGAAGAGAGACGAAAGTAAGTAATTTGTGCACTTTGTTTTCGGGAACAGAAAATCTACTCCAAACTCACTCTAAACTTAGCTTAAATTTAACTTATTATTCATGCTGTTGCACCACAGAGGGAGTTCAATTCATGCAGGACATTTAGGAACTAATGAGACATTCTATATACCAGCAACTACAGAACAAAAAATCAATTACACTGTGTATTCAGCCTTCTTTCTTTCTTTCTTTCTTTCTTTCTTTCTTTCTTTCTTTCTTTCTTTCTTTCTTTCTTTCTTTCTTTCTTTCTTTCTTTCTCATGCACAACGTCACACACATGCATCTCAATGTACACACATGCACACAAGCACACACAGAGCACAGATGGAAGTTGCTGAACATTGACAGATGCATCAGAGTAGGAGGGGGAATGGACACCGCTGGCACGTCTTAGATAAACATCTCTATCCAGGGGAGGCACAGCGTGTGCATGTGGATGTGCATGTGCATGTGTGTGTGTGTTTGCACACATGTGTCTATTAAAAAGCCATTGCTTGGCAGACCCCTGCAGTACATGAGGAAACTCCAGATGTCACCCACATACACTTACACACAATATGACTTATGAAACACCAGACATCAACAATAGAAGATTCCTTTCAATTTAGTCTGTTTAGTACACTTTCATTTTGCAGTTTATATATATGTAAATATGAAGAATAAATGTTTTGACAGACAATATACGATGCTCTCTCTTTATATGTAATATAATACAATGATAAAATTTAAAAAACTGCATAAACTAGAGATGCAATGAAATGTAATATAACTTTGTAAGCTGACTACTGGCTTAGCTGAACACACACACACACACGCACGCACACGCACACACAAGTACACACACAAGCACACACATCAACGTTCATCCAAGCTCCAATTAGGCCGACGTCTGCCACTTTAATTAATGCAACACATCACATCCAGCAGGGAGGGAGGGGCGATTAAATGAATTTGTGTGTTTAATTGACGTGGTGAAACTGCGGGTGGTCAGTGCTGTGATGTTTTGCAGCGTGTGTGAGTATGTCTGCACGCTCGCTGCGAGGGACGTTCTCATGGGTTTGCTGAAGGCATAAAGTAACATGAGCAATAGTTTTGCCAGCTAGTAGCCTACTTTAAATAAGCTTGCAAATTTTAAGAAGCATAAGGCACCTGTTAAGGAGTGTGGTCACGACTTTGTGAAAATTAGAAAGAGTAGGATGGACAAAAATAGTGATTTAATTTTTATTTATTTTTTTTTACAAAGGCTAGGACCCATTTCTCAATGCGTGGGTCACTTTTTCAAAGCTCTTCACAAACTTCAACATCTTTCAAATGACATGAATTAATTTCTCACTCAGACACAAACACCAGCCAAAAGTCCTACCAAAATTGGCCTGTACCTACAGGCACTATTGAAATACATTCCAAATCTAAAAAAATTAAAAGCTATCAAAACAATTAGATGTAGCTGAACACCTACACAGGTGTTAGTCTTTCAATTTCATTACCATCTATAAAAAAGGGGAAAACTTAAGAATAATTTTATACTGTAATGTGTGGTAGATTTTCCCCTACGCACCTGACTTAAGTTTACCTGGGGCATCCTTAGTCGACACCTGAGCGTCTACAGTAATATTTATACTCTGTGTCTATAGTTGACAACTGGCTTTGAGTCGGTCAACATCTTGACATGTTTGAACACTAGCACTTGAGAATAAGATCTTTAGTGTTCCCTAACTTGCTGCGCAGCAAAAACCCAGACAATGCCTTCGAATATGCTTTAATCACGGCCAGAGGACCTCGTATCAATCACAGAGAATATAGGATAGGAGCATGGCAAAGCATTCTACAATATGATTGGTTCAAACCCTTCTGTCACTAGGTAAAAGAAAATGTTGATCTGCCCAAATCATGGGTTTATTAGTTTGCTGACTACTCAATATGTCATGAGGCTATTATATTTAGATAGTTGTCTAGCTTTGCCCCTAAGTTTCATTTCCCTTTTGTTATATCCAGACATGACTTTGGTCCAAGGTGTGGGGACATTTAGGTTTCAAAAGCATATAAATACAATTAAATACAAAATTTCCATCACAAATGCAAACATTGATCATGTAAAATATACTGCAGTGAATTCTAAACAGTAGAGAGCTGTCATTCTTGTTTGTAAATATTTTTTTACAGAATAAATCATTATGTAAACACATTATGTGTGTATTTAGGTCATTGAGTGACAAAGTGAAGAATAAGAATGAGTTGATTTGAGACATGTATGAAATGTTTTGTAGTTTTAGTGAATTCTGAATGTGAACTTTGCAGCTGTGCCAAGATGTTAAAGTTGGTAAGTTGGTAAAGAGAACAGTGTGAAGAGTTTTGAAAAAGTGACCAGTGAACTGTAACAAATAAGCTCTTCATGTCAACTAATTAGTTTATATTCTTAAAATCAA
This sequence comes from Anabarilius grahami, assembly GCA_003731715.1. Classification (NCBI taxonomy): domain Eukaryota; kingdom Metazoa; phylum Chordata; class Actinopteri; order Cypriniformes; family Xenocyprididae; genus Anabarilius; species Anabarilius grahami. The sequence continues at coordinate 6,418,269 of RJVU01075617.1, forward strand.
AAGATCAATCTTTTACTCTATTGACTCTTCAGTACATTCAAACCTATGACTACATCGCTGTCCTTCCTGCAGATGTCCCTGAGTTACGCTGAACTCCATTGTATTGTTTGACAATACAATGGAAGTCAATGGGAACCAATTCAGTTTAGCTTGGAACAACATGAGGTTGAGTAAATGATGACAGAATGTTGTTAATTTTTTAAATGAATAATTTCGTAATGCACCAGTGTTTTCTGAGCCGCTTCAGTGGCGCTCCACCGCAGAATCACAGCAAAAGAAATCATATTTTAACTGAGAAGATTTGAGTTTTCTGTCTGTATTGAATGAGATACAACAACAAAACATGTATCCTGAAAAGGGAAGAAATCTCAATTGAGATGCAAGCTACATGCAAAAACAAACACAACTAGTGTCATCCACAATTAATCTTATGAGCCGGTTCTTTTTAATGAATCAAAAACATACGGTAAAACCAGTGTAAATGGATCCTGAAGCGATTGAGTCTTATGAGCCGGTTCTTTTTAGTGAATCAAAAACATACAGCGCAACCAGTGAAAACGGATCCTGAAGCGAATGAGCCTCATGAGCCGGTTCTGGATCCTGAAGTGAATGAGCTTCATGAACCGGTTCTTTTTAATAAATCAAAAACAGCGTGACCAGTGTAGACAAATTCCCGCATCTAATGACTCTTATGAGACGGATCTTTTAAATGAATCAAAAACATACAGTGCAACCAGTGTAAACAGATTCTGAAGCGATTGATTCTTATGAGCCGTTTCATATTAATGAATCAAAAACAGCATGACCAGTGTAGACAAATTACTGCATCAAATGACTCTTATAAGCCGGTTCTTTTTAGTGAATCAGAAACATACAGTGCGAACAGTGTTACTGATTCCTGAAGCGGATGAGTCTTATGAGACGGTTCTTTTTAGTGAATCAAAAACATACAGCACAACCAGTGTAAATGAATCCTGAAGCAAATGCATCTCATAAGCCTGTTCTTTTTAGTGAATCAAAAACAATCAGCGCAACCAGTGTAAATGATTCCTAAAGGAAATGAGTCTTATGAGCCGGTTCTTGTTAGTGAATCAAAAACACAGCATAATCAGTGTGGCTCAGTTCCAAAAATGATTGACTTTTGTTAGCTGGTTGTGTAAATGAATAATATTAATGAATAAAAGACGAGTTACTCAATTAGTCTGAAACACTGCCCTGTATAATAATACAGTATTAGCAGAGAGAGAATATCTTTCATGTTTGCAAAATATACCAAAATGATTTTCAGTCTGACTTAGAGTGAATCAGCATTGAATTGGGAAATTTCCCATTCCTAAGAAAGCAAAAGCGAGAAATTAAATAAAGACGTTTTTCATATACTTCGACAAATTGTGTCTGTGTAATACTAGGAATTTCGATGCTGAGCGGTAATGCTTTCAAAAGGGAGAGGGAGACAAAATGCATGTTTAGTGAAGCAAGACACAATGATTTCCAGCTGCACACAAGCAGGAAAGGAAGTAACAGAGGGTTTGGATGGCTTAGTGTGTGTGTGTGTGTGTGTTGTGTATATGTGTTTGAGGAAAGCCTACTGATGCCCTTTGACCCAAGGGAAGTGATCTGAAAGAGAGAACTTGACTCGTGGGGCCTCTAGAACAGAAGCATTGTGTCTGCCCATTCTCTCTGAACGGACGAGGAATGGACAAGGGGAGGAGTGGAGGAAAAGAGAAATAGAATAAAGAAAGACAGGAGGCCTGTGGTACGGGGCAGAGGGGTCGGACAATGTTCTCTTTGCCCCCTGAAACAATAAAGAAACCTTCCTTTAATGTAAAAACTTCAAAAAGTGATAAAAAAAAAAAAGTAAAATAGAAAAATTGTACAAATGTATAGTTGTTATTCTGTTAAATTTAGCAAACCAAACCAGTAGACATCATCAGGACAGACATGATTTCCTCTGCCGTTTAAGATGTTCACTTCTTGTCCAGTTTCATTTCAGTCATTTTTATCTCGTTCATTCTGTGGAATATTCTGAATGGAAGATAGGGGAAATTTTTAATAAGGTGGGGGGATTGTGAAAGAAAGGGGGAGCGAGCGAGAGAGAGGGAGGATAGGGGATAGATGATAACAGTGGGATTTGTTAAAGGTTGGTATCCCCCTTTCAGAGACTTATACTTTGATCTCTCAAGGTTGGCACACACACACACACACACACTAAGTGCATCAAGTGCACAAGGAATCCACCGAGCAGTTTTCTCTTCCCCAAAAAACCTTCAACCTCACCCCTGAGAGAAGAGAGAGGATACAGAAAGAGACAGAGGGGGCACAACGGTGATCTCATTGTTGCTATTGTCTCTGCTTTTAAAGCAAGGAAGATGCCTCTCCTCCGTTCTCCTTCTGTGTGTGTGTGTGTGTGTGTGTGTGAATAGTGGGGTTAACCCTGAATGCAGCTGGGCTGTATTGTGTCTGGTTACAGAGAGTGGTTCCCTATAGCAGGTTCAGAGGCTGAAAGACAAAAGGCCAGAGAAACACCGGCCAACATCTGAATACCTAAGACCAATAATTCTGTTTGTGTGTGTGGGTTTTTGGGGTTTGAAACTTAACGTGAGGAAGGCTGGTTAACCGTGATGCTGGTATGGTGTGTTTGTTTAAATGTTTGTGAAAAAATAGCTTTAACGGTGACCTCTCTTCTTTCTGTCTCTCTTTTGCTGTGATATGGCTGAGTGGGCTTCAAGATGTGTCCGAAATTGCATTTCACACATGGTGGCTGGCACTGTGAAAGAGTTACACGCATAACACACACGCGAACAGTCACAGATAAACACGCATCTGTGTAATAATAACAACTAAAAAAAGTCCATAACATTGTTTTGTCACTCTTTGGCTATGTTTAAAGTGATTTTAGAGAGATATGGATGTTTGTGGATGCTGGAAGCTCTAGATTAAGAGAAACAATTACCATGTACGTTCTTAAAGTCCCCCTGAAATCAAAATGTTAGTTTCTTAGCTTTTACTATGAATATGTTAGCCTTAAGTTATGTTGGTGTGTTCCAAAACAATGACAAAATTTGCATTTAGGAGATATAAGCATTCAAAACTTAGTCTCTCATTTCTGCTAAAATGGATCATGGATTTTCATGACATCACCATGGACTTAAGCTTCTGTCCAATCAAATGCTCTCTAGAATCTGAAGCCCTGCCCCCTTCTACACTATTAACAGACGCTGAAGCTGCGGCTGAAATCGGTCATATGTTCACACATTTACTAGTTTCTATATGGTGAACGGCACATAGTGCACTATATAGAGGATAGGGAACGATTTAGACAGTGTAAATATGCTTTCCATTGATGCAAATGAAGTCTGTTTTCGCGTTAATGTCACGTGAACCGCTGAGAGCGAGCACAGTCTGCTCCGGTCCAGAGACATGAGAGCACAAAGTGGATCATACACGCAATTCGGACAGACCACAAAACGTTCGGACACATTTGAATTCTACAAATAATGCTATCTTTTAAAACAATATGGAGGACAAATGGTTAGAGATTATGAGGAAAATTGGGTTTTTTTACGAGCTCAACGGCTCTCACAAGCTGTGATCTAGGCAAAACGCTATTGGCTATTTTTTTTAAAGGGGAGGAGCTTCAAGATATCTTCCTGTTTCATTGGAAATTACGTCAACACAGTGAATAAAGCTGTGTGTTCCAAGGCACTTCAGTGGGCTTTTAAGGTGCAGTCACATTTACTGTTGTTCTGCAAATTTTTGCAGGTGAAATCCAGTCATTTCAATAGCAATCTATGTGTTTGGGAATTTCGAATGAAGTCAAAAGATTTCCCCATGCAGATTTTGTAATGAGTTCAAATCGGCCATGTTGACCAACAGAAAGCTGCTTGGTTTCAAAGTGACTACTGTGTGAGCTGTGCCTTACATAGTGACACTATTGAAATTTTTTTCTTGCGAAATTCTGGTGAAATTTCGCTAATATGACTGCATTTTTATGTTTCAGTGGGGTTGAAATCTAAGACTTAGTCTTGAAAAGAAGTATTAATAATAAAAATATAATATAATATTTAACATACTGCACTATTTCTAGGTCATTAATCAAATAAGCTAATTTGTGCCGTTGACCCACAAAACTTCTCTGTACAAAAGGTTCGATTTCCTCCCGCTAAGGAACAAGATGCTCTTTGAATTATTCTCAAATGTTGGATAACATGATCATCAGGTTTAACTGTTATCCTGTTATCCTTTCAGTGAAGGAAAAAGGGATAACTCAATTACAAAGAAATTATGAATTTCATGTAAATTCAGTATTTATCTGATAATATAATTTGTAATAAAGCAATGTTGTATGAAATTAGAAAGCTAAATAAATGCATTTTCACTAGTGATCTCAGATGTTTTGTTTCCTACTGATGCATAAATAAACAACCATGTGCACAAATATAAGCACACAAACACTCCAGAGAGCTGTGGTTTACAAACAGCCTTTTTTCTTTAAACCAAGATATGTGCACTGATGCACACTTTCAGACATCTTTTGTGTGTGTGTGTGTGTGTGCGCAGTCAGTGGACAGTCTTTGAGAAGAGTGGAAAGCAATAAACCTGCTGAAATGGTGCCATCTCACAGACATGATTGATCAATTGAATTCTATCAGACACACTGACCGCTGGGATTAAGAGGGTCAAAACACTGGAGATCATACACTCTCTGTGTGTTCTGTGTGTGTGTGAGAGAGAGAGCATTTAAGTAAGTCCTGGCATTGAGGTGTATTAGAGACACATGGGGCCTTCACGCCATCAGCGAGTCAGTGACTAGCAGATCTTTCTTTTAAATAACCGCAGACGGCAGTAAACTGGATCTGAATTCACATTCAAATGGATCGATTTCTGTGTTCAAATGAAGGAGGGAAAAGGAATGTTAGGATAGCTGCTTTGTCTGCCATTAATTTTATCCTTCTATCCCTCCATCTCTTTCTCTCTCTCTCTCTTTCTCGTCTTGTGGGGATTGCTCTGGCCTCTGACTCTAACTCCCTAGAATAACCTCTCAGAGGCATTTTCAAGAAATGAATTGGCTCTATATCAGGGATTTTCGTTTCTATTCTTCTTTTTCATCCCTCTCTCTCTCCCTCTTTTTCTCTCCCTGTAATCATTTGAGGGCTGTAGCTTTCTCAGCTCTTATAATCGTCTCTTCAGAAACTCAACAGCCCAGTAATAACTGACTCACGCGCTGCCTTAACACTCGCTCAGAGAGGAGGACGCAAGTCCAGGAATCTGTGTTTGTGTGCCTGTATGTGTGCTTGAGTCTCTGTGTGTTGGTTTCTATAAAAGTTAAAGTACCCAACTTTATCATCATAATGACAAATAGAAATAAATTACTATTATTATTTATATCCCAGCATGTAATTAGGAATGAGTCAGGCTCTGTATCTCCACTTCCCTACTATATAGCAGGCAAAAAACTGAAGTGAAATGAGTAGTATGTTCAAATTTGCAGTATTCATAAAACACTAGGTGAAAGTACCTGAATGACTTATTGTGGTGATATTCTGATGTGCTCATCCAGTGGACACTTTACTATCCAATGAGGCCAGGTCGTGAATGGCAAAGCGACTGACGCCGTAGGTCACATGACAACGCTAACATGGTGAATGTAGTAGGCTACTTGGTTACACTTTATTTGACAGTATGTGTACTTACAGTGTACGTACCTAAGAAAGTACTGGTAATATAAGGTAACTACATTGGATAATGTTAGGTTTAAGGGTTGGTTCATGGTTAGTACCTAGTTATAACCCAGTTATTGTAATTGCTATAATAAGTACACATGCGGAACACTACTGTAAAATAAAGTGCTACTGGCTACTTTTTTAATGGTCAAAAAGTAAGTTAATTTAGGTACATGCAGTATGTACTACATAGAGAGTATACAATTTAGGATTCAGCTACAGAGTTTCAGATCCCCACAATTGTTATAACAAATGAGATAAAAGTGGTTGACTTGTAAGAAAGTTTGGTAATATTATTTAACTCAACAGTTAAAGGGATAGAACTCTGTCATTTACTCACCCGTATGCCGTTCCAAACCTATATGACTTTCTTTCTCCTATGAAACACAAAATAAAATATTGTTTTAATTATTTAAACAAAATTAAATAACATTTTCACACATTTTGATTGGATACGATGCCAATAAAAATATTCTTTTCAATGTATGTGCTTACCTTCATTATTCTTTGTTTTCTTCACACATCATGTCTCATATCTCAAGCATGTTTTTTATATTGACACTGTTGTTTCCTTGGCATACAAGTTCTTTTGGGGAAAAAAACTTTATTAGGAGCAGAATTGTTCGGTGTGGTGGGAATGACGTCAAAACTAAGGGACAACTGTAATTTTTAAAAATATTTTCAGAAATTATTCAACTTTTGTTTAGATTATCATAGTTCTAAACTTTTTATAATATTTTTTATGATGAATTTTAATTTTTGTTATATTGTTGAAAGTCTGGGCTGGGGACAAGACTCCAACAATAAAATCTAAACGTAAAAGCCATTTGAAAAGTAGCAAAAACAAATGATAAAACGATCCTTTAAAGAAAAGTTTAAATCTACTGGTTTAAATAAAAATCAAATCCTGTCAGATAAAAGTGCCTGTAGTTAAAGAAGCCGCCATATTTTAACATTATGAATTAACAATAAACAAAATAATGATGAATTCACGTATAAAAACGTATTGTTCGTTTGTTGTTATTATTCACTACATGCAACACCTGGGCTTGTGCTTAATATTATTCTTAAATGTCGTACTTTTGTAAATGTTACTTTATATATTATAACTACATCATGAAATTTGTGTGAATCTCTCTCCAGCTCTACAGGATTCTCCTTTGGCAAATGGCCACGGCCATTCAGGGCGGGACTTCCTGCGGAAGCAGATGCGAGGAGAGCTCTTTACACCACAGCAGCTCGAGGTATTGGACCATGTCTTTGATCGACAGCCCTATCCCGACATTTACCCCGTCCCTGACAGCATCAGCTACAAGCCCGCCCAGGTAAGGGCTGGGGGGTAGGGGCGTGTATCCTGCGACGGTGGTTGTGTGCACCTTCTCTGAAAAACTCACGCTTGCCCTTGCCTGGCTGCTAGTATTGCTTGACCCTGTCCCAACCCTGCTGTTGACCTATGCACCCCCACACTAAACCTAATGCTGACCTTTCACCTCTCTAAGCTAATGCTGGGGCCTTGACCCCTCTGGTGCTGATGTGTCCTCTATAGAGTTTTTGGCTGAGGTTAAGTCCCAGAACTGCGTAGAGGTTTAGGGTTAAGTAGCAAACACTTGTTCATTAGTTTACAAAAGTTACTCAAAAAATGTGTAAAAATTGTCAATGGTCAGTACCCTTAAAGGGACATCTTTGTACCTTTTATTACCCCTAAAAAGTGCATATTAGTAAGTTGGAGTTAGCAATACATACCTTAAGGTTCTACTATGAACATTTTAGGGGTTAATAAGGTACAAAGATGTCCTATCAAGGGTACTGCCCCAGTGACAAGCTGTTGTACCCCTAAAGGTACAATTTTTGCACATTTTTTTCTGAGAGTGATGAGGAAATGTTTCATAAATGTTCAGTTTTTATTTTATAGCTTTTAGGGTTATCAGACACTTCATTTTTTTTAACTGCTGTTCATGTCATACCCCCTTTTAAAAACAGAAAACAGTCACCCAAGTTTTGAGCAACGTGACAATATTGACGACAATATTTTCAGTCTAAAGCAAATGATCTGCGAAAGGTGTGACTCGACTGGACAAATTGTGAATGAAATATTTCTGCCACAGTGTTTTAGACAAACCTTCTTTTTTTTTTTACCATTTTTGGAGAGGGGAATCTCTTTGGATCAAAATGGGCCTGTTGCCTCCATTCTGGTCAGGGCTGGGATTGTGTAAATGCTAACATTTTGAGAAATGCTAACACATAGCAGATAAGATGCAAAAGTACAAGTGCATGCACACATTGCATAAAAACTGTCCACAAGAATAGTCAGTCAAAGATGTCACTCAAAAGTCAAATGCTATCACCCCCACATTCATTCAGGCACACACACAAGGCCAGTGTCAGAGTTCTATAGACTTGTCTGAAAGACCCCATAATTCCTCTGTCCATTTCGCCACTGAGCACTGAGGCTGGCAGGGTCAAAGGCTGCTGAGCAGGGCATTAACCCTAGGGTCAATCCACATCCCCTGGGTGTGTGTGAGTCAGGTTTGTTGTGGCACAAATGATCAGAAAAACTGAGAACTGGGAATTTTGAGCTGTCTCTCTCTCTTTTTACTTTTTTTGGAAATTAGAGTGTGCGAGAGAGCTATATGCTAAGTGGTCTTGGGTGATTGACTGACGGTTGTTTTCCCTCCACTGACAGTCTAACCTGCGAATGTTGCTGTAGGAGAGAGAAACGATGGAGAGCTTGACTCTGTTGAGTGTGTTTGTGTCGACCAGGGGCAGGAAATGAACTTGGGACTTGATTTAGTTCTTTTCCCTGTAGCCGCTGATTTGATTAGGTTACATAAGGGCTCAATTATATATAAAAACAATGGCGTGATTACATCATTCATATGTTTTTCTTAGATAACATAAAAGTGTGCTTCATGTAGTAACATTAAAATGAATGAATTTTAATTTATATGACCAAATCAACCTGATTATATTAAGTTACACCAACAAAATAAAATTTAAAGGGTCAAATCAGGTGCCTTAATGTAACGATAGCACAGTTTCAATTTTTACAGAGTTCTAACAAAACCTTCAACATTCAAAGAACCTGAAAATAGATGATGATGACAACATGTACAGTCAATCCTTTTTATTCTAAAATAATCTCTTTATTCAGCACCTCTCATTTTAATATGATATATGAATTTTCCCTGCTCTTTTAAAATAGGAGTTTGATGAACTAAAACGTACCTCAAATTTCAGAATTTCAACTTTAAGTCTTCAAGGAAAAACCTAGGACAAAACATGGAGAAGTCTTATTCCAGACATCTGTCAGAAATCCATTAACCCCTGCTTTCAGCCATTTAGAAGCAACAATATCCCTCCATCCATCCATTCTGCAGGGATGACATATTTTTTAGGCCAACCTGGAAGATAGCATCGCTCTATTACCTTCACCAAAAAACAAATAGGATTTTCCCCCTGGCTTTTGTATTATTGCAGAAAATAACATTGTGACCAACAAAAGTTCCTTTTACAAATTTTGTTCACAAATGAACACAGCTTTTATGGATTTTGAAGCCTAAATACAATCGCTAGCTAAAGCTAAATTTAGTCTATTAATAAACTACAACATGGTCACATGACTTTAAGGTCTAAGGTCTCATGCTGCCTTCATGTGCTGTCAGAAATGTTCTACTTATAAAAATGTAAAGATGAAAAAAGAAATCACTATCTATTAGATATAGCTTCACGGTTAAAACATGCTGGGTGGTTTCAACCCATGTTTGGGTCAAATATGGACAAACCCAATTGTTGGTTTAAATTTATACCGTCAAGCTATATCTATTAGATAGTGATGAAATTTCTTTCACCCACCTCCCCACCCCGCTCCCTTTCGCTGTCTCTTTTACATTTTTTTTTTTTACTTCTCCTCTCATTTGCTCTCTCCATCTCTCAGTTTGTGGTGCTAGAAGGACCATTAAGCACTGGCAGATCTATTAATTAGTGTCCTGCGCTTCAAGGGGGGAGCATATAAAACAGTGCACGCTCGTGAGAGTCATTTCATTTGAATTTCCTCTTTCCTTCTCCTTACATTATGCCAGAGATACATCAACAGCCCAACAACCCTTACACTGAACTAATTACTCAGCTAGACCAAGAGACAGAAAGAGATAAAGGCACTGGAAAATATTAATTCATAAAGAGAATGTGATTTAAAAAAAAAAAAATACAAACCTTAGAGGTAAGGTTAGAGTAAATATTAAGAAGAAATCAGAGCAAAAATGCATGCGGTTGTGTTTGACTCAGGCCAAAGCATTTTCATATTGGGGGCTTTTGCTTTTATGTTATAGGAAAGTATAGCAAAAGTACAAGAGTAAGGATAAGATATGAGAAACGGGACATGACCAAGGTCAGACTACAACCAACACCTCATACATACCTAATATTGGCTTATGTGCCTCTATTTTTGCAAAACGTACCTATAAATACTATTCACTGCAGTTTCCAGTTGAAATCAACACAGTGGCAATAAAACACCAACAACTTTTATTCCTTTTTGCAGAATTATGATTACAAGGGGCAGATTATCAATTAATAAAAACTTATTTTTGCATGGTTTTTAAGACATTACTATGTTATGACCTCAAAACACTATCAACATAGTGCATAATTTGTAAACTAATAAGTTTGGACATTTGCCTCACATAATCATCTCTATATGTTTTTTGGTGTAGTAAACTTACTTGGTAGCTCACCTGGTACAGCATTGCACATGCAATGTGGAGCGCTCAGGTACGAGTCCAGTGAATCACAAGTCATGATAAAAGAGCTTGTAGAAGCAAGCTAAAATGACGTGGTTGTTTCACAAATTTGTATTTTATGTTTGCTTTTGTTAACACTATCGGTTTATATATAGATTAGAGTAGGGTTGAATGTAGGTGGTATGTTATTTTCAAATGCAATAGACCATTAATATTTTATCGCCACTCACTGGACATTTCATAACTTCTGGGAAAGGACCTCAAATAACAAAACTAACAAAATGTTGTTCACATTCATCTTTCTGATAAAACTGAACATGCTTTTAGCACCACTCATAGGACATTTCACTTTGAGAGTGTCCCAAAACCTGCCCAACAGGAAGTCGGCTATGTTTGGAAAATGCATGCTCTGGAATTTGATATACTCCTCCAAGGGAATTCATCCGATCTCGACCAAACTCGGTCAGCATCAAGTCAAGACATTGAGGATGCTAAATTGCAAGCAGATTTTTTATATCACAAACAGTTTGGCCCTGGCGTTTAAACAAAGCTATGGTGAAAAAAGGGAAAAAGGAAGTGTGATATAACTTATGCATACATTGATTGATTTTGATCAAGCTGTGTGTTCGTTGTAGGAGGCTGATTACATGAATGTGATTATTGTGAGTCAAAGTTATAGCACCACCAACTGGCAGCAGGAAGAGTGTCACTTTTCAAAATGCTTTAAAATCTTATTTTTAGAAATGGACGTGGAGGAGGGGCTCTATAGTGCCACCTTTTGACAAAAGTAGGGGGGTTAGTTTTACCTACAGTCACCAAAGTTGGTACATATTGTTCTCATCGAACCGGGCAACTTTATAATTTACAGTCATTAACTCCGACCAAAAGGAAGTCGGCTATTTTGGTTTGAATGTGGATTTTTTGAAAAATCAGGCTCTGAATTTTAAACTACTCCTAAGGGGTATTGTGATGTAATTTTGCAGAAATATAGCAACAGGCATGTTTTTCCAATGAAAAACCTGTCTCAAGCAGGTGCTCAGTCCACTACACCACAGCTCTTACAGGCCAAAATGTTGTTGGAGCCCTGGCATAGCAGTTACTGAGCCATAATGTGTATGTGGAGGACATGAGTTTGAGTCTTATTTGCACTGTCCTGATCTTGTTCTCCCTATCATTTCCCATACTCTTTCTACAGTAATTAAAAAAAAGAAGTGATGTCAAAAAATTAAGTGTTTATGTCAAAACTGTTACTTAAAATTACACACTTTCAACACTTAGTAACAGTTTATAACTTGTATAACATTTCGTATAACAGTGCTGGCAAGAGACAGTTCACCCAAAAATAAAAATTCTGTCATCATTTACTCAAGTCTTTCCAAACCTGTATGACTTACAGGTTAGGAATGAGGGTGAGTAAATGATGACAGAATTAAATTTTTGGAGGAACTATGTCCTATATATATGATTTCGCCAAAAATGTATGGAAACAATGTCTCAAATGAAGCATTTAAAATCGTGAGTGTGAGCGTTACACATGCTGAGAGCCGCGACTCTCTGCTCCAGAGGAGCTCACCAATAAATGCCTCCCTGCCAGTCAGGCTCATTTAATACTGCATGCACTGCTAAATACCTCCCCCATCACTTGTCTCAGTCCCACACATACATAGTGCAGTTTACAGGCTCTTCTAGGAGACAATACCTACAAGCTGAGGGAAAAATAGAGGAAAGGAGATAGAGGGAATGGAAGAGAGAAAGAGCGTCTGAGAGGAAATACTATTATGTAAATGCGGCTGCGGGTTGGGGTGAAATTATTTTGGTGTCGCGCGATTAGGGGCCTCATCTGTTATTGATGTGCGCGGAGAGGAGAGCCATTACAGAGGGGCTGTGTCAAAAACGACCCCCGAGAAAACTGTGACCCCAGAGAGAGATCGAGAGAACAAGGAATACAGTTGAAATGGAATTCCAGTAAGTTTCAGATAGGCGGTGTGCTTGTTATTTAGTCAAAATCAATAAAAGGTTTTCTCTTTTTTGTGGTTTCCGTTTTTCCTCTTTTACCCTCTTTTTCTTCTTTTCATCTCAATTTATTTTACAAACCCCATTCCTTTACAGCCATTTTTTCCATCCCTATTCTCTCTCGCTCTCTCTACGTCTAGCCTCTCTCCAATCTTTGCCCCAGCTGTGGTGTGTGTGTGCTGCGTCTATATGTGAAAAATGTGTGTGTGTGTGCATCATGGTCGCTGATGGGTTGCGTAGCTTCAGAATTGACAACATTTACAGGCTAAAATGAGAATCATCCATCTTCACTAGGCTGCTGTCAGAGGTAGGGCCAAACTTCATAATCCCCAATTACTAGCACTAACCTTCCCATCTACATACACACATGATGAGGGGGCGGGTGCGAGCCGCATAAATAGAGGGGAAATGCCTATCTCAGACTGAATGACTGAAACAGAGAGAAATAGACAGTGGGAAGGAGTCAGGGATGTAAAGAGAGAGAGAGAGAGAGAGAGGAAGTGGATGGCGTGAGCTGTGATTGGTAAGGTCACAGTCTACTGCCCTCGCCGTGGTGATGAGCACTGAGGTGTTTAAGGGGTCACTGGGATACACACATACATTCACACACAAACACAAACAAACATCCTGTGTACCCTGTGTATTAGATAGGAATTTAACAGTTGTGGTTTTCGGTTGTAATTTTAGTAAAGAATTATGGTTCCATTAACTATTCTTTTAGATCATTTAGAGGAAACCCCCTCCCCAAATAATCAAACTATATACTAAAAAAAAAAAAGCATTTTTGTTACATTTATAAATTGCTTTTTTGTGAGTCACACATGATGAAAGCAATAAATTGCGGTTTAGTGAAGAATCTCTTTGACTGAACGACATTAAATCGATTTATCCTGAAGAGAAAGACTGCAAATTTTAAATGTGTAACTTTTAGGATTACAAATATAGATGGACAGACATGGACTAAAAGGCACAACCTTGAATTCAAATTATGTGGATCCATTATTTTGTCTTTTTTCACCCTAAAAGGAATCAGTTCTGAGAAAGATTATTCCCAAACCCTAGTATAAGAGCACACACTTACTTAATATTTATTAACAGGAATGTTAAAATGGATGGAAATTGCTTGTAATGATGAAACTGTACGGTAACAGCAGGGGCAGGTGTATCATCAGGATTTTGTTGGAGTTTAATTCACAACTAATCAGGGTTATTAATAACCTCCTCCTGCACTAAAACAGAAGCGACATCCACTTCCCAAACTCTGCCATCAAACCACATCCACACCTGAGTGACAAACCCTATTACTGCCAATGGAGATGAATCACTGTGGGTGTGGGGTGGGACAGAGATCATTGTAAGTAATTGGTCATGAAAGCACACAAGCAGGGTCAGTCTGAGGTCGGCCACATACATCACCTGAATCTATGTCACCACTACTCATTAGTGTTGACTATGTACCTGTGTGCCATTCACAAATTGTGAGTCACATTTTGGATACACATGCAGACAGCGAGCAGAACACACACAAACACACAACAAAGATGAGGGTTAACATACAAAGTAATTTCATGAAGTTGATTTTCTTCTATTATAACCATTTAATGAAATCTGTTTCCATAGACGTCTGATTACTCGGCTATGGCATCTCTGGCTGGTGGATTAGAGGAGATGAAGAACAGCTTGGCCAATCATACCGGAGCAGAGTTGGGTTCTACTGTTGCGGGACCTCAATCGTATCCACTAGTGTCCGGTAAGCAAATTACCTGTAAAAAACATGTTGTTTTCACTACTTTCTTCTTCCCAGATATTTGTTTATCAAAGCAACCCATCCCAGTCGGCACATGACCAACCTTCAACTCTGAAAAGTGGTTGAAATAATTGTTGTTGTCAGTTGTTGTTTCAATGTTGAAACAATGTTTAATGCTAAATTGTTGTGAAAAGTTGCCAGTATACTTTTTAAGACTTTTTCCTGTCACCATACTTTTTAAAAGTAAAACGTTTAAACAACATCTCAATAATGTTAATTAATTTTGTAAAAACTCCCACCAGTCTGCTATACACTTACTAGAGTCAAATACCACCTTGCTTTAGTAGGAAATACTTCTTAGCAAACTTTTAGTCATAATGGTGTTGACTTGGATTGTTCCCAGGTGCAAGAATTCAAAGAGTAAACATTTAGCGGGAGTGATTACTTTCAGTTTCCAGTGAAGGGTCCAGCACATTGTAGGCAGCGGCTCAAGGCTGCAAAGAAAAGTAAATACGGAGAGAACACCGCCATGACAGAAAATCTGAAAAACCTCAGTGTTTGTAGTCAACATTTCAAACTGGATAACCACGAACAGTGTTTTAGGCGGGGGAAAACTGAAAGAAACTGCTGTTCTGTCAGTTCCGCTCAACCCCCCAAAGCAAAACGCCGTCGTGGACAGTTAAGAAAGCTGTTGCCATACAGCCATAGTGTTACATTTTCAGTGATAAACCTACAACTTAAATTAGACAAAACATGTTTTATAGTAAACAATTAATTAAACTAATGAGACTAGTTTATTTAATTTATTAATTTGATTTGTCCAACAATATCCAACAGTAAACATACATGCATCATGGAAGAATTTTGTCTTTTTTTTCTGAAAGCGATGTAAATTCCCACTATGGTGTCATTTCCACCACATCTCAAATGATGAATTGTTTAATAGCATTCTGTGATAGAATTTTTTTTTTTTGTTTTTTTTTGCATTTTGTAATTAAATGGCCAACACTTTTTTCTTGTTTCACAATTAAATAATATTTTTTTTACACAATTTGCATAATTAGATTTCTATAATTTAAGTTTGGAAGTCTATAGGATAAGGGTACAACAATAAAATCTACATATAAAAGGAGCTTGAAAAGTAGAAAAAAAATGTCAAAGGTATGGTAAGACGTCTCTAAAAGCAGTGTTAATGTCGACCTTTTTATAGCGAAAAGAAAAGTAAAATAAAAATCAACCTCTAAAAAAGCCAGATATGCACTACATTCCTTCCAGTCTGCTAACAACTGAAGTGTTGATCAGAGATCCGCAAGCCTTTCCTGTTATTATAAGATAGCTGTCTTAAACCTGAAGTAGAACCACCTGATCATAGATCAGCTTGCTGTGGGCAGCTCAGGGGTGAGATGAGAGTGTTATCAGACCTGTTAAACAGTGCTCAGTGATTCAAATTCAGACTCTATATCCTAAGGGACAGAGGGAGCGGATGGAGACCTGTAATTACTATATACACGTCTCCTCCTCTCCCTTACTCGCTCACTCCATTTGGGAGTAAGGGAGCGCTAATTAAGAGCTGCTTGGACAGGAGCCCTAACGAGGGAATCATGGAATTGGGATTTGTGCACCATCTGACAAGGTAGAGCGAAACCTGTACATCTACACGGCTTGTGTGTATGAGTGTGTGTGTGGAAAGAAAGAAAGCCAGAATGGATTACAAGCAGAGCTTGTCTCATAATGGACCATGAAAAAAGACTGGAGTGATTTCCTCATGTTTGCATAATGCCGCCCCCTATTGGCAGATCACAAATACTTTACATTTATTATGACTATTATTATTTTTTTTTTATCAATTTACAAATGATACATTCATGCAAAGATAATCTATATACATGAATACAGCAATTATAATGGGAAAAAAAATCAACAGACATAAAGAGATAAAGATGCTCAGTGAAATTTTTTTTATTTTTGCAATTTTTAATCAGTGTTGTTTAGTTTATTGAAAAGTGAATGGAATCGAGAAGTGACATAAGCCGGACTCAAAGTTGCATTGACCACGTAAGCGCTACTGCACAATGTGTCAAAGCATGTGAACTACCCACCAGACCCCGTTTACAAGACATATGGCAGATTTTTTTTCAACGATTTTCTCTTTTGGACAAGAAAACCTTTTCCTGTCTGTGCTCTTTCATTCTTCTCTCTTCTGACAATGTCTCTCAGAGGACTAGGCCTTGTCTGTTCTTCCTCTGAAGAGTCCATCTCTCTCTCTGTCCCTCGCTGTTGCCCTGTCCACTGACCCAGAGTGGATTAGTATCCAGTCTTCACTAATGTCTTCCTGTCACCTAACATGGACAACTCCCTAACATGGCATCCAGCAGAACAGAGAGAGAGAGTGAGACTATGTCTGTAACTGCGTAAAGTCTGGGCAAGGTACATTTTGACTGGTGCAAGTGGTCACATATAAGATTAATAACATATTAAACAATATTTTTTATGTAACTTTTTACATTTTTGCTGCTTCATGAATTGTTTATTGGTCGTTGTTCACATATTGCTTATATTTGGCTGTTTTAATGTCAAGTTCCATTGTGACAATTTAACCCAGTGCTTGTGACGACATTCCCCTTTTTGAATAATGAGGCACAAATATGATGGTTTGAAGTCAGGGTTCGGTATGTTTTGAGTACAACAGGAGAAAAACCAATAAGTTTATTTTTTTGGTTTACTGAACAAACAATGTTTGTTTTTTAATTTAAAAAAAAGTCTGTCAATGTTGCTGCAACTGGCAGCAACATACATTGCAGTTTATGGTGCTCTTGTAATTGGGGAAGGGATTTGAAGTGCTTAAACTTTTAGATAGTGTTAGCAAAATATTTTAGGATAAAGTTAGAATTATTGTGCTCACATTCTAATCCGGTCCACCTATTTGATGCGTACCCCGCACTCGTTCATTTAATTCTGTAAAGTTAAACATACAGTAGACTCCCTTGCTGCCAGGATAATATTTTAATGCAAAATGGAAATACTTTTACAGTTAAGTATACAACTGTAAGATGTAAGTTGTGCATTGAGGAAAACGCGTCTTAAACTCATTAAACAACACACGCATCTGAAAGTAGGGCAAGCCATGTAGGTTTATTATTTAGTTTGAAATTCTTAATATAAAGCATGTCTCATGTTTATGACAACTTTAATTGTTCACTTCTCCAGCAGCAGCTAACTCAGTTTGAAGATTGTCGATTTAAACAATATTGTCCAATCCTAGGGGGGAAATTTAGAGTTTGAAATTATGTTCCTCACACAGCAAAGGTCACACAGTACTCGTGGTGCAACAACTGATGGGTAAATTTCCCTGTCCACACTTTTCACCTCTTCCCATCCTAATGCTCATCTTCCTCCATCCCTGAGTTATTCTCCACCTTGCCTCAATCTCTCTTATTTCTTCTCTCATCTTCTCTATCGCGCGTTTTAATCTCTGATAAAGTATTCAGTTTCCCTCCTCTGACTCTGTTCTCCCTCTCTCCGCCTCACAGGCCCTACAGAGGCTTAAATGGTGGCTGTGTTGAAGGGGATGGATGAACTGAGGGTGATGGTGTTTATTATGATGAATGGGCTGCAGTCTACAGATCAGCACCATGTGCAGACTGTGAGATGATTCACTCTGACAGCCATGTCATGTAGCCTAATACAGTTATACATCCATACAACAGAGAGAGAGAGGAGAGATAAAGTGAGAGAGAATTAAATTTAGAAACTGCCCAGTGATCATGGTGAAATGGACAAGTTAAACAAGGATGGATTATTAAAAATATTAATGAGAGATTTGTTTTTAATGAACTCTAATCAACAATCTATAGGGTATTGACTGTTGCCACATGCGAGTCAGTTACCTGTGCCTAAAGAGCTTCATTTTTTGTTTTACTTTAAATTTCACTGACCTGATTCTCTCTTTAGTTCCTCTAAATGTGCCCCTTTATTTAGTGAGTCAGGTCTGAGGGAGACAGGGGACATGTATTTTTTTACACTAACAGTAGAGATAACCAGACCCTGTCATAGATCAGTGCATAATTATACCAGAGACCCTATTACTGGGGCAAAGGCAGATTTGTTATCTGACATAAAGTAAGATGACTGTATTAATCGGGATGGTTAAACAGGATGTCGCTAGTTTACCAAGCTCATAAGATGTCACTTATCTGATTTAATAAGCTACAGCATAGATCCATGCTTTATTCGATTTGCAATGTATATCAGTTTTTAAATTACACTAGTCTTTAATTAAAATTTTATTAGAAAAATGGTCATACATTTATTCACAATTATTATTATATATGTATTAAAAAAAAACTCCAAGAGAGCTGATGCAAAGACCAACCTGAGTGTTCTTCAGGTTACATTAATACACCAATATGTGGTCACCAGTTAATGTCTTTATGAGTGAGCCATTTATTTAACAGATTCGTTCAAAAATCCAGATTCATTCACTGTGTGTCGGAAACTAACAGTCAATTCTGTTTTGGCTTCATTTGGACATTTTTTCATTTGTGTAACAAAAATACACAAAGTAACTCTGGATATTGGGTCTGAAATAGGAGTATTTCAGTTTTAACTTCTTGTTTATCGCACTATTGCATAAAAGCAATATCATACTCGTGCTGTTAGTCTGATTAACAGCCATGCTGAGTGGTAACGCTAGAATCAAAACAAGAATACCTTGGTCTGTGAAGACAAACCATTGTTGTTTTTCAATGTTTTATGTATTTATGATTTTTTTAAATGTATTTTATATGTTGAAATATCCACATTGACATTGATATTATTGTAGGATGTAGAATCTGTTTAAGTCTGACATCTCACGTCCTCGTTTCCATTTCCAAACACTCTGAAAAACAAACAACAAACAGTGCTAATATACACTCACGTGGGCTGTTAAAATATTGAGCCTGTACCTTTTTTTTTTTTTTTTTTTTAAAGTTGAGCTTAAAGGATGTGCTATAAAGGAATAGTGCTCATAACCGTCCGTTGATATAGTATTCTCATTTTAAACAGTAGAGGCTTGGACCCGAAAAAATTATTCCTTTGCGTCACAACTAACAAGCGGATAAAAAGGTTAACGGCTAGTTAACTGAACAATTATAGGTGAAATTGCTTTATAAACAGTTGTGATGATTGGAATGACTCACTGAGAAGTTAGATCAATAAACTCTTCCCTATGGAGTTAATGCTAATCAAGCTAGAAATGCTCTTTTTCTATCTTTACAGGTCGTGACCTGGCCAGCACCACGCTCCCTGGTTATCCTCCCCATGTTCCTCCAACTGGGCAGGGTAGTTACTCCACACCCTCCCTTACAGGGATGGTACCTGGTGAGTCTCAACCAATTTTTAACTGCATCTACACAAACTTCACATACACTGCTGTTCGAAAGTTTGGAATAATGTTTTGTATAAAAAAATCATAATGAAAATAATTATTGAACTGTTTGTTATTGATGATAATAATAATAATAAATGTTTCTTGACCACCAAATCAGCATATTAGAATAATTTCTGAAGGATCATGTGACACTGAAGACTGCAGTAATGGCTGCTGTATTTTAAAATATATTCAAATAGAAAACAGTTATTTTACATTGTAATAATATTTCACTATATTACAGTTTTTTCTGTATTTTTGATCAAATAAGATGAGCATAAGAGACTTCTTTTAACAACATTAAAAATCTTAATTATTCCAAACTTTTGATCAGTAGTGTACACAGACAGAGTAGTTTTTCCCATCATAGTGGGTTGAGTTCTTTAGGCATATTGCTGAAGAAGGGATTGATGACAAAACTAATAGATAGGCTAATTTTCATACATGTGCCACCCTCATTCTCTCTCTCTCACCCTCTCTCGCTCTTCCTGCAGTAGTCACTTTCCCAATACCCCCTTTTCACCTCTGCTTTATTTCAGTTGAGGTCCCTGTGGGAGGGGGTCTTGTCTTTGCCACTTCCTGTCTCCCCCCATCTGCCAGGTTGACAGCAGTCCCAGGGGGTTATGGGATGGAGAAGGGTGGGGGGTTGTTGGGTAGTTGGCAGAGTGTGGGGCGGGTGGACTGGCTTTGAGTCTTCAGCAGGAGTGGCTGGACTATTAGACCCCAGTCACACAGCTGTCCCTTCTCAACATCAGTAATTTGTTTTTAATGAGAATCATCACTGACCCTTGACTAATTCATTCATTCTCCTGCAGACTCCCTCGGCCTCCTTTCTTTTAGCTATTTTTTTTAATCCACAGGCCACTTCAGAATCACAGAAATACACACGGATTTTCTCACTATAGGATATTCATGTTCACAAACACAAATGGCTTTGAATACTGTGCATATAGATGCAAGTGGCTTTAAATAATACTAACTTGAACATTTTATTTCTTCATCCCACATAATTTGAAATTAACTGAAAAATATCTATAGTTTTGAATCATATTTTTAGGTTGATGTTATATATTACTTAGAGTCATTGCTGCATAGTACTAAAGACGTAAAAATAAAAAGTAGGAGAATTGTAGTTGAAATAGCTTGACACTCTGCAGTATTTTAGTTGTCTTGACCTCTTAGTTGTCTTATGTTGAAGGCTGCGTTCTCTGGAGGTCAATTTTTGGCCACATGCATCATTAAGGCTGCATCATTTCAGAAAAATAACCATTACGTACTAAAGTATGAAAGAATTTAAAGAAATTTACTGCTCACTAGGAATAACAGTCAATTTTATAATGGCTACTTTCCTAAACTTTGGGATCCTCGATGACGTATGTGGCCGACAGATGCGAACTCCACAGGGAACATCCTTCGAAATGACACAGCTAGTATCTAGAAATGGTTAGTTATGAAGTTGTTTGTAAAAGTAATAGCCTAAGAATTTTTTTTACTTCATATCAATATCAGAGCATTTTAGAGTGTTTTTTTGCATAAAAACATGATAGATGATCATTTCTTGATAAAAGTTCTGCAACCTTTATTAATGCTACTTTATTAATGTTATTGGTACTAAATTAACTTACATAAACTGTTCAATTTGTTTAAGAGTTCTTAAAAAAAAAACAGTATTAATATTATTGGCTTATTAGCAAGAATTTCAATACTAAAATTTTCTGCAAGCACATTATCTGTTAATTTTGCAAACACTTTCTTTACCTTAAAACAATGTGTAATTCAACACCTGTGAAAAAAATACCAGTAAAATTCCTTCATATTAATACAGTTGTCATAGCTGTGTGCCAATCCAAAACAAATGACTTAACATAAACAGTCTATATTAACATAAACAGTCTTTATTAAACTGACAGAACATACCGGAGAATCTCAGGAGAATAACAACTTCACACATATACTAAGATGATGACTGACAAAGAACCGAACAAAACAGTATGTACAAGGGAACTAAATGAGACACAGGTGTAATTAATTAGCAACCAAGGAAACTAACAATGGAATTAACATGACTAAACTGAAAGGAAACACAGGCACATGAATGAAAACACAAGAACATAAAACATAACCCTGGCATTACTCCCCCATCCCTGCACTGTAAAGATAAGCCCAAAGGTGGAGGGAGGAAGGGAGGGGACAGGGAACTGGAGGAGCTTGCTTAGTGGAACTCCAGGGTGGAGCTGACAGAGGGAGGAGTCAAGGTGGAGCCCTGATGGGCCTCTTGAGTAGAGCCTGGGACCGGTGGCGGAGCTGGATGTAGCAGAAAACCCAGCAAAACTGATGGGTTGATGGCCCAGGGCGACATCGCCTGCCAGGAAGTCCAAAGACGATCTGGCAGCTTGTGGGAGCGAGGTGGAGATGAGGACCTAGCAGAATGGAGTGATGCCGGAGGGAAGGAGGAGCCCGGTGGAGCTGAAGGAGTGGAGGGTTGAGGTGCAGCCAAAAGCCCGCAAGTCCGTGGCGAGGGAGTACAAAGCCAAGGTGGAGCCGAAGGGCTAATAGTCTGAGGTGGAGACGTGGGCCTGAGGCCTGAGGACCAGCCTGCGGATCCACCTCACAGAGCCATGCTAGTGTTAAAGAGGCCTGAGCCAGAGAGCTGGGAGTCAGTAGCGCGGGTGGAGCTAAAGGGTCTGCGAGGCACCAGCAGAGCAGGTGAGTCCAGATGGATGGACAGAGTCAGCAGAGAGGATGGGAACAAAGGGGTAGGGAGATTACAGGGTTGAACTGGGTCATCAAACAGTTTATTTGGAGCAGACTGAGGGATGGCAAGTTCAGGGGTGGGAATAAGGGTGGGAGCTGGCTCTGTATCAAAATCAATGAGCCAGTACTCCTCCACGGGCTCAGGTGTGGATTGTCCCAACACCACTGATTCATGGGTGGATCTGACGATGGGCTCTGGCTTTGGGATGGACATGGCATACGGCTCTGGCTTTGGGATGAACGTGATGGCTGACTCTGGCTCCATGGCTGTAGGTGCCTCAAGCTTGTGGTCCATGGCGAGCACTGGCTCAGGCTCCGGATTCGTGGGGAGCTCAGGCGTTGTCGCTGGGTCTGTGTTGGAAGATCTTCCCTGAGTTCCAAGGCTCTCCGGGCTATGAAGATGAGGCTTCCAATCTAGAGTGGGCAGGGAGATGGCTGCTGGCGATGGTACATGCTCTGCCTCTGGGGAGTCGGAGTTTATGGTGTCTTCATCAACGACTCCCACTATGAAGGTGGATCCACACACCCACATTTCTTCCATCCCGCTCCAAAAGAGAAACTTCAGAGCCTCATCTTCCCAGTGTGTCTCATGGTACAAATCCAGGATCTTCTCTGCAAACTCCTCCAAAAATCACTGTCTTGTGATGGGTAATCTGTGTTATAATACTCACTTTGAAGGTCGGTCATTGTCACAGCTGTGTGGCAATCCAACACGAATGACTCAGGTATACTGACGTAAACAGTCTTTATTAAACTAACAGAACACATTGGAGAATCTCAGGAGTAATGACTTACACTTCACACATATACTAAGACGATGACTGACAAAAGAACTGAACAAAACAGGAAGTATATATACATAAGGGAACTAAATGTGACACAGGTGTAACTACGGTAATTAGCAACCAATTCAACTAACAAAGGAATTAACAAGACTAAATTGAATGAAAACACAAGAACCTTGAACATAACCCTGACAGCAGTACATTTGGCCCTATTTTTACAGACTTTTCTTAGAGTGTAAAATATGAAAGAATGAAAAAGACTTTAAATCAACTACTGTTCTCTTACCAATTATAGCTAAATTAAAACTACGATGGAATAAAAAACTTGGATTTCAGTTCCGATAAAGCTACTCAGTAATTCATCTTTTTCTCAATGTCTCATTAAAGTGTAGGAAACAAATGTGTGCTTGCTTAGCTTCAATATCAAGTGCAAGGTAACACATGGATATAGCGGAAAATCTCTTGTGCAACAAGACAAATAGAGTGGCATAAAAAACAAAAGCTCTGTGATGAAGGATTGTTCACCAACCCTTGTATCAACTCCCTGAACACAACAAAACAAACCCAAGCCAAAACAACAACAACATGTCTCTTGTCGTGTCTCCAGTCTGTCACACGGGTGTCTCTGTCGATGCTCTCCCCCGTCGCCACAGTGACTCGTAGGGTCTTGTCGGGTCCCCTCTCTTCAGAGCAAGATCCGTAACCTTGTCTCGTATTTCCCTCCGACTGAATCCCCCATGTTTCCCCTACTTCTGACAAGCATTTATGACCTTGCAACCCATCTCTCTCGCTGGGGAGACCCCATCCCTCTTTTCTTCTCCATCCATAAGTCATCCCCCACGCTTTCACGAGCATCTTCTCTAAACAACCTGACACGGTTTAGTCGCTGTGGCGCAGAGTTGACAGAGGAGAGGTAACCATGCCAACGATCCCATCTAAGAGCATGCTGAAGGTTAAAAGTAGGAACAAAGCTCTAGACATGCACTTTAGTTTATCCCATTTCATTTACCTCCTACTATTGTCTTTTTTTCCCTGGCTTTATGATGTCACATTTTTTATTATTTTGACATCGATATTCTCATAAATCATTTCATATTCCTTTATATAATATACTGTATGCGTGAACTTTTTTATATTCATGTATACACAAATCATTCGAATATGCTGTTTTGGTGCAAGAAACATTTGTTATTATCAATAATGCAAATAGCTGTTTCCACAAAATATTTTTATATTTGTAATATGCTTATGCATAAAAAGTTTGAAAGAACAGAATTTGAAATTTAAATATTTTGCAACATTATACATGTCGTTACTGTGACTTTTATCAGGTTAATGTGTCAATGTTGAATAAAAGTATTAATTTCTTTATAAACCCCTAATTTATTTCCCTTCATTCTCTGTAGAAACAATCTTATAAACAATACATTTTGTGTTGTTGCTTTAAATAATTTTTTTAAAATTAAAGTTCACTTTAGTTGTGGTTAGTTGTAATAAATAGAAATTATGAAAACTCTCAATTGAAATTTATAATACTTTAAAGGAATAAAAACAAAATGGAAAATTTTGTCATTATTTACTCTCCTTAATGGAACTTAATTTCTTGTAATTGTGACTTTATACACTCATAAATGTTTTTCTTAATGTGAAGAACATTTTATAACCTAAAGAGCCTTTTTTTTTTCCAGTATAAAGAACCTTTTGTGCATTGAAAAGGTTTCATGGATGTTAAAGGTTCTTCATGGAACCATAGATGCATACCTTTATTTTTAAGAGAGTAAATTGCAACTTTGTTTCATGTAATTACAACTTTATATCTCATAGTGTGACATTTCTGTATTCCTGATATGCTCTTGTTAGCTTGCTTAAAACCCAGTTTCATCAGGGCTTTTGAGTACATTGATATAATTAAAATAATCTGAAAGTATACAAAGAAAGTTTATAATTATTGGTTGAACTCCCTAGCTAAAAAAGAAGAAAAAAAAAAGAAAAAGAAGAAGAAAAAAAAACTTGAGCGTGAATGCCTCAAATGCTTATTTACAGCTCACAGATATGATAGATTTATATATTTCACTGCCATTTTTGTGAAAAATTGATTAGTAGTGCCTTTTCTTCTCTCCCTATATCTCTTGGATCTTCTTTCTCCACTTTCTCTCAGAGTGTATCGCCTCTCCTTCTCTTTCGTTCTGTTGCTTCCTCTCTTTCAGCAGGGGGGCTGACACACAGGGGAGGGGGGCACAAAACCAGCCAGGCAGAACCGACAGAGCGAGAGATGGAGGGAAAGAGAGAGCAAGAGAGAGCTGGGGCCTCTGATTTTGTGACAGCCAGCAAAGGGAAAGTGTTCCCCAGGGAAAGGGAGAACGAGGGAGACGGGAAAAGAGGGAGAGAAGGAGATAAAGGGAAAACTACACTGAAGCAATGGAGGAGAAAAACTGTCACAAATCGACACTTCCACCTAGCCAATTGGACCTTTTAGGCTCCTACACACTACATGTGCAGTATAGGATGTGAAATCCACCCACAGACTAAAGAGTTTGAACAATTTTACATGCATAGCTAACATTTCTATTGTCTTTTCTTAAATTTCAGGAGGTGATTTCTCTGGCAGTCCATACTCCCATCCACAGTATTCGACATACAATGAGTCTTGGAGATTTGCAAACCCCAGTCTACTAGGTAAAATCAGCTGAAACCACAACCATCTGGACCTTGATGGAGAAAACTTGCTCTGCCCATACATTTGTAATAATGTGTTTTAAAGGAATAATTCACCCAAAATGAAAATTCTGTCATTATTTACTCACCATTATATGGAAGCCAACTACTGCCTCAGAATAAAAACAATAAATAAAAAGGTAATTATGACTTTTATATCTCCCATTATAATTTTATATTTCCAAACTGCGACTTTCTCGTAAATGCAACATTACATTTCACAATGAGACGTCATATGTAACACTTCCAACTTTATATCTCACAGTAAAACTTTTAATGCAATTAAAATAATTTGTCCTCATCTGTAATTTCATCCTCCATTCTGCATATTTGAACTAGTTAGGACTCATGCTAGAACCAATGGACATGAATTAGATTTCAGGGTTCAGTGAAAGGGAAGATTATCGGTAAATTTAACCGCTACCATTCACCGCAACATACACTACCATTCAGAACAAAAAATATAGGATTTTTTGTTCTTTTTTTAAAAGAAACTAATACTTTTGGTTTTATTATACTTTTTTCAGCAAGGATGCAATAAATTGTTCAAAAGTGACAGTAAAGGCATGTATAATGTTACAAAGAAAGCCATTCTTGGGTGAACTATTCCTTTAAGGGGAAAATAAAATGCACTGGCTTAGAGTGCTTTATGAAGAATTCATTTATAGTCTATAGCTCTAAAATAACTGCATTTGCTGTGAACTATAAACTTACTGTTGTATGTGTGTGCACTTTGCTGTTCTTAGTGTTCCAGCAGGAGTACGGTTCTTTATTGGGCTCGGAGAGAGCAGCTTCATCGGGTCTATTCTCCGGCCAAACCCCACAACCCACAGGTACCAAAACACCCATGCCATCAGAGGGGGATGTGTGGGTGGTTTGATGTTTGAAACATTGTTGGGTTAGCATGCCATATGTTTCTGTATGTATGGTGCACAGAATGAGCGGTTTAGAAGAACCTGCCCTGATCAGCAAAACCTCAGACTGACACATCTGTCAAGAGCAAGGTGAAGGGGCATTGGCTTAAAAACAGTTCTATGTGTGTAAGAGAGAGCCACAGAGCTGACCTTAACGTTCCCAATGGAGAAGGGATTCCTTGGAGATTCCATGGTTTTTTGCTTTGTGTGTCAAGAAAGAGACCCTGATTTGACAGTGTTTGTGTGAATTGCTCCTAGGCAAAGTTTATAGTGTCTATTAGGGCTGGGATATATAGCTAAAAAAAAAAAAGTCTTGACATTTTTCAATATTTATGTATTTGCTTTGAAATGGCTTAACTTTATTCTCCTTAATCAGATAAACCAAATGCAATTTCCACCATAGCATGTAGATTATGAATGTTTTAAGATGTAAAATACAGTAAAAAATGCTGTAAGAATTAAATATTTTTATGTCGTCAAACCAAAATTTATTCAGACACCTTGAACATTTCATTCATTAATACAGTCTATTCACTATAGTTAAAAAAAAAAATGGTAATAAAATATGACAAGATCTCAGAGTTAAACTGTATCAGAAAAAATAATCTTAATTATGTCAGATAACACTTAAGCAAAACATGGTCATGTCAAAGTGTCTGAATAATTTTTGGTTCCAAATTTTTATCAGTTTTACTGGTGGTCCACTGTATGAAGAATTTTTAGGTATAATATGTCACAGTTTACTTTATTTTGCTATCCTCACTTACATAAATGAACTATAGTGTCCTGCACTAGTAAAAATATATAAAAAATGTCAAATTGCTGATTCAGAGTTTTGAACTGATTTACCCAACATGTCCTCCAACCAATACAACCATATAAGTCGTTTGTCACTTCCCTGAAATACGACCCATAGGAGCATTTGCTAAAGTTATGCCCCTATCGACAACAGGACACTTTCATTTTAATGCATTGTACCCTTTTTATATGCGTCTTATTTCGGGTAGTAGTCGTTAATAAAAATAAATTAGTTTGGCTAAATGGAAATAGGAGAAATGGTGTAAAAAGTCCACACATTGCATTTAAATGAACACGCATTTTGTTTGGTAACGACAGTTATACGTCATTTCATGAGGACAGACGTAACACGACACTGTCAATATTTTTACGCCAGCTAGAGGGCGCTTGACTTTAAAACGTAAATTTAGGTTGTAATAAGGTGCTTGAAAAACGACCTATAGGGTCGGTTTTTTTTGGAGGACAGTCTCGATTTACTTAAAGGTGGTACAGAGGATCTTTTCGTCGACTGAGTTTTTGAAATGAGCGCATGCGTAAGAACAGCCCCCCTCCTTCACAGCTCTTTTCGAGTGAACGCCTCCCAAAACTCGTTGCACGAGTATTGGAACACGAGTGTTTACCACCGGCATTCGCTGTGTTATTAAGCCGGGCACACATTTAACGACTAGCTAAAACATTCTAAGACTATGCTCAACATACAGCGATTGTTTCCTGCTCCTGAAGCAGATTTATATACTTTCACATGGAATTTGAACACCGACTGTAATCGCAGACTGAACGCAACTGGCTCTGACTGGACGCATTAGAGCGCGATCAGTCATAAGTATCAATTTACATTCATAATCAGCCTTACAATCGCTAAGTGTGTGCGCGACTTAAAGCCGCGAACACACTTAGTGGATTCATTATGTCGGACTCACCGCAGGTAACTCATAATCTGCAGTTGTAACTCCTGTCTCCTGACAAAAACATTGCATGCGGTGCCTGTGGAGTGTGGAAAGTTACTGGGGCGCGCAGCCGCGCGTCTCTCACAAGGAACGTCATGGCAGTGATTGACAAGCCAGAGGGCCAATCGTTTACGCGATCATCGATTGGCTGATGTTTTTAACGCCCTACCTCGTGCACAGATGATGTATATTAATAATATTCCTTTCAGTGCACCTAATAAATAGTCTTTTATCAGTTAGTAAAGACAGTTTCAAGTAATATTGCAAAAATGTATAAAACAAAACATCCTATTTAGCACCTTTAAACAGAACTGGTTCACAACAAATTACAATTTAAATCATAAATGCAATTGAAATATTTGATTGAAATCTCTGTTTTAATGCTCTCATTTTAGTAGTGAGACAAGGAAGGATTGTGAAACTAGTGTACTTAAACTTACTGGGCACAAAAATAAAAAAAAACATTGAATCATTGCAATAATCTGTTCCATAATATCACTGTCAGCAAAATAATTGTGAATATAGTGCAAATTTGAAATATATCCCTAGTATCAATGACAACATGATATACCTTACGATCTCAAACCCTGTTTTTACCACAACACAAAAGCTACTTAATCACACTCACATAATCTTCATTTCCAGTGAAGACAAACACACACATCCACCATATTTCTCCAACACATATCTCCCAATTTCAAACTCTTTACCTCCGGCAACAAAGACTAAGCAGCATCGCTGTCCCTCCACTCCGTTATACCCCTCGCTCATGCCCGCTGTCTATGTGTAATAAAGAAAAATAATTCCTGCTAAAACTAAATATGATACTAAAGACATTTCTGGGTCTGAGGGGTCCATCAGCACTTAATGCCAACACAGACTGATCAAGATGGATCATGTGTCTTATAGAACAGAAATGGTCTTTTCCCAGCAGAAACTGAGCTGATGATGATGGTGTCATTTCAAATAAGAGGAAGGGTGACATGATTGTGGGGGACTGATAAATCAAAAGTACCCTGGACTGTAAATCCATCATCCTGTAATCATACATATTCTTTGTATTGAATGCATTGCTTCTTATTTAGCATTTATTTTAATGCGATCTGAAATTAACAGCAGTTTAAGATTATTTTAACAGGAGGGTGTGTTTAAAAATAAATGTAGTGCCACAAAATTGAGATTAAAGATTTCAGTTTCAAACAAATGTTGTTCATTCTATTCATCTATTTACCCTTGTAGGATCTCCATACTACTATAGCGCAGCCACACGGGGAGCAGGAACGGCAGCCACAGCAACTGCCACTGCCTATGACCGTCACTGACCAGCCGGGCAGAGGAGAAGAGGAATGGCGAAGGAGTGGGAGAAAAAAAAAAGAAAAAAAAGAGCAGCGAGAATGGATTGATAGCGCCCACATGAGACTGCTTACATATGGAAGAAAAGAAGTGGAGGAGGAGCAGGAAGGAGAATGGAGAAAGGGAAAAAGAAAGAAAGAGGTGACAATGTTTTCCTGCCAATTACAATCAATGGTCCAATCAGAAGCTTCAGCTGATGTGTCTAATTTCTGTTCATTAGTAGAAAGTATACACCCATTCACCTGTATTCCTATGGTCTCACCTCACACTAAGGGCCATTTACACGACACCGTTTTCAACTAAAAACAGAAATTTTTTTATGCGTTTTGATTATTCACTTACACAACAGCGTTTCGGGGGCCTGAAAACGCAAACTTTTGAACGTTTTTGAAAACGATACTGTTATCGTCTCCGTGTAAAATACAAAAATGCTAATTTGTGAAAAAGGTGATGTCATGCGCATGCGTATTACATGTTCAGTTTATAGGTGCGTAGTGTTGCTTTACAAAGTGACATTGCCAACTACTGGCCTGGCAGCATAATACAGCGTTTTTAGTCGCTTTCGCAGATCCTTGTGAACAGGGATCGTTTTGACAACATTGTCGTCTTTAAGCGAAAAAAGCAAAGAAAAAAAACTTTTCCGTTTTCAGTACATTGTTGTCGTGTAAACGTACCCTAAATCTGTTATTGCTTTGATTTATCTTCTGTCATTAAAGCCTTGCTTATCCTATCGTCTTTGCATCTCTATGCAGTCTGTTCTTATAGAGATGATCAGGTGTTGGGAGTTGGTACCAGACAATCTACTAGTGGCAGCTTGAGATGACCTACATGATTTGAGTTCATTTTTGAGTGTGAATGTGGCATCATAATCTGTTTTACTAGACTGTTTTACTAGTCTGCTAAAACCATGAATTGCTTTGGAGAGAACCTAAAGTATTAAGTGAACGGAGATTCAATAGAGTTGGACAGAAAACTCAGGTTGGAATATTGGCATTATTTACATTAAAATTAGCCAGCGTGAAGGACAGACCCATTTCACTATTGATCATGGGATGCTTCCATTTGAAATTGTAGCGTAATTATGGTAGAGTTAGGAGAGATATTACTGAAATCAGCCCTGATGCGTAAGCACAAGAATATTTGAGCCCTAAATTCTAATCTAGGAACCATTTAAACATAATGGACTCGTTAAATAAGATGGAAGTTTAGCATTAGTTGCGATGCGATGGCTATAAATGGGACTGTTTTGTGATTTCAGTCATTATGTTTGAAAATGGCAGCATTAAAGCACTGTTGTCATGAATGAGAGCATCTGTATTTTAAAGACTCCTCTCCTTCCTCTGTGTAGATAAATACTATTTACGTATGTACAGAATACCCTTATTCAACTGTACATTAGTAAGATTTATAGCTATTTATGATGGAGAGTAATATATATAATTGTGTGTAAAAGTTTACTGCAGACAAATGCTACAATGCTACTGCTAGCTGAAGATGTTGCCGTGGAATACGTAGCTGGTTCTCTTTTTAAATCCCTGATGTTTCATTCCAAATGCAAATCAGTTGCAATTAATAGAGCTTGCTGGCATTGAAGCGCTGACAAACTTTTGTAAAGTTGCTACATTTTAGAAGGGGAACACCGTTAGCGATGCTAATTTCCCCAACAGGAAGTGATGTCATACTGTCTGTCCATTCAAAACTCCTTAGCCTCCCCAAAGATACTCTTCAGTAGTGCAAATAGACACTCTTAAAAGCACAAAGTGACAAATCTGTTATCCGAGAATGACTTTTTTTGTTCATGCTCTTTCTCTTTGAGTGCATTTGTTTTTGAATATTCCCTTCATCCATACTGCGCCAAGACAATGCATGAGACCAAGGTGGAGGCCTTACCAAACTCTCTATGTAGCAACATCATGCTGTACATTCGTCCCTATTTGTCTGAGATATCCTGTACATCTATCACTTACAATGACAAGAGCTTTTGATATCATTATTGACTGATATATTGATATCTAACTTTAGATTCTAGTAGATGAGAAAAGACAAAAAGTGTGCTTTATTTAGCTATTGTCTGTGATGAGTGTTCCCAGTTCTTGATTTCCTTGTTTTTTTCAATACACTGTGCATTGCTGAGTAGCTTTTGAAAAAGGAGAACACTGTAGTTTTAGTAGTGAGTCACAAGCACCAAATCTTTGATGTGAAATAAGAAAAAAAAAGACAAAACTATGAATATATATATATAGAAGTTGATAGTTTTTATGTTTTTATGTTGTTGCTCTGGACTGTAAAGTAGTAATAGGATTACATTTGTTTGTAGACCATAAGTTGCACGTTATGCAACTCTAAAGAAACCCTTGATGCCGTTCACCACTAATGACTACTGGTGAACTTTGACCTTTTAAACTTTTAGTCGAGGCATTATGAACCTGAAGTACACCAGCTGAAATCAAGGACAGTGCCTTTATTTTTCTACCGAGTCATCCAGAATGACCATGTGTCACTAAATTGCGAAGCTGTCTGCATGACATAATGAGATCAGAGCTTGACCAACCAATCAATCAACCAATGCCACTGCCCACAATTTTAACAGTGTTTTTTCTTTTTTCTTTTACATGCCAGTTTTACAAACTAATTAAAACCCAGCAAACAAACTAGAGGCAAAAATTATACTCATATAATCTATTTAATATTCTAACAGCAAGTAAAATATGATTATTCATTAAATAAACCATTGTTCTATTATATACTTGTACTGCTACAACCCCAAGCAGTACAATGTTGTACTGACGAGTAATTTACACTAAAAACAGATTCAAAATGACAATATGAAGTTTTAGTCTACTAATTGCAAATTTATTATCAAAACTGACATATTCTAAGACCCAAAAGCTGTTTTATTTTCTGATGATATAACAGGGTACACTCTTAGAAGAAAAGGATCTATATAGAACCTTAGAGGGTTCTGTCAAGCGCATCATATATAAAACATTTTAGGGGTTCCCATCATGGGATCATTTAGTTTTAATTTTATGAATTAAACAGCTTGTTAACATACTTTATCAATAGAAAAAAAAAACTGAAATAAACTGTTAAACATTAAAGTATTATGCAATCATTAAAGACATTTCTCCTCTTATAAAACCTTTTTGGCATAGAGGGTTCTTTGTCAAGAACCTATAGGGTTCTATATAGAACCCCACTGAACCTTTTTTTCTAAGAGTGTACAAGAAATTCCTGATGGTAACATTAATTCCTTTCTCTTATAAGGATGGTTCACACAAAAATGAAACTTCATATCATTATTTACTCACCCTCATGTTTTTCCAAATCTGTTTCAACTGTTTTTGTGAATATACTGAAAGTCGGTCCAAAATAACACTGGACCTCATTGATTTTCATTATATGGACAATAATAATAATAAAAAATAACACATTTCTATATGCATAGGCATACAGGTTTGGAACGACGTGAAGGTGATTTTAGGTGATCTATTCCTTTAAGCACTGAGAATGAATGTTAGATTAATTATGAAGGGATTGCCTTGCCATTTATCTGACCATTTTTGTTTAAATAGTGGTTGTGTATTTCTGTTGGCTTAAAATAGAAAGATACACATTAAACACACACACATGCAGTCCTTTTGTCCTTCGTCAGGTCATGAACACGCCACACCTCTCCATCGACATGATCAAAACCTGCTGCGCCAGCAAAATCGAACACCTTTCTCTTTTCTCATCCCCTCTTATTTCAATTTCTTATTTCCACCCCCACTCCACTCCCTTTTCCTCTCTGGTGCACCTTTAATCTCATCAGATCCTCCTAACCCCTTAATCCAATGACATTAGGATTAGAAATTCTACAAATTAGCTGTTGATCACCTTTATAAAAATCCCCATTTTCTCTGAGCAGATTATGATCACATGCATTTAGGTTATAAATAGCATGCATTAAAAATCTTGGTTTTAGATTATTGGCATACAAGTTCATTTAATTAGTCTTATTTTTTTCATTCACTCTCATTCTCATCACAAATACGTGGCAAAATAGAT
Source organism: Anabarilius grahami (assembly GCA_003731715.1). NCBI lineage: Eukaryota > Metazoa > Chordata > Actinopteri > Cypriniformes > Xenocyprididae > Anabarilius > Anabarilius grahami. The sequence continues at coordinate 6,452,217 of RJVU01075617.1, forward strand.
ACCTGGCTTTCAATTAAACCTAAAAACAGTAGTTTACTCTTTAAAATATGGCTTATGGCTCTATATCTAAAATGTTTCCAAAGTAAAAGCTGAGCATCATGAATGATACACATTCATTCAAATGCCATTTCCCAAACAAGCAAAAATTGGTTCACAATCCTAAAACAGTAATATATTTAGTGATGTATTGATTCTACAAGCTGTACATCCACATCAACATTAAAGGTTTCCCAATCAAAGCAGACTTTTAAAAACAGAGGACTTGGTTATCACCTTATTGTGGCCTTCTGTGTACAATCGGAAGCTCCTTCTGTAATTACTTGCTAATAATTTCTTTCCCAATGGGTTCATAAGTATTTTTTACTCAGTTTTTGAAGTAAAGATTAAAGATTTTAAGAAAGTTTGAAACATTTTGACGAATTTGATAACAGCAATCAGTTCAATTCAAAAGAAAAAGAAAAAGAAAGAAAAAAAAAATGAATAAAATCAGTCCAATAACATATCTGTAGCATCCACCAAAGTTAGAGATGCCCGGTTTAAAAGTATTCTCTGGTGAGCGTTGCAAAATTTTTCAAATTATGAAATAACCAACATGACAGGAAGATGAAGGCAACAGATATTTGCAATGAGTAAATGAATGAACTGCTTCTTTAAGAAATGTGTATGTTTTTTATTGAATTTTCTAGTAGTAAAAAACTCTTGGTGTTTTTCTCTGCGTATTGTGTGTTGTCTTAATATTTGAATGTATTTACTGCGGAACAAAATTTGCCAAAGATATCATGTCATTTGATTTCAATCTTTTTGGTTCTTCATGACTTAGCTTATTTCTTCATTTTATCAAAATCTGTCCACAAGCTGGAAATAAATGTGATTTGATATTAATTTTCTAATGGAATTATATTGTTATTGTTATAATATTATTGTTATTTTTATTATTATGATTTTTATTTGTTTGTTTTACTGTTGTTCAGGGTTATTCAATTGTCTGGCATTCCTCCTAATCCCTGATACAGGGTCATAGGCTATGTGCATATGAGTGAATGTTGTTTGTGAATTATCAATTTACGTATGTTGTAATGTGAAACTAAGAAGTAATTATTTGTAAATATTGGCCATAATTTTATTGGTTCATCAGAATAAAAGTAATTTTTTAAGTTCACAGCTTGTATTAGTATTAATCAAAAAAGCTTGACTTTTGTGATATATGTCTTTGCCCAGTTATGTATTAGAAACATATGTATATACGNAAAAAAAAAAAAAAAGTAGGCTAAATCGTGCGCACGATTTACTTATTCGTTCCCTCGATTTATAAATCTTGTGCACAATTTACTAATTTGTTCCCTCGATTTGCTAAATCATGCGCACGATTTTTTAAATCAAGGGAATTAATTAGTAAATTGTGCACGTGATTTGGCAAATCGAGGGAACGAAATTGTAAATCATGCGCACAATTTACTTTTTTCCTTCATGTCATGTGTGGGGCTCCATATGTATAAGATATGGAGTTGGGGTTGTTTGCGGTAAAGTGAATGAGATGCGACTAATACAGTGCCATTAATATGGAGTTGGTCCCCCTTTGCAGCTATAACAGCTTCCACATTCCGGGAAGTTTCTGTGGGAATTTTTGTCCATTCATCCAGTACAGCATTTGTGAGGTCAGGTACTGATGTTGGATGCCACCTTTACAATAAGTCAGTTCATTTCATCCCTGCTATATATTTCACGGTCAACTGTAAGTGGTATTATTGGAAAATGGAAGTGTTTAGGAACAGCAGCATCTCAGCCATGAACCAGAAGACCACGTAGAGTCACAGAGGGGGGTCACCGAGTTCTGAGGCTTAAAAGTCATTAAAGCTTTGTTGACTCCATAGGTGAAGATTTGCAAACTGGCATTAAGATCAGCAGAAAAACTGTGCAACTGGAGTTTCATGGAATGGGTTTCCATGGCTGTGCTGCTGCATGAAAGTCTCTCATCACCAAGTACAATACCAAGCATCGGATGGAGTGGTGTAAAGCACACCGCCACTGGACTCTGGAGCAGTGGAAACGTTCTGTGGACTGACGAATCACTGAATCACGAATCTCTGTTTGGCAGTCTGATGAGTGAGTTTTGGTTTGGCGGATGCCAACATTACATACCTGACTGCATCATGCCAACTGTAAAATTTGGTGGAAGAGGGATAATGGTATAGACTGTTTTTCAGGGGTTGGGCTAGGTCAGGGGTAGGCAAGTTCGGTCCTAGAGAGCCGCTGTCCTGCAGAGTTTAGCTCCAACCCTGAAAAAAAACCTTCTCCTGCCTATAGCCTTAGTAATCCCGAAGAGCTTGATTAGCTTGTTCAGGTGTGTTTGATTAAGGTTGGAGCTAAACTCTGCAGGACAGCGGCTCTCTAGGACCGAACTTGCCTACCCCTGGGCTAGGTGAAGGGAGTGAAGGGTAATCTTAATTCTTCAGCATGCCAAGACATTTTGGACAATGCAATGCTTCCAACTTTGTGGGAACAGTTTGGGAAGGAACTGTCCTATTCCAGCATGACTTTGCCTCAGTGCACAAAGCAAGGTCTATAAAGACATGATTAGAGGAGTTTGGTGTGGAAAAACGTGACTAGCCAGGTCTTGCCATCCAACATCAGTGCCTGACCTCACAAATGCTCTACTGGATGAATGGGCAAAAATTCCCACAGAAACATTGGAAAGCCTTCCCAGAAGTGTGGAAGCTGTTATAGCTGCAAAGGGGGGGCAGACTTCATATCAACGTCTATGTATTTAGAATGCAATGTCATTATATTCCCTGCTGATGTAATAGCCAGGTGTTCCAATATTTTTGTCCATACATACAGACACATAAAGTTTATATTAAAGTACAATATTTTTAATGTCATCTCCTCTAATATGCACAACTCCAGTGTTGACTGTGTGTGACAATATTGCAGGGCATTCCAAAGGAATTTATTTTCAAGGCTGCAAGCATATCTTTTTAATGATGTGTACAGAAATGAACCATTTTAACCAGAAATTAAAAGGATATTTGTATGGCTAAATGGAAAAGCACTCTAGCAACTATTTACAATTTTGTCTGTCTTCTTTCTTTTAACAAGCAATGAAGTTATATTGCTACAGACATGTAGGCTAAATAGAACTAGATATGACACAGGTTTCATAAACCTAATTAAAGAAACACTTTCAAAAGACAACTGCAGTGTTTCTAAACAAGAGAAATTAATCTACTTCCCTCTATAGCGCCACATAAACACAGCCTCCCCACTTTGTGAGAATGGAGCTTACCAGCGCTTCAATTTTGGCTGGTGGCCTGGTCCACAGGAGGTCTTGACAGGGGGTGATAATGGACCACAAACTGCAATACAACAACAACACGCCACACACATGCGAAAAACAGCTTCGGCCCAGCTGGATACACACTCAGCACCAGCTGGGATTTGGTCGCGTGCCAGGTTACCATGTCTCTTGCACACATTCAGTAACAGTTTTGGGTCACTGCCCGGATACCTAGTTTGCCAGGTTGGCACTTGTGATATTTTGGTGCTTGGGTGCATTCCCAGATTAGAAGCACAGTGGCAAACTGTGATTTCTGCAGAGCTTGAGTCTCAGCCAGATAACATGATGAATGAGCACTTCAAAGCAGAGGAGTTCCTCAGGTGTGTACTTTTGTGACTCTGGATACTCTGGATACAGTGGATCATTCTCTCCTACCAGCCCTTTCTAAAGCTCATTAAAGCATCCAGAAGTTACCTACATAAACATGCAGTTGTGTCCCACAAAACCTTATACGTAACTCCCAAATTGATGCCAATAAACATTTTCTGATTTCTTACAGATATTCGCTCAGGGATTACTTAAAATATAATGGGCATAATTACCAAAGCAATGTAGTACCACCAGCTGAACATCCCCGATGAAAAGACCAGCATGACAACATGGAATGCTGGTGTGCTGGCCTCCCCATCAGGTTGCATAAATTCCATTTGAGAATCCTTAGAGGTAAAAAAAAAAAATAGTTACAAATGAGCTATCCACATTCATTTAAGAGCTATTTTATTCATGTGAATATCACATTAAAATAATTTGGTCAAAACTCGATCATAAAGACATTATCGCTTTATATAGCTGAGCACATCAAGTACAGTAAACATAAGCTGGAATGCAAGAGATTTGTTCTTGTGCCTCAAGCATGCACAACTGAGCTTATCTTTGCCATATTTGATGTGCTCTATGGACATGCGTTGATCAATGTGTAAAAAAAGCCTAAATTAAAACTTTCAATGGACGGACAAAAATAATGAGAGAATATTCAGACCAATATCATGATTAGGAGTGTAATATTGCCTTGTTTTGAGTGAAGTGGTTGAGTATGTTATTCAATGACTCACTCACTCGTTGCCACCAACTGGTGTAATGATGTAACATGCAGACGAGTCCCCAAATGCACCAACTGACAGTCATTTGCACAAACACAAACAATTAAAAATCCAAGTGACGTTGGACTGTATACAACAACTTTTGGAATGACGCTCGGCCATCCAAAACTTTTCATTATGCAGTTGATATTTATATCACAGTTACACAAATGACTAGACTGGGTAAACCCAGCCTGATCTGCCGGCGATTTGATTTCGCCCGGCAACTCAGTCTGGAAACCCGTACATTAATTTCTACTGCTTCTGTTACACTTTTGCAGGAACCAATCACAGACTGGCTTATCCACCTTGCTCGCTATTGGCGGGTATAACACGATGACGATAGAGAAGTGACAGCAAGCAGCTTTTTGTTTACAATGAACATGGCGGCCACCGAAGCGCAGCAACCAGTTGATGCCGCTGTCGATGCTGTTTTAAAAGATTTCAAAGGCAACAACAATTCATAAAAAAGAAGGATGTGTTTGCCTTACTACCGACCGGCTTTGGTAAAAGCCTAACCCCGCTGCAAAGTACGTCACCCGGATCCTTGATCTGATTGGTTGAAGGACTATCCAATTGCGTGAATAATGCTCGTTGATCACGCCTCTTGTACAGTAGAAAATACATAGCAGACTCCCCAGACCAATGTTCAATTTTAAATTGAGCTTGGTCCGGTGATAGCCAGACAAACAAATGACGTGCATTTAAAGTATTCAGCATGCTTCAGTAGGGGAATATGTAGGGGGAAAAACATATGTGAACAATATATCCACATTTTTTAATTACATCCACACCACACTATCCTTAATAAGACACAGGGAGCTATAATTGAGAGCATACACCAATATATAGATAAATATAATTCAGAACTGAATTTTAGTCTACAAACTAAAATGAATCATCTGTGTTGGACAACCTGTGTTCAAGCCTGATTAAATAAATAATCATGACATTTTTATTTTTCCTGTCTATTTTATTTGCTCTTGCTCTGCGAGAAGAGCACGAGTGGGAGAGATAGCCATTAGAGGGCCAAGAAGCCATGCAAATTAACGTCACTCACAGAGCAGCTACTTCTGCGTGTGTGTGAGTGGAAATGGAGGGTGCTGGTAAGGTAATTGCTAGAGTCTTATTAAGACAGAGGAGTGTAAAGCTGACGTGCAGGTGAAGACACTTGCAGGCACACACATACACGTACACACACGCTTACAAGAGGACGCACATGTTCTCTCCCCCTCATACACAAGCAACTTGAGTTACTTGATTACTAAGAGTTGCAGTTTCTTTTTCTCTCACATTCACACATGCTGATGGTCGTGAGTGGGCCTTAGGGGAGGCTAAGAGGTGAACAGTCATTTTCAGGAAAGTGAACTCCCTACAGTAATTAGTTTAGAGAAGTACTAGCTCTTATTTAAAACTTTTAAATGCCTAAAGAAGTTAGTTGGTATTAAAGGTCTTTCTATATACTCAGCAATTGTAAGATAAGGAAATTTTCTGTTAAATTACAAACGATTTGTGTTGAGGGCAAATGATGGTGTTTCTGAAGCATGTTTGCAACATCAAGGTTGTTCGTTTGATTCCCAGGGAGCATGTGTTGATGAAAATGTATACATTGAATGCATTGTAAGTTATGAAAGCCTATTTCTATACCTCAGAGAGAGAGAGAGAGAGAGAGAGAGAAAACAATAAAAAAGTAACTCTAAAATAAAGTTTTAAATAAGAAATAAAGTCACATTGTGAAATATAGTCTCATTTAAAGAGATAGTTCACCCAAAAATTTAAATTCTGTCATCATTTACTCACCCTCATGTCGTTCCAAACCTGTATGACTTTCTTTTTTTCTGCGGAGCACAAAAGATGTTTTGTAGAATGTTGGTATTCCTTTAAGAGAAATAAATAAGTAATTATAATAATTAAAGTCACAATAAATTACGAGATATAAAGGCATATTTGAAAGAAATAAAGTCACAATTACCATTTTATTTACTCTGAGGTGGAACAAACTACAACAAATTTATATTTTTTGCATTGATCCAATAGCAAAAGATAAAATCCATGATTTCTATGACTTCAAAAAGAGGGGGGAAAAAAATACAGAGACCTTGATTACGGTAGTCAGAAGAGAGAAAGAGTTGTCAAATAAGCCGTCATTCCCTCAGCCATTATATTAGAAACGCTCTCGTAACAGCATTAACTAGTTTTCTGAAAAGGCAGTATAAATACAAATATATTACAAAGTTTTTTTATATTACAACAAGTATGGTTTTATAAATAAAAATATGAAAAAGTACCAGATTTACAATGTTAATAACTGTGAAAAGGCCAATGTTTAATTTAACATCACCCTGATTTTAATTTTCAACCAAAATTCAACATCTGTCCAGTGTTGGAGGTAGACATCAAGCCAATGTTAGATTTTGACGTCAACTTGATCTTCATTTCCAATCAAAATTCAATGTCTGTCCAGCATTGGAGATTGACGTCAAGCCAACGTTGGGTTTCGACATCAGCCCAATTTTCATTTCCAGTGAATCACATGATGCAAAAAGCATGCATAAAGCAGACATAAAAGACAAGCATTTCCACAGTTTCCACGTGTCTTTATGACATGGAAAATGTAGATTGTTTCAAATATCAGTCATTTGCTGATGGGATATCAGGGGACAAGGACTACCTTACAGTGTGCACTGCGATTTAATAAGACATTGCTCACATAATGAGTAACCATCGAGTGCTTGCTATCGTCCTGCTATCTCACACACACACACACACACACACACACACACACCTTTCACTCTTCTCTAACCTACTTCTCCATTCTCATTTCTAAAATGCACAACAGAGTAAAAGTTAAGTTCAAGTATGTGAACATTTGTGTGTGCATTAAAGGGTTAAAACAAATGTTGATCTAATCGTCTAACTAATGCTCCAGTGAGCTGTACAATTTCCTTGTCTTTTCTTATGCCTGTAAAACTGACACTCATGACGAGTTGGAAAAAAGAAAGGAGGAAAAAAGAGGAGAGAAGTGAGCTGACAGGCAAAAGACCCTCTCATCCAGCTGTCTGACCCCCCCCTCGCTCTCTCTCTCTCCGTCTCTCCCAGAGGGTTTGTCCTTCTGGTCTCGTCCATGATGAATGGACCTGTCGAAAGAAACTCATCCTAGACCCAATTAGAGACAGAGAGAGGAAGAAAGACAGAGAGAGAGAGAGTGCTGTGAGGGGGGGATGAGTGAGAGTAAGAGACGGTGACAGCGAGAGAGAGAAAGAATCCCAAACACAAGTAAGCTATGCAGGAAAGAGCTGTATTATTTTAGTCTATACTCACTTTCATAGCAGGGTTTCTGCAGTGGTTCATACATTGCAGTGGTGAATATCCCCTAGTTATTTATTTTCATGCATCATTTGACAATGAAAATATGTAACTAGTTTTATATTTTAGGAGGGGGACTGCAAGATCATCAGATTTTGACCTGCTTTACATCAGTTTATATTGTTTATTTATACTCTATTGAAAGTAAATGAAATTATTATCATCACATTAAGTTGCCATTGTATCTTTTGTATTGATAGATGTATAAATCTTTAAAAATATTTGAAATTTAAATTCATTTGAAAATTATGTAATAAATATTTTATCATTGTTACCAGAACTTAGAAGGTAGTATGAAACAAGAACAAAACTATCAAATTCTGGAAATGAGTAAAAAAATAATAATGATTAACATTTTAATCTAAAACTTGAACTTTGACAGTTCCTGTAACACCGTCGGAACACCAGTTCGCTGCTGTAACACCGTCGGAAAACTTCTCTGTTTTACGGATGGATAGAACAGCCGAAGCCGGTAAAAGCCGTGGAGGTGGTGTATGTTTCATGATTAACGAGAAATGGTGTGACCCCATGAATATCTCCACTCTGTCGCGCTCNGCCCATTTCGGCGGGAAGATTCGCGCGCTCTTCGCCTATAGGCTGCGCGGCCGTGCCGCGCCGTCATTGGTTCAACGACTTGTCTATGAGTGAACCAATGACGGTGCAGTTGCACTGCGTTATTGAAAAAGGCTTCAGTAACGGGGAAAAAGGGAGACTTTTCCCCATACGCAGTACGAAGTGGAGTATCGAAAGGGAACCACAGTTTCTGCAAAAATACCATAGTTACAGTTACTACAGCAGGGGTTTTAAACTATTTGATGTGAATATCTCCTAGTTATTTATTTTCATGAATCATTTGACAATGAAAATATGTAACTAGTTTTATATTTTAGGAGGGGGATTGCAAGATCATCAGATTTTGACCTGCTTTACATCAGTTTATATTGTTTATTTATACTCTATTGAAAGTAAATGAAATTATTATCATCACATTAAGTTGCCATTGTATCTTTTGTATTGATAGATGTATAAATCTTTAAAAATATTTGAAATTTAAATTCATTTGAAAATTATGTAATAAATATTTTATCATTGTTACCAGAACTTAGAAGGTAGTATGAAACAAGAACAAAACTATCAAATTCTGGAAATGAGTAAAAAAATAATAATGATTAACATTTTAATCTAAAACTTGAACTTTGACAGTTCCAAAAATACATATTGTAAAATCGATCTATTTTTTCCTCAAGTTTTCCATGGACCACCTATTAAAGAAAATTAAATTAATCACACATTTTTAGCCTATATTTTAAATATTTGTTTGAAAGAATCATCTTTTTCATCTTTTTTTGAAAGAAGGCCAATACCAATACTGCTGCTGATATTGATTTTTCCCCCCTCAATTTTAGCCATTAATTATAGGCATTCAGCATTACAATATAATTGAAAGCTATCAATTTTAACATATATTAGGCTTTAAAAAAATATAACAACTTTTAATTTAAGTGAACTTAAAACAGTCTTTACATAAACCCATTATAACAAATGTCACATTTACCTGTGCCCTTCAATATATCAGGGCTCAATTTCTTTCTATTTTCCAGTCAGACCGGTTCTGATTTTTTACTTTCCCGGTCAAAATACACAAAAAGTGATTGTTTTCATTGTTTGTGAGCCATGTAACCTTGTAAACGGTGCTTTAAGATTTTCAGGTAGGTATATATAAGACATTTAATAAAGTTATTATTAGACACTATAAATTAAATATAGATTAATCCTTATTAAAGCTACAAATGTTATTCAGTCAAGAGAATTTAGTGATTTTCTTTTTCTTTTGTTGTTTTATTATCCTTAATGACAGACAGCAGCAGGTTTATTAGGCTGCTGTCACTTTAAGACCTGCCGCACATGACATGGATCTGATACACATTTTCTCACAACTCTTTGCATTCATTTAAAACTTCATTTAACTCTAACTGTGCTTACGAGGATACTCGACAAAACAGGTATTTTGGCATAATTTTGTTTATTTTGTCCGCTGTCTGATGCGGCTTTCTGTGCACACGAGTCGTGTGTGTGTGTCACACAGACAGGAGATTCACAGACCCGCGCCAGCACTGTGTTCTCTTTTGTGTCTTATCGTGCTTGAATGGTTTAAAAGCATTTGCATGAATAAGAGCATGATCATATTGTAACGCTAGCCAAAGGATGATGGGAAAAACGGATGCTGCGTTAATTGTGTTAAATATTTTTAACGAGTTAAACTGAAATAATTAATCTTTTTATAGCACTGTGTGTTATAAATATATATAATATATATTATATATGTATATATATATAATTTTTAGCAATTTTAAAATTAAAACATTTACTTTTTTTAATATTTATGAATATTACCAAATAGAGTTAACTTATAAGAACAATTTCCCCAAAGTATAGCTAAATAAACCACACACGCACGCACACACACACGCGCACACACAAAGATCAGACACCCAGCTGAAAGAGCCACTGGGAGCATTTTGTACAGCAGTGAATAGAGGGTTTTTCCTTGATGCTTCTCAATTTCCTCTGGGCTTTTGTTGTTTTGGTGTGTTTGTTTCCTGCTTACAAGAAGTGGAGAGTGTGTGTGAGTATTAGTGTTCTGTAGCTCAAAGGCACACACACACACACACAGCCCTGAAAGAGGTCTTAGGACTTTAACCATGTCGGTTTAAGCTGTAATGTTACTGACAAGAAGACAGGAGGAAATGTGTGTGTGTGTGAGAGTGAGAGAGAGACAGATAGGGAAACTTGAAGAATTGGAGGCGATTCAAAAATAAGTCCTTTTTAACACATTCAAAAAGGTTAAACAATATAAAACAACATAAAGGTTAAAAACAATATCATTTTACAGTAAAAACTGTGAAATTGACAACTTCCACAATAACCTGAGGAGTGCAGCCACTAAACAAATACATCAATTTAGAGTGAGATAAAGACCTGGATAGTATACAAAAAGGACAGACGGAGAGAGAAAAGTGAAGATTAGGGATAGGGCCAGACAGATAATGAAAAAGTGAAAATGGCTGAGATACTGAAGGTGGAAAGGGAGGAAAAGTAAGATGAAAGTCATTCAACGGATAGAGAATTATATAGATAGCAAGGAGGCAAAGAGAGAGAAAGATGAGAGGAAAAGAAAACAGACCAAGAAGAGATGGAGGAGATGGATGTGGAAGGTAAAATTAAAGAAAGTGATCAGACACAGAGAAGAAACAGACAGGAAGAGAGGGTGAGAATGAGAGTTGGAGGGGGTCAGATACAAGAACGGAGAGAAAAAGAGAGAGAGGAGAAAGAGAGGATGACAGCACAATTAGGGATTTTAATTCTCTGCATGACTGAGTAAGTCCAGTCTACATGATAATGAGCAGTTTCAATGTAATAAATCTTTATGATACACTGACATGCACACACTCTTACTGCATATAGCACCCACCAGGTTTACATTGATCATTTCTCTTTTCACAAATATTCTGCACATTTTTATACAAACTAAAAAGACTTGTTAAAACTTGTTGGAAGTTTCAGAAATTAGTGGCAGAAATGATCTGTTCTGTAACTCTTAAAGGGATAGTTCACCCCAAAAAAATAATATTTAGTCATCATTTAGTCACACTTATGTTGTTCCAACTTGTATGACTTAAAGGGTCATGAAACCCCCCGTTTTAAGGCCCCGGTATACTTCAAATGAAATCGAAGAACGAACTGATGTGATGTCATTTCGAACAAAATCAGGCCAAAACGAAGTTCGTTTTGTGTTCTTTTTGGAAGTTCGAAACGGCTTGCCAAAGCGAACTTTCAGGAGAAGTTCGCTTCAGCTGCAAAACACCTTCGTACTACCACTGGTCAGTGACGATAACGTTGACGATGGGACGCGTCTTTGACTTATTTTGTGTGTTGAATTCATCGAGGTAAGATCTCCGTGGGTGAAAACATGAACACACTGGATAGCTGCTTTATCATACAAAATGAAGTTGTGCTTCTGATAAAATGAGGCACTAACACTGTTTTTCATTTTTGATACTGTAAAGCTGCTTGATTTTAAGCAATCTATTGAATAAAGTGCTATATGAAGACGTGACGTGACTGGAGTGCTAATTTGCAGAGCTCTTGCTAACATACCCATGTTGTTATGATCAGACGCTTTTCTTATGCTTTCTATAATAAACACAACAAAAATGAGAAAACAGCAAGCATTTATTTTGTTACTGTGAAGAAAGTGCATGGCCCATATTTACATATTCATCTAAATGTTGATCTCGGCAGTGTGGGCGGCGTCAGATGTTCTTTTACAGTATATCACTGGTCACGCATTTCGAACTTCGTTTTACCCCGAAAACGAAGAACGAAAAAGAACTTCGTTTGAAGTATACCGGGGCCTTTACCCTGGTCGTTCACACCTCAAAGCTTAAAAACTCAGTGAAAATGGGCGTGTAAAGCTCTGGAAAAGTGGGAGTGTAGAGGGGTGGAAGAGGGGAGAGAACAACCAATGAAACACAGACATAGAACACACTCATTATACAGAATAATGAATATTGATATATAAGCACGGAGAAAATGACAACAAACTCCCAAGCACAAGGGAGAAATGCGAACTAATATTTAAAAGGGCTAATAATACTTTGATTACGTTTACGAGCACTGCAGTCTCATGATAAACATGTAGTTTAACACAAAAAGAATAAAGACATATATTTCATTTGAAGAAGACTTGATGAAATGTGTGTGCATACACCGTGCTGGTTCATGTTTGGTGCAGGAAAATATGTGAAATATGTCTATAAAAACTTTAAACATGGATACTTTATTCTGTATATGAGCTATGATCCATGTGGCTAGTGTTGTTAAACTCATCGCGGAGCTCCGCGCTGAAACCGATCATATGCGCGCTCCGCGTGTATATCATAACAATTGTATTTTTGATGTGTTCGTATTCAAACTCCAGTTCTGACTGCATTGCAGGCAAAATACAAACAACACTCGTGCTGCTGTGCTGAGGGAAACATAAACACGGCTCGCATGTCCGAACGCAGAGTTGAAAGAACAGCACTTTTGTGACATTTGAATTCTCCGCTGTAATGCGATCTCATGCGAACATTTTTCCATTTGTGCTGGTAGATTACAGCAAAACAATCCACATGCACCCAAACTTCTGCTCTGGTTGCATCGCAGGAAAACGCATTTTTGTGTTGTAGCACTGAGGAAACGAGCACCTACGACCCATGTTTCTGAATGACAACAGAGGCAAGAGAAGTGATACTTCCTCATGCATAATACCGCAATTATAATCTTATGCATACTACAGCGCAGTGATTGGATCGAATGAGCTTTATGTCATGAATAAATGCAGAGAACTGCTCAAAACTGTTGATGTCAGCATGTTCGACCAGCCCATACTGGAGCCAGTCAGCACTCCGGATCTTGCCAGTAGTACACGATGACGTCAGATTTTGTGACGTTGCTCCGACTTTGCTTTTCAAACCGGAAGACAGAAATCGCTCTGAAAAATGCAAAAATAACTAATTTCAACTTTTAAATAAAATTAATGAGTACCTTTAGTGTTTTCAATGATGTGCAGCCTATACATATCTGTTCACAGCTCAAAAAATTGTCTGGGGTTTCATGACCCTTTAACTCTTTCTTCCTTCAGAACACTCTCCTGTGCGCCATCCAGCTCTTCACACTCCAGTCCAATAGGTGGCAGAAATGTTCTGCTACTTTTCTTTTCTTTTCTTTTCTTATGGTGTTTCTATGCACCAATTAATTAGGCGCATTTCCCCCATTTCACCAGGAGTATGAAGGCCACAATATATATTATACATTAAAATGAACACTACATTTTGTCATTTTACTGCATTCACCAAACCGGTTATTCATTAAATAATTTCCATTTATGTTGTGCAGAAGCAAGAAGGTTTTTGGAACAACATCAAGGTTTATCAATGAAGACAGAGTTTTCAGTTTCAGGTGGAGGTTGGCTTGAAATGCTCAGGGACATTGTAAAAGAAAAAACTTTCTTAATGCTGGTGCTAGACACAGTCAGGAGCAGCACAAGATTTGACAGACTTTCACAGTTACTCTTATATCATTTGTGAATAAACGTATTGTGAAAAAGAAATGCACCTAATTATATTGAACGTACTTCAAATCTTAAAAGTATTATTTAAGTAACTGTAAAAAACTTGCAGATAATATACTATTAATAAAATTAAATGTACTTAAACTTAAATGTACTTAAATAGACTATCATGAACACTCAAAATTACTAAAATGAAATGAGTTCATTTTACTCAAATATTACTTAAATTTAATTGCAGCATACTTAATAGAAAAAAGTTATGTGAACTAAATTACTGATTATATTAAGCATAACTCGGATGGAATGTGTTACATCAGATTTCTAGTTCCCCAGAATGCTTTGATTATGACTTAAAGAAAAGTAAATGTTAAAATATAGTGTTATTTTATGTGCTTCTGCTCAAGATTAATATTGGGGTCATCTGTTAGTGTTTAATGTCTTGTTATGTTGAAATTTTGTTTCTGCTAGGTTTTGGGGGGTTACCACTGTGGTGAAGAGTAGAGCCTGTTGTTAGATCGAGGATTGGCCAAAGAAGATAAGCCTATATGTTGCTTTATTTAAAGGATTAGTTTACTTCAGAATTAAAATTTCTTTAATCGGGTACAACGGGTTGAAGGTCCAAATTGCAGTTTCAATGCAGCTTCAAAGGGCTCTACACGATTCCAGCCTTGGAATAAGGGTCTTATCTAGCAAAACGATTTGTCATTTTCTAAACATGTTATACTTTTTAACCACAAATGCTCATTTTGCACAGGCTCTGCGACACACCACGCATTACGTAATCACGTTGGAAAGATCACGTGTGAACAACGGTATAGGGCAAAAAACTCCATCTTATTTTCTCCTCCAACTTTAAAATGATCTGACATCGTTGTTTTACCTTTTTTTTGTAAAGGCAGATTGACTTATGGTACTTCTCAAACGGAAGGCTGCATCCTACGATGGCTGCATGTCTAGGCTGCCATGTCATCAAACGTCGCTGAAGGCCATCTCAATCGGAAGGATCCTAAGAAGGCAGCCTTCATTTCGCATCCTTCTTTCGGCCTGTTTTGAAGGACGCATTGGATGTATCCTTCGCGGCCTTAAATGACCCACAATTTAAATTCAAGAAAATAAACTGACAGAAAACGAGTCTGTACATTTATTATTAAATGTAAGACAAAAGTAATGTTTTCGGCCATTATAAAATATATAGATGTTATGTTTTGTTTTGCTGAATATTAATCATTTAACACTAAACTGCTAATAATGTAAGCCACTGTGAGACCTCAGACAGCTGTCATTCACTGCACTGCATTAATAGAAAACCAGTTAATATAAAGAGTTGTAATACAAAGTTTTTTTCCAAAATTAAGTTTATAGTATTTTCGTGACGTGGCCGCAGGGGTGGAAATATTTATGATGTAGCCATGCGCACTTGGTAGACTGTCTCATTCGAGCTTTTAATGCTGAGGAGGACTCTAGTCTAGAAGCCTATGAAGGTCTGGACTAAGAAGGACACAGCCTCAGGATGCAGCCTTCTGTTTGAGAAGCACTTTTAGTCTTTGCATGCTCACTTTGTAAACACTTGCTCTGTACTTCCACTTATGTCACACATGACCTTTCCAACGTGATTACGTAATGCGTGGTGTATCGCAGAGCTAGTGCAAGACGAGCATTTGTGGTATTTGTAGCATTTATTTATTTATTTTAGAAAATTACCAATCGTTTTGCTAGATAAGACCCTTATTACTTGGCTGGGGTCGTGTAGAGCCCTTTGAAACTGCAATTTGGACCTGTAACCTGTTGAAGTCCACTATATGGAGAGAAAAAAAAGATCCTGGAATGTTTTCCTCAAAAACCTTACTTTATTTTCGACTGAAGAAAGAAAGACATAAACATCTTGGATGACATGGCGGTGAGTAAATTATCTGGAAATTATAATTCTGAAGTAAACTAATCCTTTAAAAAGCAATGGCTGTGCACACTTCAGCACAGTGATTGTATATTGGTTAATTATGCTAATACATGTAGACCTAGGTGTGCCTATGCTAATGCTAACTAGCAGTTAACATTAAAAGATTTGAGTTAAATAAAAAATTGAATTAAAGTTACATTATCTACCTTTTGGCTCTCTGTCGGTAAAAAAACAAACAAAAAAAACCTGCATGCCTTTTGCGGAAAAAAAAACATTGTTTTGGTTGTTCTTCAGCTCTGTGTGACTTTCACAATATATAATCTGCTTTACAATAAACTCTGTGAGAGCTTCATATGGAAATGTATCTGTTCAATAAAATATCTTACTCACCTGTTGAGAAATAAAAACACAATCTCCGCGTCGCTTTTACAACATTTTAAATCCCTCAGTTCTCGCCATCTCCGAAAATCCAAGCCACTGTTGTCGTTTTAATACGAGCTCTTTCTCGTTTTCTTTTTGCCAGCAGACTCTCCTCTGTTCGGCGTTTATTTCAAACTGGTGATTCCCCGTAGCCTAGGTTAGAGATTTAGCGTCCTCCATGTCAACCTTTCTTGCTCGTTGTATGACACTCCCACACCATACTTGCGTCTGTAAAGTAGTAGCAGATCAACTTTTCTCTATTTATGGATATGACGACATGCACGGGTGAGTGACGTATGTACGAATTTTCACGAAAACAGGTCTAAAATATAAACACAATTGGCTCACCATAGTGAATCAGGGTAAGACAAAACATGTTTTGGAAGAAGGAGTGATGATGTATTGACTTAATATTTAAATTTGGTTCATTTTGAACAAAAAAAAGTTACCTTTAAGTTTCAGCTACACAGTATTAAGTGGATTTATAGTTTCATTTAAGTGTGGAATCAAATGGAATAGCCTATGCTCACAGTACTCATAAAGGATTTTAAACTTAAAAGGCAATTGACCCTTCGCAAAGACCCGCCCCCCTTAGTTACTGTTGCTTTGTCCGACAAGCCGTGGCGCTGTCTCACCACACGCAGTGAAAAATACATTGTGGAGCAAAGAGGAAACTGACAACATGTCGACAGGCAAGACAGAGCAGGTTACTAATGATATTAAACAAAGTCCCAGCTTTCAAACTGTGTAATTTTTAAAGAAATTCAAACAATAAAAACCGTTTTCTGGCTCTTTAATGTGTCGGGACAGATTGCTGTAGCGCGTCAGCTCAAGAGGCTCGTAAACCGATCATCTCTTCCTACTAGTCCATTTATAACATCAAATGAACATGAGAATGAATGTTTCTTCAAACTCGGAAAGACGTCAATATACAAAATTTTTCAAGTTTAACTCCACCGAGGTTACTCTTCTAACTACTGGCTGCTTTGTCGGACAAAATGGCGGATGCGGCGTTCTGATTGGTTAGATCGCTTGTCAATCAAACTCCCGGCGAAGGGTTTCCTCAAATGGTTTGAGCTACTTATTGGGTTTCACAGAATTTCATGACTGTTTATTAACACTTACAAGTACATTTAAAATATATTTGTTGAAATAATTATTTATCATGATTTAAAAAGTACACTTATCTTGATGTGTTAGCTAACATATAAAAGCGCCTGTAAAGTTTGTATATAATTTTAACTATAGTGTGTTTGTGTTACTAAATGTTAGATTTAAAGTTAATATGTTTTAAATATAATAAATTGCAACTTCATCATTACAAGTGTGTAATTACAAATATATATTAAATACATGACAGACAAGCTTACATTATGTTATATTTTAGATTACCATAAATGCTTGTCATTAACCATATTGTCAAAGACAACAGAAGTAATTATGAAATTAGATATAAAGACATACTTAAATCCAACTTAAGTGGGTCAAAAATCCCTCTAAAATTCAGCTAACTCCATTTAAAGGGTTAGTTCACCCAAAAATGAAATTTCTGTCATTTATTACTTACCCTCATGCCGTTCCACACCCGTAAGACCTTCGTTAATCTTTGGAAAACAAATTAAGATATTTTAGTTGAAATCCGATGGCTCC
This sequence comes from Anabarilius grahami, assembly GCA_003731715.1. Lineage (NCBI taxonomy): Eukaryota > Metazoa > Chordata > Actinopteri > Cypriniformes > Xenocyprididae > Anabarilius > Anabarilius grahami. Next base: position 6,470,078 of record RJVU01075617.1, read on the forward strand.
GTGAGGTCTGCATAGACAGCAATGACATTTCCTCTCTCAAGATCCATTAATGTACTAAAAACATATTTAAATCAGTTCATGTGAGTTCAGTGGTTCAATATTAATATTATAAAGCGGTGAGAATATTTTTTGTGCGCCAAAAAACAAAACAAAATAGTGACTTATAAAGTGATGGCCGATTTCAAAACAATGCTTCAGGAAGCATCAAAGCACAGTGAATCAGCGTATCGAACGTGATTTCGGCCGTTGGCAGTTTGACACGCGATCCGAATCGTGATTCGATACGCTGATTCATTGTGCTCCGAAGCTTCCTGAAGCAGTGTTTTGAAATCGGCCATCACTAAATAAGTCGTTATTTAGTTTTTTTGGCGCACCAAAAAAATTCTGGTCACTTTATAAAATTAATATTGAACCACTGTACTCACATGAACTGATTTAGATGTGTTTTTAGTACCTTTATGGATCTTGAGAGAGGAAATGTCATTGCTCCCTATGCAGGCCTCACGGAGCCATCGGATTTCAACTAAAATATCTTAATTTGTGTTCCGAAGATTAACGAAGGTCTTACGGGTGTAAAACGGCATGAGGGTGACGGAATATTCATTTTTGGGTGAACTAACCCTTTAATATAAATTTAAAGCCATTTCATAAAGTTCATTGCTGTTTTAATTCTAGTACAAGTAAACTAGAGTAAGCTAACCTGTAGTCTTTGTCTGTTTACCTTTGTCTAAAAAAGGCTTGATATCCCTTAATAAGCAGTAAATATGTCATTCTGTCTATATCTTCAACTATAATCTTAAACCTTGTACTAACAGCAGTTTTTTACATGTACAAAGATCATGTAATTGTCCTGCACTGCTGGCATATTTGCCAATAGTTTCCTCAGGCTGAAAAGACATTTCGGCATGAGAATCAAACTCTTCATTTGTTCCTCAACCACTGGAACCAGTCGTCCGTTAACAGAACAACACAGCGAATAATTTTTCCCATTGGAGACATCACACGCCGCCATCTACTGTACATGCCCATTAGCTCTGGGTCTCTCTGTGTGTGTGATGGAAACCCACATCTCTGGAATATGAGGTCCCCTAATGAACAGGCACCAGACTGCAAGCGGCATCAATGGAAAGCAAAATTCGTTAAAACTGAAGGAGGTAATTGGAAAGTGAGCCGTCACAGTGCAGGCGCCTTCTGAATCTGTCAGATTCGTAATGAAGAGAAACATCACTGCCTTCATTGACCCAAGAAAACACACAAAGACAAGCAGAGGAAGGGGTAAACACATGTTCACCTCATTACATTTAGCACCTCAATGGTATATAAGTGAGAGTAATGCAGGAAAAGACCTGGGGGTCATGTGTTAGCAGACTCTTTAGTGTACTTGCACTGATATGAAATCAAATTCACCTTTTTTCCCACCATTTTAAGCCTACACTACAGTACAAGATTACTTTTGGTTAATTAATGAATTTTTTTCGTCTATAGACTACCGAAGAACATTCATAGTGAGGAAGAGCTTAATTTAAACTAAATAAAAGATATATTGAGGGTATGGAGAAACAGAAAGAGACGGCTTAAGGAGATGTGAGAGAGATGACAGCGAGCGTCTGTTCCTGCAGCTGGCCCTTGCCCCGCCTCTATAAAATGCACAGCAGGAGTCATTATCAGTGGGGGGGGTTAGTTCATCCCCATATTACCACCTTACCCCCCCCATTAACCATCCACCTCCCCAGCAGCTCACACACTTCATCTGATGTTAACTATGTAAGCACTCATATCTGTCACACTAATAGCTATTGTTATGCTGATATGCACAGTAGGACTGACACACAGGTTGCTCCCACTTCAATCATAATAGAACAGTTAAAGCAAGATAATACATGATCTTACCAGCATGTGACATATTGGTTTTACAGACCTACACATACCATAAAATGGTGGGAGGGGTTTCAGCTATTCAACTTTTTTGAAGTAATATTAAACAGTTTGACAGACTAAAAGGGAGGTTTTTCTTCTCAAGGGCTACATTTTTTTTTGTTGTTTGAGTAAATCTGTCTTGGGTTGTTAAGATATAACATGGAATTGAACTTGACTTTAAAGTCCGATTCAAATTAAACTTCACCCCATCTATATTTCTAAAAGCATGTTATTGATCTTGTTGTGAACGATTCATCCATGCATGTTTTCTTTTCTTCTGACATTGTAATTTTTTAATTAACACATCTTCCGGTGAAACAACAACTGAAATCTCTCATTCAGATCTGCCCCCATCCAATCAACAACCAATAGATAGAAGAAACAATCCCCACCCTACATTTATTTTTTTCATAATCCATTTCACGCACATGTCACAGTACTGAAGAAAAGATCTATTGCTACTTCTGTTACATTGTGACTAAGTTATATATTTTTTAACAAGGGATTTTTTTTTTTTTTTTTTACATCTGTTCACTATTTATGTTCTTTTCAGCAGCCATCCAGTAAACAGTACTTGAATATGGCAAATAAATGTTAAATTTAACTACAAATATCCCATTTTGCTTTCAGTTAATATATCATGTATTTAACTCATTCAAAAACAAAAAAAGTTCAAATTATTTTTCATTTAGGAAAATATCATGTCACACTTGCTTGACAATTTTTCTGCATGAAATTAAATATCAACTAACTTTTATTTAACTTACAGATGAAAATAGATTTTTAAGGTTTATAATTTGATGTGGGCAGTTAATTGGGATAATGTAAAGTAAATGTTAATAAAGCTGAACGGAGGAAAGTGTCTTAAAATACATCTGATACAGTGAGACAGATGGTAAAAATCATTTATTACAAAACAAACATGAACAAAATGACAGACATCTTGAAAAGGGTAACATATTAGATACTTTACATATTAAAACAAATAAAACATGACACTGACACTATATAATGGAGACGAACACAAAATAATATACATTTTCTGCCATAATACTTTATGTGTATTGCTTATTGCTAAATTAGAAGGATGTATAAAGTAAAAATATTTTTGTTACATTTCGATCAAGAGGAGAATATAAAATAATACTGTACTGCCTCCCGCACATAAATGATGAAAAGTGATGGACATTGTCATCAACTGGAGGGTCATCTATAATGAACATCAAACATACTCCGTCCACCCATTTAACTCAGGGTGACACAGTGACATCAGATGCTGGAGGTGGACAGGATGTCCTCTACCAGGTGTTTATACACCCATGCGTCACCTTTGAGCCGCTGTCGACGGATCCCGACCACCTCAGGCTTCTGCAGGATACAAACCTCCAGCTCGAACTGCATGGTCACCTTTCCAAAGTCTGACTGTGTGTGGCACTTTAGAGTATAGCTACAAGAAAAAGAAGACATGATATAGCATATAAAAAATAACAACTAAACTAAGTTAATTGTTCAGAGCAGTGGTTCTCAAGCTTTGTGACTGGAAGACCTCCTGTTGTCCAATACAATTTCTGAAGGACGCCCCTCCGTATATGCTACAATATATCCAATATTTCTGCTGTGATTATGACAAAGCTGCTTCCTTTCCTTTTATAGATATATAAATTAATTAACATGATGTTACAGTGTGTTCTGTATGATAGAACTATATGTTCAATAAAAAAATAACAGTTATTGAGGGGAAAATATATATTAGGACTGCACAATATATCGTTTTAGCATTGATATCGCAAATCAGCAATAGTATAGGTCAGGTATGAATTATATTATAGGTCATCGTATATTTTTTACACACACACACACGTTTGTTTTGCTATCAAAGTGAGGACATTCCATAGGCGTAATGGTTTTTATACTGAACAAACTGTACATTCTATCCCCCTACACTACCCCTACCCCTAAACCTACCCATCACAGGAAACATTCTGCATTTTTACATTTTTAATAAAACATTGTTTAGTATGTTTTTAAAGCTATTTTAAATATGAGGACTCATGAAATGTTTACGTCGTAATACTGTCATTATACAAATTTGTGTCCTCGTAAATCACAAACACACACACACACACGTCAAGTACAGGGATCGTAGTTGCAATAAATATCGCAGAAAAACATCACAATGTCAGTTTTTTTAAATATTGTGCAGCCCTAATAAATATGATTTCAGTTTACTTTTTTTTTTGCATTTTAATTAAGATTAGAGTCAGATTGTTTTAATATAGTAACATCAATTTATTAATTCAAATACTTTTAATTTATCCTGCTGAAGTTTGCTGAGGCCCCCTAGTGAGCCACAGCCCCTGGATGAGAACCACTGATTTAGAGGAAAAACACTTTAAAGGCAACACTTGAGGTAAGAGTTTAACTTACCCTTTCTGAACGAAGTCCACATTCTTCTCTGGTAAGATGCTGAGAATCTGATTGAGCACTTGGTCAGCATTAGTCTGACTGGTGAGTGTCACATTGTATTGAGCCTGGAAAACATTTACAGTTTTGAAATCAGATGTAGCCACAGAATAAGAGTTTATACACACTGGCATACATCTAAATTTGCATTGTGGAGAGATTTCCCGAAATTAACAAATGGAAAAAAGGAAGCAAATGTTAAAGTGACAGTTCAACAACCATTTACTCACTCCAATGTCTTCTGAACCCCTTTTTCCCCATTGACCCCTGAACCCCATTGACCACAACATGTTTTCAAGGTCATTCTATACAATGAAAGTGAGTGGTCACCACAGCTGTCAAGCAAGATTTGTAGTGAATATTCAGTCTGTTCCTCATAAACATAACTTCCAAGGGTGCCAAGCTCTAAAATATTTTATAGGCTAGAAATTGGGAGTAAATATAAAAAAAAATCCTGTACAGTTAACCACAAAAATAAAAAAATAAAAATAAAGGGGAAAGTCATGGGAACTTCAAATAATGTTGTGGACAAAGGGGGACCTAGATCTACAAGGTTGCGAACCACTGATTTAAGTTTTTTGTGTGTGTGTGTGTGTGTGTGTGTGTGTTCCACAAAAAAAATCATACAGGTTTAGGACGACATGAGGGTCATGTCTAAATGATGACCTATCCCTACCTATTTTGGTTTTGAGTCACTGTTAAAGCAACTGGTTGCAGCAGAGTGATAAACATGCAAAAAAAAATAATTCTTAATCATTGGAATATGGAAAAAAAGAAATTAGGCAGCCAAGAGCACAAAGGACAAACAACACAATCTTAAAAGACTAAGCGCCAAAGTAAAAACCAGACGAATGATACCTTAATTTTGCGTGGTCCGTCTCGAGGTCCTTTCTTCTTGCTGGGAGTGAGCATTGTAATGACTTTATCCAGGCCTCTCTCCAGACTGCCAAACACTTTACCTCCCTTACGTTTCTGCCCACTGTCCACTTGACAGCCAGCCAGGTCCAGAGATCGAGACCTGGACACATTGGAAATGCAGTTTAGAACACAATTACACATTTCTGTAGTTGTAAAACTATCACAATGCAACACAGGCCAAGAGGCAATTACTGAAGAATGGGGCAGTTAAAATTATAAATGGCTCAACAGCACGCTCCAAAATTAAGTGCAGAAAGTCCTGCAATTTATTTCACATGCAAAGAGGGTATTAACATAAAGGCAAGGCCAAAAAAAAAAAAAAAAAAAAAAAAAAANCTCTATGGGACAAACATGGGAAAAACAAAACACACACATACATATACACACACACACACACACACTCCTTCTTAAACTCCTGTTGTGGTCAGTACGTTTTTTTTTTTTTTTTAAGAAATTAAGATTTGTTTTCAACATTGATAATAATAAGAAATGTTTCTTGAGCACCAAATCACATATTAAAATGATTTCTGAAGGATCATGTGACACTTAAGACTGGAGTAATGGCAGCTGAAAATTCAGCTTTTCAATTACAACAATAAATTACATGTTAAAATATATTCAAATAGAAAAAGGCTATTTTAAATTGTAATAATATAACTTTCTACTGTATTTTTCTTTGAACAACAGCATATGTGAGACTTAATTATTTAAAAAAAAAAATATGATATTTTAAAGGTGAAGTGTCAATGATCATCTCATTTATTTCGGAATTCAATTTTTCCCACATTTTCAATTGTTTTACTTCAGTGAAAGCTTAGATTTTTGAGTATTTTTTTAATGAAGGGTCAAAAGGATAAACAATGCAAATTTATTTATTTTCACAGCCTTTAGGCCTTCTTTGCTCATATTTACCAAGGGTGGCAATAAATCTGACCAGGACTATGTAGATGTACAGTGCACAGCATAAATGAGTACACCCCCTCTGAACAAATACAAAAGATGTATTTTCTTTATGATCACTAATACAATTCATGGAAAAAACTAAAATGTATTAAACCTATACATAATAAAAACTGAGAAATATATGTCATTAATAGTCATAAAATAAGTAAATTAGCCAATTTTGTTTAAATGAAGGATTGCTGAAATGAGTACACCCTAGATTTAATTCAACAAATGTATAATATTCTAATACTTATGCCCTCCATAATTTTGAATATACTGCTCTGACCCTTCTTGGCACGGAGTGTACAAGTTCATGACAAATTGTCACATTTGTCCTGTTTAACTCCTGGATGATGAGCTCCTTAAATGCCCTGATCTTTAATGGGGAGTGTTGCTCAACTCGTCTCTACAGAATCCCCCACAGGTGCTCAAGTGTGTTAAGATTGAGTGCAATACATGTCCACAGAAGGTTTTTCACATTGGGACGATATATATCCTCATTGTCATGTTGAAAAAATGCCTAACAATGCAGGGAATGAGGAAAGGGTAAGATCTTCTGTTTCAAGTTTGTGTATTAAATTACACAGTGGTGTGGGAATTCATGACAGCATTGATAAAGCACAACTTCAGCACTCATACATCCCTATATAAGAGCTTTACTACCACTGAACTTTACTGTGGGAACCAGGCACTTCTCACTGTACTCCTCCTCTAGCAACACCATAACATTTTGGATGCTGTTAGATCCAAAATGATTGATTTGGTCTCATGAGACCAGAGTATTGATTCCCAGAATCTACATTTTGTAAATATGGGCTTTGGAAATGGCTAACTGACTTTATTGTGCTTTGGCTACAGTAGGTAGTTCTAGGGAGAACAACAACCATGCATGTCTTTTTTGCAGGCTGCATCTTACTCTGTGAGATAAACGGTCACTCTTTTTATAGCTTTTGCTGGCTCTGAGACACTCGCTTGGTATTTCTCCTGCTCTTTGTCTAGCAAAAAAATCCCTCATCACTAAATGAAAGCTTAAAATGAAGGCCTGATTATTTCAGGGGCCTTTTCACAAGTCCATTGTTTTTGAATTTCTGTGTTACTTTTGCTATATTTTCACACTTAAAACAATGATTTGGTAATCCTCTTGTACCACTGTCCTCTTTTCTGCAAAAAAAAAAAAAAGTCGTCTCTGACAGTTCTCTCCCAAGTGGTTCCATTGTTGTCAGCATTAAGTCTGAGAATAATTCAGTGGGCTATATAACACTTTTAATTGTCAAGAAATTACTTATCTTTAAATGTTTTGGTTCAACATACTTACCTGTTGATCAAATATTGCCTTAAACTTATACCAGAATTTTTTTATTTTGTTTTATTTAGTAACTTTTAGGAGGGTGTACTCATTTTTGATACACATTTTATCACCTTGACAAGAAAATCTTATTTTCCTGAATAATTTTGACATGCTTCTTTGGTAATTGATTAAGCAGACTTGCTGGAACATTATATCTCTAAAGAACCCTAACATGTCTTCTAAGAAGTAACTGAGTAATTGCTGACTTTCAGAAGTTTCAGAGGGGGTGTACTAATTTGTGCTGTGCACTGTATATTTAAAAAGCCACGCTGTACGCTGAAACTGGGAAACCTGCTTGGAAACAATTTTTATAATCCCTTTTGTTCATGGGGCAAAAGTAACACACTTCATCTTTAAATCCCACTTCCTCTCCATTCTTTCTCTCCACTGGTAATTTGACTCTTCTCACAAAATACAGAAAGTTCTTTACCTTCTCTCGGGGCTGAAAGCCACTATATCCAGTTCTCCTTCTTGGCCGCTCTGCTGTTGGTCCATCTCTCTCCTGTGGGATGCTTCTTTAGTGGCAATGCCCGCTCCTGCACACACACACAGGATAAACACGTGTCACTAAATGCTACATGCTGCTGCAGCACTGGGAACAGCGACACGTACACCTGTCAGTATGCGCTTCGGGAGTTGTCTCGTACACGCGCATGCACACATACACACAAGCTCCGTCCCCAGTGTGCTCCTGTCCGTTCCAGTGCAGGAGGTGGTGTGTGACAGTAACGAGGTGGACACAGTGGATGTTGGGACATGAAGACTTTTCCCCAGACACATTGCGCCCATACAGACACACACACACACTCTCTCTGGTCAAAGTGAATCAAACTAAAGATGCTAGATGTATGAAAAGCACACACACACACACACTTTTTAGGTGTATTCTTTTCAACTCCACATATGCCATTTAAGCAGTCGTCACGTTACTGTGCAAAATGACACCTAAATTGCAATGTTTGCAGAAAATGTACACTTTATCAGAGTAAAAGAAAAAATAAGAGAAATTATCCAGGTATTGTCACTAGTGAAGAGCCTTGATTATACATGACAACCAGAGAACTCCAATTCACCGATCAATCACTATCCTTGCTTTTATTGAGCATTCATTTTGCTGTCATTTCCTTCTCATAAAAGGAAATAAGTGAAAATACCCCAGGCCTTAAAGTTCATAATTACAGTTCATGTAAAAAATAAAAATGTAAAAATGGTTTTACATTACGTAATTAAATATAAAACTAAGTGGTTGGTGGAACATTACCATAATTAATGTGATCAACTACACCAATTTTTACTCTGCTAGTATACCTGTGGGATGCATTAATATTATTTGCAGATGCAATTTGGTTTGACATTTTGTAAATGCAATGGCCTAATATTAAGTGAGTGAGGTGAAGTGTCCAAATATTTTTCAAAGACAAATTCTAAATATTTGGCATATAATCAAAAGTTTGAGGTCAGTAAGAATTTAATACTTTTATTCTGCACACATTAAAGTGACTATATATATATATATATATAGCTCTGGAAAAAATTAAGAGACCACTTAACATTGATTTCTGAACTTGGAGTGGTCTCTTAATTTTTTCCAGAGCTGTATATATAAAAACGGTTAGTTCCTGTCCTTGATTCTGATTGGTCAATAGCTGTGTTTTATTCATGATAAAACACAGCTATGACCGCTTTACCCAACAGTTCTGTGTATCACTACACAACACCCTTAGCAACCACTCTTAGAAACATAAACTGTATGTTCTCAATTGATATTGTTCACTGAAACGTACTGTATTATGTAGAGGAGTACTGTGAGAAAGAGATCGAGTGAGTGAGTTTATAACCTGCATTCAGATTTTGCATTTTCCTTCAGGTCAGTCCTATGTTCATAATAAAAATCTGTTTAAATGTCCGATTTATTATCTTGTCCTTTTAACAGTTAAGGGGTTTTCCCATGACTGACAGCACTAGTCAAAGCATTTGTCAGTTGCATCTTGTTCCATGTTCACAACAATTCAGTCTTTTCAATGTAAAAGTCTTCGCAACTGACTCACTCATAAAGACAGTCTTGCCACCATCTAATGGCGTAATAATGTAACTTCTGTTTCTGTTCAAGGTCAGAGACAAATTTTTCCGATGGAAGGAAGGCTTTTAGTGAAAGTTTACTTCATGAAAGTTGCATTGATACATATTTTTGGCTTTAATATTTGTATTGTGTGGTAACCATTTTATAAAAGCAATAAAAGGTACTCGAGGCTAGTGCTGTATCATGAATAAGTCACGGCTGAAGGGGTTGCAGGCACTCGTGCCTATCAACGCCCTTCAGCTGTGACTTATACACAATACAGAACAGCTTCTCGTACCTTATTGCTTAACACACACACACACACACACACATATACATATATACATATATATATTGACAGAAAAACACAGAATTGTTGACATTTTTGCAGATTTATTAAAAAAGAAAAACGGAAATATCACATGGTCCTAAGTATTCAGACCCTTTGCTGTGACACTCATATATTTAACTCAGGTGCTGTCCATTTCTTCTGATCATCCTTGAGATGGTTCTACACCTTCATTTGAGTCCAGCTGTGTTTGATTATACTGATTGGACTTGATTAGGAAAGCCACACACCTGTCTATATAAGACCTTACAGCTCACAGTGCATGT